>NC_069453.1:26266034-26346034 GCF_026875155.1 Cherax quadricarinatus
CTAGTAGAGACTTTGGGGGCGAAATTCATTTTTTTTGACGGGGCTTAGAAACGGAATGATGAGACGTTTGCCCAAAATTTGAGGGAGCCCCCCCATTTTACATAGCCATGTTAATAATTCAAGTAAAGGATTACTTGGTACTCGACATAGCAATCTGAGTATGTTGTAATACCATCCTCCCCGGGGGGACGTGGTCAATTTTCTCTAGCTGCTCCTGGAATTGATGGAAGTTGCATCTGGGGGCTTGTATACTACCACAATGACAAGATTTTGGTTTTCAATTTTTACCCGCCAAACTTCAACTACATCAATTGAGGTGTTTAGTAGTTTTGTGCAAATGAGCGACCCCTGTACATACAGGTCAACCCCCCTCCCCCTTGTTGGCCTTTTTAGTGTGTCACATCGGAATAATTATAACCGGGGATCCATATTTCTTTGTCTTTAATGACCCTTTTATGTGGGTCTCTGAATGCTGCAAACATTGGCATTTCACTCCGTGAGCAGTCCCTCGGTGTAAGGAATTTTGTTGTTTTTTGACGGTTTTAAAGACCCTGTATGTTTGCAAAGACAAATTCGTATTGGTGGAATTTAGGAAGGGGGGTTATTTGCTGCTCTAATATCTATTGTTCGGGGTAGGGGCCAATGCCGTGCCTCTGCTCCAGAAATATTTTCAGGTGGTGTAGGATTATTGTCTTTTCTTGCCTTATCTTTTTCCCTTCTGGCCTTAAAAAACCTCTGCCCCCGGGAGAAGTTGTGGCTCCTCTCTTTTTTCCCATAGTCCTGGCTGATCTGGGGCTCTAGTCCCCTTTAGATGATGTGCCTGGCAGTATGCATTGTAGCATTTTCTTTCATGGATTGATGATGACACATTTCTGTTTGAAATAAGTGCAAGAAGGGAAGTTGCATTCTTTTGTCATGGGGGTGCGGCATTTTTGGGGTGGTCAAAGGTGCATGCCCCCCCCTTTTTTAACCAGATATACCGTGCCTGCAGATACCCGAGGCATAGTATTCAAAACAGATTGTACTTCTGTTTGCTGGGTTTTAAATTTATAAGCTGCGTTCACTGTTGGTGCATTTATTTTTCCTGTTTCCTCCCAAACTTTTACCCCTGTTTTGGACATCATGCTTCCCCCCAGTTTTGCTGGTAGTGTTCGACACTATTCCCGGAGGCATTATCCCATTTTGATCCATCCCAGCAGTATCTATTTGAACCTCTGTGGACTGATAGTGTTTTTCTTCAGTGTCTCCAGGGCAACACTAGTACCCCCACGAGCGCTGTCTCTAAGACATCACTAGGATCCTCTGGAGCACTTTCCCTCCAGGACAACACTAGCACTGTCCTCCAGGACAGCACTAGCACCCTCAGGAGCACTGTCCAAGACTGCCCCGTCCCTAAACCACCCATTTTTTTCCCCCAGCTGTCATACCTTGGCTTTTGGGATCGCCAAATCCCTGACTCCATTTAACCAACACCCACGCCATATGAGACCTCCACGACTGCCTGCCCATGTGACTCCTCGTGAAAGCGCCAAGCCCCCTGCTTTTGGTTCTTTTTTCATTTTTCAAATTTTAAAGACCAAAAAGCAACACTTTAATTGAAAAATTTCCCATTGAAGGTTTTAAAACCCAGTAAAATTTTTTTGGGAAAACTGCATAAAATTTTTTCCATAATGATGACCCCTTTTCGGTGGGGCTTTTTGGTCAGGGGGACCGGGGGCATTTCACTCTTTTTCAGTCCCCCCCCTTTAAAAATTAAAATTTTAAATTTTCCCAAACCCCCAAAATTTCCTGTACTTTGGGGTGGGTAAAAAAGATCCAGATTTTTGATAAAATTGGTTGGGGGAGGGGGTCGAAGGGGGAAGAAGATTTTCAAAGGAATTTAACAGGAGCGGGATTTAATTAGTCGTTTTCCCAAAACTTAAAAACCCTCAGTAAAAACGTACCCTCCGGGAGGACCATTTTAAACGGGCCCTTTTTACACCCCTTTCTATAGGTAATTTTAAAAATCGAAAATTTGCATGAAAAAAAGTCACTGCCCTTTTTTTTTGGGTTTTCTGGGTAATCTACACATAGCTGCTATGAAAGAAAATTTTAATGAACAATTTTTGTGTCCCCTGGAAAAACAAACAAAGTATTTGTGAAACAAATTTAAAAAAAAAAGTTTGATTTTAGTGAGTTTTAATTATAGTCTTTAACTAATTGTTTTTGAAAACTTTTCAAAATGCATCAAGTTTTTTAAACACGTTTTTGGGAGTCCAGTCCTGGACCAATTATGTACCGGGGATTTTAAAACCTGGATTTCCCCGGGAGAGATTTTTTGGGGGGCCCAACGCCCCCCGGCCCGGTCCGGGTAAACCAGGCCTCCTGGTGGATCACGCCTGACCCAACCAGGCTGTTTGTTTGGCGCAACGAAAAACCAACGAACGACCCACAGCCCGGCTAAACAGGAACTGACTTTAGGTGTTTTTCCCAAAGTCCCATTTGAAGACTGCCGGGGGTCTTTTGGGAAAACCCCCCTTAAAATGTGTGCTGGGGGGCCCAGTTGAACAGTCTCGGGCCCCGACACTTATTGAAATGGTCCCCTTAACGTGCTATTTGACCCCCCCTGTTTTTCTTTGGGGGGGAGGGGTGCATCGTCTGCCAAGTTTTTTTGTTTTCCGTATTTGAGTTTTTTTCCCGTGTCAACTTCGGTACTATTTCCCCTCTGGGTTTCCCCCCAGGTAATATAATCATGTATCCTCCCCGCCCTGCGTTCCGGGGAATCCGGGTTTAAAAACCCCAAAAGCGCTCCCAGAAATTTGGAGGTTTTTTATCTCCGTTATGCGCGCCGTGAAAGTTCTCTGTACATTTTCTGGGGTCAGAAATTTCCCCCTCCCTTAAAAAAGGTGTTTGTTTGTTCAGCAATATTCCACCTAGATAAAACAAGTGACCCAAAGGGGTGTCATCATGGGTTTGGGCCCTCCCATTTTTGAAGGTTTTTCCTTATCCATCCTGTCATTTTTTTTAGCAGTTTGCAATTGATACAATGTTATGGCCTTAAAGGGTGAATCCCCACATAATCAACCCCAGGTCTTTGACGTTGGTTTTCCTCAAATTTCGGGGCCCCAGAATTTTTTTTAATCTGATAAAATTTTAAAATTTCCTCATTTTCCATACTGAGAAATTAAAATTTCCATTTTTTAAACTTCATTTTGGGGTTTTTTTTTTTGCGGGCCCCCAAAAAGATTTGGTTAAATTTTCCGCCCACAGGATTGGTATGGGGGGGCATAATAAAAAAATATTAAACTAAACTTTTTAAAAAACCACGTTAGAGACAAAAATATTTATTTTTGTCTTGTTTAAGCCCCAATGAGAGTAGCACCCACATATCTGAGTTCCCTTATCCCTTTAAAACCCCCTTAAAGGAAAGTGAAAAAAATAATAACTTGGAAAATACTGTAAATTTTTTCGGGAAATACGGAAAATTTAAAGGGTAAATAAGGGCCATATTGATTAAAAGAAATATGTTATCAAAAAGGGAAACCCCGGGCGCATGCGCAAGAGACACTCGCCATTGTTTTTTTTAAAAATTGGGTACAAAAAAGGAAAGATAAGATAAGATAAGATAAGTTTTCTTTTGGTTTTTTAAAAACCCCCCGGAGGGTTAGCCACCCAGGAAAACCCAAAAAAGGGTCGTGCGTCATCGAGGACGCAACTTTTTTCCAGGGGGCCCTTAATTTTTGTCCCCCAGGATGCGACCCCCCACCAGCGACTAACACCCAGTACCAATTTCCCTGCTAGGTAAACAGGACAACGGGTGAAAAGGAAAAACGTGTCGAAATTTTTCCCCACCCCCGGGAATCGAACCCGGGCCCCCCCGTGGGGAAAGCAGGATTTTTACCCCAAAGGCCCCCCCGGGCCTGGGGCCCTACAATTTTAACTCAACATATTTTAAACAAAAATTTTCCCAAACACCCAACTGATTATCTCAGGGTAAAGAAATGCAAGCTGCTGCATTTCCCATTTGGGCGCCCCAAATTTGACTCTAATAAAAGGCCCTCAAGAAAAATTTTTTAGCGTTTTTTAAACGGGGAAAAATATATTCAAAGGTTGTAAAAACCCATGAAATTTTACCCGGGAAATGGAGAATGAAACCCAAAACTGGGGATGCCAACCCAGGGAGGACACTCTTCAGGCCCGTTTGTTCTTCTAGGCGGAAAATTATTGCTGGCACGACTAAGGCACCTAAAGCCCATTTTTCCTGATCGGGCCGGGGTGTGGTTTCATACGTTGGATTTGCGTCCCACCCAAAGCACAACCCCCCCTGGTTGATCAGGCCCTAAAACCACCAGGGGGCCGGTCACAGACCGGGCCGGCGGGCTTGGGCCCCGGAACCTCCCAGGTAAACTCCAGGAAAAACACACTAACAGCCCCGGGAATTTTTTTAAATTTTCGTTGTGCAAGTTGGGTACTAGTCCCTCAAGTTTTTTCCAGGCTTATATAATAAAGAAATCTCCCCCCCGCCTGCGTTCCAGGGATACAGGTTTAGGAACCCAAGCGCCCCCAAAGTAATTGGGTTTTAAATTCTCCTTTTAGGCCCCGTGAAGGTTCCTGTACTTTTTTTCTGGTTTAAAGCAATTTAAACCTTTCCTTGAAAGGGTGCTTTTATGTGGCGCAAATTCCCAGCCTGATAGAAAAAAAGCGCCCCTGAAGGGGTTTTAAATTTGGGCAAAGGGGTGGGTTTTTTTTAAAAAACCAATTGGGTGAGGAAGATACTTTTGGTGGAGATTAGATGAAACGTGTTTTTTACCCAGAGTCAAAATTTCAAAAGGGGCTAAGGGGGGGTTATTGAGGTAATTTAAGTTTTTAATAATGAGGGGGCCCCGGGAACTGGGGTGCAAAGGGAGGAAAATTTAAAACGGGGGTGAAAGGGGAAAGAAAATTTGGGTACAATTATAATATAAAAATTATATTATTTTTCAAGAGGGGGCCCGGGTAACCCACGGAAGGTGGTCAGATGCCCAAAACTCCAAAGGGGGGCCCTTCCCCTGACAAAACCCGGGGCCCCGGGAAACATTGGGCCCTTTTTTCCTACAAACCTTTACCAAAACCTAAAAAAAAGGGGCCCGTAGGAAAGTTTGGAGGGGGGGGAGGAGGGACATCCAGAAGTTTGGTGATTATGTGAGTGAAGTTTTTTTCCCCATGGACTGCCCTTGCTCTTAGTGGGAAAGGGTAACATTTAAAAAGGGGGAATTTAAAGGGAAAACCCCAATTGCCATACCCAATCCGGGCACTTTTGAAAGGGGGGGTTGAAATCCCTGCAGCCCATCTGAATCGTTTTGCCCAACACTTGTGACAAGGCAGCGACTGAAAAAATCATGGTCAAGGGAGTTGTTTTTTTTTTGGGGGGTAAACCCCCCACCAGATGTCCATCACTAAACCCCAACGTTTAAAACCCTGGAGAGTTTTGGGAGTAAAACCCGGCCCCGCGGGGCCCGATGTGTGACCAGGCCTAAAGGGTGGCCCCAGGGCCTGATCAACCGGGTTTGTTACTTTGGGCCCACACAAACCCGACCCCATAAAAACCACACCCCGGGCGGGTCAGGAAACTAACCATTTGGGGCAAGTTTTTCCCACAACTTTTCATAATCACATTTAATAAACAACTTTCCCAGGGTCAGGGTTTTAATGAACAACGTTATGGCCCCAGGGTTAATGAACAACGTCATGGTCAGGGTTTAAGGGAACAATTTTTCCCATGGTCAAATTTAATGAACTTAAAGGCCTCCCTAATAAAAAAACTTTTAAAGGGTCCCCGGTTAATGAAAAAACGTTCATGGCCCAAAAGTTAATGAACGTCATGGAAAACTGCTAAAAAACCAATTTTAAAGGGCCACAGTTTTTGAGAAAAAGGTCCAGGGGCCAAAATTTCCATAAACAACGTTCAGGGTCACAGTTAATGAAAAAAAATTCTTGGCCATTTTTAAAATGAAAAATGTTAAAGGCCACAATTCTGAACAGCGTTCATGGCCCACAGTAAATAAAGGGTTTTAAAATCATGAAATAAAAAAATTACTTAAGAAATTTTTTCCTTAAAGGGGGAAAGTATTAGGGTTTGGGGAGGTAATGAGAGCCAGAATAACAAAACAAAACATACCTCCCCAAATTTTTCCTGTTTTAAACAACAAAAATTTAAAAACGATGCCCATGCTCAAAAAAAAACATGTTTTTAATTACCCCCTCACTGCTCCCAACACCCTTATAAAAAAGGGGAAGTCCCTTTGATGTTAGTAAAACGTTTTTTGATAGAGAAATTAGAGTTTTTGCCCCCCCTTCCTCACATCAAACCAGATTAACATCCCTTTATACCGGGTTTTTTAGTGAGCCCCAAACCAAACAAAGTCGAAAACCCTAAAAAAATTTTTTTAGGCCAATTTCGAACTTAGTAAAATTTCAAACATCCTGAAATTATCCTAACACTACCCCATTTAAAAAAGGGCAATAAATGAAAATCCCTTTCACCCCGGGCCCCAGCCCAACCGTGGAACTCTGTTTTTATCAAAAACGCTAAACCCCCTTTTGTCATATCCCTTTAGCTTTCAAATTGGAGAGGGGAGCATGGATACAAGGGTTTATCCCAAAAACACAAAAATAAAAAGAAACAGCAAAAAGCAAAGAACAAACAGACCAATACACTAACCCCCCATATCATAAAAATTTTTTGGGAAAGGGTCCTAAAACAAAATCACCACCCATCTAGAAACCCATCAGTTACACCCCCAAAGGGCAACATGGTTTAGAAAAAAGGCGCTCCTTCCGTCGTCAAAATACGGATCACTAACACAAGGTTTCCCAAATTTCCCTAAAGACAAAAAGAAGCAGATGTATATATTAAAAAACCCTTTTAAAAGCCTTCGACAAGTTTTGGGCCAAGGCCCAATAGCGCACAAAATGCGCGCTAAAAGGGAAAAACGGAAAAAGGGCGGTCGAAGGGTCATAATTTCCCCCACTAAAGAACACAGAGAGTATTTGTCAACAGGTAAAACCCGAGGCAAAACTTTCGGTGAAAACTCTGTTCCACAAACAAGTACTAGCTCCCATTTGTTCCTTTAACCCCTCATAATTCCCCACATAACAAGGGTGTCCCCCACAGCAAAACCGGGCTTCCTTTGCAGATGAAAACCCCCAATCTGCATGCAGTGTTTCCCTTTCCAAATTTCAGACCCAGCAAGGCTCCAAACGGAAAATCAACCAAAACTTTTCAGTGGGGTGCAGAAAACAATATGAAGTTCAACGATGAAAATTTCAATTACTCAGATTTTGGGAAAAAATGAGGGAAATTAAAAACCTTTAAACAAAAGAAAAAACAAATTTTTGGGCCCCAAAATAGAGCGAAAACCCCCAACGTCAAAGACCGGGGGTGATTATGGGCGGAGGAACCCCCACCTTCAAGGGCCATAAAATTGTAAACAATCGCATCGCTAGAAAAAAAGACAGGATGGGTAATGAGAACCTTCCCAAAAATAGGGGGGGGCCAACCATTTTGAAAACCTCTTTAGGTCACTTGTTCTAAACCCAGGGTGGGAAAATTGCTGCACTCTAACAGCACCTTTTAAGGGGAGGTTTAAATTTCCGACCTAAAAAAGTACAGAAAAACTTTCACGGCGCGGGTAAGGGGAGAAAAACACCCCAATTTTCTGGGGGGCGCTTGAGGTTTTTTAAACCTTATTCCCCTGGGAAAGAAAGGGGGGAAGGGTACATGATTATTACACCGGAAAAACCTAGAGGACCCCATACCGAAAATTTCACAAAAGAAAAACACTACTACGAAAGCAAAAGACTTGGCAGACGATGCCCCCCATCCCCCCAATAAAAACAGGGGGTGTCCAAATACACGTTTAAGAGACCATACAATAAGTGCGGGGGCCCCAGACAGTTTAACGCCTCCCCGCACAAAAAAGGGGGGTTTTAAACCCAAAAGAAACCCCCGGGAGCCAACTAAAGGGCAAGCAAACCCAAATCAGTTTTCCCGATCAGCCGGGGTGTGGGTCCACGTTGGTTTGCGTGCAGGGCCCGCCCGCAACACCGGTTGGGTCAGGCGCTGATTTCCCCCAGGGGGCCTGGTCACAGACCGGCCGCGGGGCTTGACCCCCGAAAACTCTCCCCCCCCGGGAAAACCCCTCCAAAACCCCACTCCACAAAGGTGGCGTAAAGCAATAGCCAAAAAATTTAAAAGACCAGTAGCCCATAATTCCCCCTTTTAAAAAATTTTACAAAGGGGGTTTTAAATAGCAAGATCCCCCACCCAATTTTAAATGCCCCCTCCCCTTCCACCAAAAACCCAAAGGGGAACATGGGTTTAGAAGGGAGGGCCGGGTCCGCCAGTCCCCAAATACTGGATCATTATGAAAAGGTCTTTTTGGTTGCCTAAGGATAAAAAAAGCAAGAAAGTATTTTACATAACCCTTTTTAAACCCCTTCAACCCAAATGTGACCATTGGTAATAAAGCATAAAATGCATGAAAAAGGAATAATGGGGAAAGTTAGTAGAAAGGGGTTTTAACCTTTTTAAAAAAATAGAACACAAAGAGTAATAGTAAAAAGAGTCAAGTCTGAGGCGGCCCCCATTGAAAAGCCTATTCCCAAAGCCCCCCTCCGGTTCCTCATTTCCCCATATCTGACATAGAGATTTTAAGCCACAGGGACCGGGTCTCCCCTCCCGCCGAAAGACATAAAGAAATTTTTATGACAATTTTCCTCCAAAAAAGACATTTCAAAATTTTTCTAAGTGGAAAAATCACCCAAAACCTTAAAAAAGCCCCAGAAAACAATAAAATTCATTGAAGGGGAAAAATTTTTATTACCCGGGTACGGGAAAAAATGAGGGGAAAAAAAATTTTTTGGGTCCAAAAGAAATTTCCAACCACACACCCCAAACCCAAAAAAATAAAGTAAAGGGCCCCGGGGAAATGGGTAATGCAAGATTTTCTTCTCACTTTGAAAGACCACAAAAAATGTATCCACCACAAAACTGCTAGAAAATAAGGATGGATGATGAAAAACCTTCAAAACCTGGGAAAAGGCCCAAAAAAACCCCCATGAAAGATTTTCCCTTTAAAAACCGGCCTTGTTCTGTTTTAGGCTGGAATATTTCTGAAAACTAAAACCCACGCCTTCAAAAGGGAAGGGAACAAAAAAAATGCCCGACCCCGGGGAAAAGTACGGAAGGGGGCCCCCCCTTTATGGCCCCCAAAAAAAGTACGAAAAAACCAAACCCAAAAAAAAAAACCAAAAAACCCCCAACACAAAAAAACAAAAGAAAAAATATTAAAAACCTTGAAAATCCTTAGTTTGGAAATTTTTTAAAAAATTTTAACAACAACAATTTCCCTATTTTAAACCCCCGGGCCCCCGGGGGGGGCACTTAAAAATCCCCCCCCAAAATTTTAAAAGAAAAATATGAATAACCTTGAACCAACCCAAAAAATTGAGGGGCCCAAATTTTTCAACTGGCCCCCCAAAAAAAGGGCAACCAAAGCCCCCCCCCAAATGCTAACCCCCAAACCTAAAGTCTACGACCGGCCCGGGTTTTAGGTTTGGAAGGCCCTTTTACCAAAAGGGGGACCCTCCCCCTTAGAACAGGCCCCATCCCACAATCCCCAAACCCCCCAAAGGGGGGGGAAAAATACCCCGAAATTTTTCAGGGTTCCCAAAAGTTAAACCCCCCCCGGCACCAAACAAATTAAACCCTCCCCCTTTTTCTTCAAAATCTGAAAATAAATCAAAGTTTTTTTATTCATTACAAAGTATAACCCTCCCGGGTTTTCCCCATTTGTATTTCAAGGGTTTTAAAATTTACCCCAAAATTTTATATTACAATATTTAACCCCAATTTTTCCCCCAAAATTCCATCCCGCCGGTTTTTTTATAATTTTTGTTTTGCGACTGGGAAAAACTTTTTTGTGAAGCAACCAATTTAAAATTTATTTTAAGGGTAAGGGGGTTTGGGGAAAGGGAAAACTGGGGGTTCCCTTTAAGCAAACCCCTAAAAAATTTTGGGGGTTGAAATTTTTTGAAAAAAAAGGTTTAAAAGAAGGAGCACATGGTTTTTGTGAAGCAACCAGTAAAACTTAAGGTTTACAGGAACATAACCCCCATTTTTTCCCCCCCCGTTTTTCACTTTTTCCCAAACTGTTTTTTATAATGCACTGATTTTCAAAGGAAAATACAAAATGGCCTTAAAAGAATTTACTGTCTATAACGTATATAACATTTTTTATTCCCTGGGGAAAATGCTGATGCTAAAAGGGGCCGTTTTTTAAATTTCTTCCTTTTGGGGAAACCCAAAAAAAAATGGGGTTTTTTTCCCAAGGAATGAGAGGGTTTTTGGGGTTTTATCAAAGAGGAAAGGGACAGTAAGTCCTCAAAATAAAAGTCATTGACAGGGGCCCTTTGGGAAAATGAGAAATTTAGAGCAAAAAAGATGTTAAAAAAAACAAGGGGCTCCTCCCAATATCCCCACACCCCTTTTTTTCCCCTCCTCAAACTCTTTAAAAATTTTGTTATGTTTTCCCAATGCAAAACTTTTTCTGTTTTTTTTTTTTTTTTTTGCGACCACAGACATCAGAGGGGGGGAAAAGGGACCCCTTTTCAATATTGGGAAAAGGGGGAAATCAGGGGAATAAAATTTTTCAAAGTAAAATTTTTTAAGGAGCACCTTTCCCACACCTCGCAGATTTTAAAATTAATTTCCAAGGGGGGCATAAAACCCTGGGATTATACAGCAACTTAGGGAGGGGAAAGGAAAACAAATTTAGGCCTCCCAAATTTAAAGGGGAAAATGGAGCACAGACCCCCAAATTTCCCCTTGATCAAGAGCCCCTCACCCGCATCAAGGGAACCCCCCTTGAGGGTCCTGCAGCTTGATGCTAGCGCACCAGGGCCCCCACAAAAGAGGGCCCTGGGGTTGATTCTTTGGTACAGGTGGAAACATTACGGGTGTGTTTTTTCCTTTAAAAACACCTGCTTTCCCTGCGTGTTAGCCGACTGAATTTTGGGTTTCCAAAACTGGAGGGCAAAACGACTTAATTTGCCCGAATTCTCTGCATAACAATGGGCCTTTTTATACAGTAGGATGTCATAAAAAACAGCTAGGGCCCGAATTAAACCCTTTTAAATTTTAAAATTTTGGAAAAAAGATTAAATTTGTATTTTAAAGCAATAACAAATAGGGCAAGGGTCGCTGAGCAACCCTTTTATACTGCATTTGCTTAAATTAGTGCATTTGTGTGATTTAAAACGATACCTTTAAAGAAGTTCTATATTTTCAAAATTTGTATCCCATTGTATTCATTTCGTTTTTTTCTTATCAACGTTTTTTCAAAACAACATTTTTCAAGGGCTTGCTGTAGTTTCCCAAAATTTCCCGTGAACCAAAAATTAAAGTACTCAGTTAATCTGATAAAAAATTTTAAGTGCTGACCTGCCCCCACTATTTTTTAAAAAATTTTCTAGCAACAAGGGACACAAATTAAACAATTTTTAATTTTTAATTTTTATTTCCCACAGGGCTTCCGAGAAATTAGGTACATAGAGGGAATGGCCTTCCCTTTTAAAACAATCAAAACAATTCGAAACGGTTTTCCCTTTTGGGGGGCCAGGGTGGTGGGGTACAAGCAGCGGGCAGTGTGAGCAGACCCCTTCAATGGAGGATAATATTAACATGGCAAATTTAGGGCCCGGGGGCCCCCCCACCCCAAAACCTGATAACAAAATTGACATCCTTTCCCCCCTTCCCCCTCATCCCTTTTCCCGGGGTTTTCCCTCATGGAAATTTTTGAGGGTTTTTTACCATGAGATCTGTGGCCCCTTTCTCCACACTGCTGAAAAGATGTTATTTTCGGGAAAAAAAGGGGCCCCCAATGATGAAACAGGATGGGGGAAATTTGTACCCTGTGAGGGAAAACCCTGGAAACGGGGGCTGGCCAAAAAAACCTTTTTAAAACGACCCATTATTTAAAGAAAAAATGGACTGAGAAAAACCCAACCCTTTAAAGGGAAAAATAAGGGAAATTTTTCTTTTGGCAGAATAATCAAAAACCAAAGGAACAAAAGGTGAAATCTCTCACCTTAAGCGAAAAATTTTAAAAAAACCCCCCAAACCCGCAGATTTTTAAAAAAAGTCGTGCTGAGAGAGTTACAAATTTATTCTGCCCACTGCTCTTGCGATGCAGCCTAGTTTTAACTTTGGGTGAGAAAAATTTTGTCCAGGATATTTTCAACATTTATAAATTTTCATTCGGTCAGGGAAGCACGCAAATGGGAAAGGGGGTGTTTTTTCTAAGCTCTGGGTGTCATGTAAACAATTATGAAGAGTAAAAAAGGGCACCCTAGAAATATAAAAGAAAAATTTTGGGATTTTGCCCCGCCCCATTTTACCCGGAGGCTTCAGAGCAAATTAAAATCTGGGCATGGCAAAGGAAGAGGAAGGGGTTTGATTTTTTAAAGTCAGACCAATAGACAATTTCGAATCTGTCTCAAATATCCCTACCCGGGGTTTGTTTCCCCACCCGATTACAAAAACCACCCAACATGGGCGGGTGTGGGGCCGCCCTCGTCACTGAAAAGGGAAAAACCACATAGGGTGACCCAGTTAAGAGATCCATTTAAATACAATTGCCCCGCCCTCCCGTTTTTTTACACCCTTTAGGGGGCCCCTTCTTATATCTTCCCGGGTTAAAAGCACCCCGACATCTTAGTAAAAGAAATAGCAGAAAGTTTCTGCAATAAAATTTTTTGATAATTTTTTGAAAAGTTATTCAGGATTGTATTTTGAAAATAAAATTGGGGGTATGGGGGGTTTCCAAAATTTTGTTTCAAGGGGAAAAAAGGGGGGGGGTTACTCAAACTCCTTTGGGAAAAGGGATAATTTAAATTTTTTCTCACAGAGGAAGGGGTTGCTCTGATTCCTGGGAAATTTAAAGTCCCTCGTTGCCAGAAAGTAAATATTATGTTGAAAATGGGAAAAAAATGCTGACAAGGTAAATGATTAATTTAAAACATGTACAACAGTTGGGTATCTTTATTTTTTTAAACCTTTCCCCCTAACAGTTGGCTTCTTTAGTCAAATACAAGGGACTGGGGTTACATTGTATTTAAAAAAACAAGGTAAACCTTCCCAAATTTATGAGAATTAAAAAAACTTTTTTAATACTATAATTTTTAAAAATTTTATTAACAAATAAGAGGCTATTTCTTATGGATTTTTTGCAAAAAACACACTGCAGGGTGGGAAAAAATACGTTGAACAATAGCTTCCCTAAATTTTTTAAAAAAGCCATACAGTGGACCCCCGGGTTTAACGAAATTTTTTTCCCCCCAAAGTATTTCAGGTGCCAGTACTGACCGAATTTTTTCCCAAAGGAAAAATTGTGGGAAATAGTTTTGTCCCCCCTTTAGACCCCCCAAAAATACCCCTACAAAAGCACTTACATAAAACACTTTTCATAATTGGGGCGCATTCGGAGGTGATCGTTTTGGGGGGGGTCCACTGTACAAAGGGTTAAATTTTTTGATTTCAACAAAAAGTTTTTTGATTTCCCTGGGTTGGGTAGAAATTAAAAAAGATTTTTTTGAGTATATAACTACTAAAAATTAATAAAAGTGTAATAAAAAAAAAAAGTTTATTAAAAAAATTTTGTTAAATACAGTTAGAAATATGAAGAACTAAAGGTTCAAACCTGATTAAATGGCAAACAAGACTAAAAAGCTCCCAAAAAAAGTCTTTCAAAAGGGTCTTAAAAAACGGAAGTTTTTCTGAAAATAATTAGATTTCGTGTCAAGACAACAACCCCTTTTTCCCTCCATGGAAAATTACCTCCGAAAACCCCTACTTTAAAAAACAAAGCTTTTATCTTTTAACCCAAACGGGAAAAGCCTTAAGCTGTAAAAAATTCCCTTTGTCAAACCCCGCACACCCTTCTTTCCCCAAATTACTGATTTTTAAAACTTATAGACGTGGGTTATTTAAAAATTTTTTTTAGTTTTTAATGGCTTGGGATCAAAGAAACCCGGGGGAGCCCACAAACCCCCCCTCCCCACCCCAAAATTATAGCGCCCGTCACTGATCTTCAGTTTATAGGATGCAGGGTGGTTTTTGGAGACATTTTATGGGGAAAAAATGCGTCTTTATAAGCCACGAAATACGATATGTGTTGATGGCTCTTCACCAATCCACTGGTGTAGCTGGTAGTGTTGCTGTTGTTATACAGAGTGATGGCTCTCAAAGATTTGGAGCACACATCAATAACTGGGCCTCTACCCTTAAATTGAACTGTTTGCTATGATCCTTTCACTCAAATGTGTCCCTGTACCTAAAGTTAACACCTTAATTATAAGTGATTTTCTATGATCCATAAAGGCTCTAAACTCCACGAGTATCAATTGTAGCATGCTTGTGTCAGAAACCGGTCATGGGAAAGGTAGGATTGTAGAGTGGAGTCTGAGCACATCTTCTGTGGATTCTCTCACACTGGTCTTCAGATGCAAATCATATCAAATCAAATCAAATCAAAGTTTATTCTCTATAAGGATTACAGTGCAGGGTTTACAGATTTTGGTTATTGTGTGGTTTACATATTTTTTTTATTATTTTTTTTATTATCACACTGGCCGATTCCCACCAAGGCAGGGTGGCCCGAAAAAGAAAAACTTTCACCATCATTCACTCCATCACTGTCTTGCCAGAAGGGTGCTTTACACTACAGTTTTTAAACTGCAACATTAACACCCCTCCTTCAGAGTGCAGGCACTGTACTTCCCATCTCCAGGACTCAAGTCCGGCCTGCCGGTTTCCCTGAATCCCTTCATAAATGTTACTTTGCTCACACTCCAACAGCACGTCAAGTATTAAAAACCATTTGTCTCCATTCACTCCTATCAAACACGCTCACGCATGCCTGCTGGAAGTCCAAGCCCCTCGCACACAAAACCTCCTTTACCCCCTCCCTCCAACCCTTCCTAGGCCGACCCCTACCCCGCCTTCCTTCCACTACAGACTGATACACTCTTGAAGTTATTCTGTTTCGCTCCATTCTCTCTACATGTCCGAACCCACCTCAACAACCCTTCCTCAGCCCTCTGGACAACAGTTTTGGTAATCCCGCACCTCCCCTAACTTCCAAACTACGAATTCTCTGCATTTATTCACACCACACATTGCCCTCAGACATGACATCTCCACTGCCTCCAGCCTTCTCCTCGCTGCAACATTCATCACCCATGCTTCACACCCATATAAGAGCGTTGGTAAAACTATACTCTCATACATTCCCCTCTTTGCCTCCAAGGACAAAGTTCTCTGTCTCCACAGACTCCTAAGTGCACCACTCACTCTTTTTCCCTCATCAATTCTATGATTCACCTCATCTTTCATAGACCCATCCGCTGACACGTCCACTCCCAAATATCTGAATACGTTCACCTCCTCCATACTCTCTCCCTCCAATCTGATATTCAATCTTTCATCACCTAATCTTTTTGTTATCCTCATAACCTTACTCTTTCCTGTATTCACCTTTAATTTTCTTCTTTTGCACACCCTAACCAAATTCATCCACCAATCTCTGCAGCTTCTCTCAGAATCTCCAAGAGCACAGTGTCATCAGCAAAGAGCAGCTGTGACAACTCCCACCCTGTGTGTGATTCTTTATCTTTTAACTCCACGCCTCTTGCCAAGACCCTCGCATTTACTTCTCTTACAACCCCATCTATAAATATATTAAACAACCACGGTGACATCACACATCCTTGTCTAAGGCCTACTTTTACTGGGAAAAAATTTCCCTCTTTTCTACATACTCTAACTTGAGCCTCACTATCCTCGTAAAAACTCTTCACTGCTTTCAGTAACCTACCTCCTACACCATACACTTGCAACATCTGCCACATTGCCCCCCTATCCACCCTGTCATACGCCTTTTCCAAATCCATAAATGCCACAAAGACCTCTTTACCCTTTATCTAAATACTGTTCACTTATATGTTTCACTGTAAACACCTGGTCCACACACCCCCTACCTTTCCTAAAGCCTCCTTGTTCATCTGCTATCCTATTCTCCGTCTTACTTTTAATTCTTTCAATTATAACTCTACCATACACTTTACCAGGTACACTCAACAGACTTATCCCCCTATAATTTTTGCACTCTCTTTTTATCCCCTTTGCCTTTATACAAAGGAACTATGCATGCTCTCTGCCAATCCCTAGGTACCTTACCCTCTTCCATACATTTATTAAATAATTGCACCAACCACTCCAAAACTATATCCCCACCTGCTTTTAACATTTTTATCTTTATCCCATCAATCCCGGCTGCCTTACCCCCTTTCATTTTACTACTGCCTCACGAACTTCCCCCACACTCACAACTGGCTCTTCCTCACTCCTACAAGATGTTATTCCTCCTTGCCCTATACACGAAATCACAGCTTCCCTATCTTCATCAACATTTAACAATTCCTCAAAATATTCCCTCCATCTTCCCAATACCTCTAACTCTCCATTTAATAACTCTCCTCTCCTATTTTTAACTGACAAATCCATTTGTTCTCTAGGCTTCCTTAAAATTGTTAATCTCACTCCAAAACTTTTTTTTATTTTCAACAAAATTTGTTGATAACAGCTCACCCACTCTCTCATTTGCTCTCTTTTTACATTGCTTCACACCACTCTCTTAACCTCTCTCTTTTTCTCCATATACTCTTCCTCCTTGCATCACTTCTACTTTGTAAAAACTTCTCATATGCTAACTTTTTTTTTTCTTACTACTCTCTTTACATCATCATTCCACCAATCGCTCCTCTTTCCTCCTGCACCCACTTTCCTGTAACCACAAACTTCTGCTGAACACTCTAACACTACTTTTTTAAACCTACCCCATTCCTCTTCGACCCCATTGCCTATGCTCTCTTAGCCCATCTACCTCCAATAGCGTTTATATCTTACCCTAACTGCCTCCTCTTTTAGTTTATAAACCTTCACCTCTCTCTTCCCTGATGCTTCTATTCTCCTTGTATCCCATCTACCTTTTACTCTCATTGTAGCTACAACTAGAAAGTGATCTGATATATCTGGGCCCCTCGATAAACATGTACATCCTGAAGTCACTCAACAGTCCTTTTATCTACCAATACATAATCCAACAAACTACTGCCATTTCGCCCTACATCATATCGTGTATACTTATTTATCCTCTTTTTTTCTTAAAATATGTATTACCTATAACTAAACCCCTTTCTATACAAAGTTCAATCAAGGGGTTCCCATTATCATTTACACCTGGCACCCCAAACTTACCTACCCAAAACCCTCTCCCAAAAATTTTCTCCTACTTTAGCATTCAGGTCCCCTACCACAATTACTCTCTCACTTTGGGTTCAAAGGCTCCTATACATTCACTTAACATCTCCCAAAATCTCTCTCTCTCCTCTGCATTCCTCTCTTCTCCAGGTGCATACACGCTTATTATGACCCACTTCTCGCATCCAACCTTTACTTTAATCCACATAATTCTCGAATTTACACATTCATATTCTCTTTTCTCCTTCCATAACTGATCATTTAACATTACTGCTACCCCTTCCTTTGCTCTAACTCTCTCAGATACTCCAGATTTAATCCCATGTGGTAAAATAATAATTACAGAGGGGGCCACTAGAACACCTAGCATGGCTAAGAATTGGCAAAAGCAAGGTCCTTCCAAGAGGAAACAGAATGAACATTAAAATGGTATAAAATACCGACAGGTTGTTAGGTAAGACACATATGCAACAGTTAGGTATCTTTATTTCGAAACGTTTCGCCTACACAGTAAGCTTCTTCAGTCGAGTACAGAAAAGTTGATAGAAGCAGAAGAGACTTGAAGACGATGTAATCAGTCCATCACCCTTAAAGTTTTGAGGTGGTCAGTCCCTCAGTCTGGAGAAGAGCATTGTTCCATAGTCTGAAACAATATGGAGTTGAAGGCTCCATCCTGTCACTTCACTCCATATTGTTTCAGACTATGGAACAATGCTCTTCTCCAGACTGAGGGACTGACCACCTCAAAACTTTAAGGGTGATGGACTGATTACATCGTCTTCAAGTCTCTTCTGCTTCTATTAACTTTTCTGTACTCGACTGAAGAAGCCTACTTGTAGGCGAAACGTTTCAAAATAAAGATACCTAACTGTTGCATATGTGTCTTACCTAACAGGAAACAGAATATAACTTTGGGCTGTTAACTAGTACTTTGAGAACAATAATACAAAAAGAACTTAAAATGAGCCTGTTTGACTGATAAGTGGGACTGACACCAGTCACTCCACTTATCATCATTCGGTCATGCAGGAGGAGCCACATAACTATGTTGCATCCAGTGAAATCATCAGACTCTTGGATATTAACTAATGCTTGGCTCTGGCTGGGCTACAAGTATCTCTGTGAGACTGCATCACTAGCTGATGTTGACATAACTAAATGTAGACTTTACCAGATGAACTATTGTCACACGTTTCATCATTCTGTCCCCCGAACACGATAAATTAACGAATTCAGAGACAATTCACAAATGTTCAAGAAATGTCCAAGTATTTTATCCAGTGGTACATTATCACCCATTCTGGAAAAATACCAAATCCAACTTCAATAACAGAAACATACAGTGGGATTAAATTAACTGTGTCCTATATGAAACAAGCTGGGAAGATACTCTAAACAACCTGGATTTGAACCTTTGCCTAGAAAGAATTAACTCTGTGGAACTTGTGGTATGCTCAAGTCACATTCCCCTAAAAAAAAAAAAAAAAGATGTACTATAGAAAGTGATGCACCTCTACAGGCAAAGGTGAAGAATCACAGAGCGGCTCAAAGGGGCCAGTCTATCTGAAATACAGGAGGCACTGGTCAGAGAAATAGAAAACATCAAACTGAAGCTTATGGAATCATACAGGAGCCATGAAACACAGGAAGAAATTAAAGCCATCAATGAAACACAGGAAGAAATTAAAGCCATCAATGAAATTGAAAAAAAAAAAAAGAAAAATACTCTTCCTATGCCAAATCTAGGACAAAAGCCACATACAGTATTGGACCCCTGCTTAAACAAGATGGGACTTACACAGATGACAGCAAAGAAATGAGTGAGATACTGAAGTCCCAATATGACTCAGCATTTAGTGAGTCATTAATCAGGTCGAGCATTTACATAATTTTTTATGATCAAGATTCAAAATTTGGTTAATTAAAGAATTTCTGATATAATCCTAACACCAGAGGACTTTGAAAAAACAATAAATAACATGCCCATGTACTCTGCCCCATGCCCAGGCTTGCAGAACTCCATGTTCATCAAGAACTGCAAGAAACACCTTCCACATGCCTTAAATATTCTGTGGAGAGGGATCATCAATCATCAAAGTTTATTCTCTATAAAGATTACAATGTTGAATTTACAGAATTTGGTTGTTGTGTGGTTTACATGTAGTTAAATAATGATTACAGAGTGTACCACTAGAACGCCTAGCATGGCTAGGCATTTCGGACAGACACAGGTGTCATCCCACAGTCCCCACAAGCAACAGATATAGTAGCCCCATTCCACAAAGGTGGCAGTAAAGCAAATGCACAGATTTACAGACCAATAGCACATACGTCCTGCATCATAAAAAATTTTGAAAGGGTTTTAAGAAGCAAAATTGCCAACCCCTTGGATACCCAACACTTGCATAACCCAGGGGAGCATGGGTTTAGAGCAGGTCACTTCTGCCTCTCACAACTACTGGAGCACTATGACATGGTCTTGGATGCACAGGTGTTCAACAGTACTGAAGATGTGCTTTTATCTGCCAAACTAATTACTTATATGTACATTGGTAAACCAAATGATGGCAGGCTTTGCTGGAAAACAGCAGAAGGAGTGATGCTTTAAGAAAAGACATTCGAGGAATGCGATTAGAAAGGGATTTTACTAATTACTTACCACCTCAACCTTAGTACATCTGTACGTCTCCAGAAAGACCCTGTTAAATAGGTCCTCACACCTGGTAAGTTTAATCAATAAATAACAGGAATGTTAGGTGGGAAATTCCCACTTTTCACCAATATATTAATATTTTTCAAAATACATCATTCATTATGTAAAGCCACTAGTGGTTTATACTGTACATATATCTGACCCATGGGAGTCAAACATTCCGGCAATAGCTGGTTGCATCCCTGACATCAAGTTTTATACATTTTGTGCAAGACAATGTGAATACAGTAATATATGGAAAAAATTGGGTTCAGTTCATGAAACCAAGAAAGCCAAATGCATTGAAATTTATGTTATGAACCCAAAAAGTAGATCAAATCAAATCAAATTTTATTTCTTTGAAAGTAGTACATTGGGATTATGTATTTACAATAATGAGTTGCAGTGCAAGGACAGCCTCTATCATGCCTAGGCATTATGGGCAGACTTAATTTAATGGCTTACTGACTACTTAATACTAAAGATATTTATCATAGTTTAAGTTGTACAATAGTTCTATTAATTATAAATGAATCTAATTTATATAAACCAAAGGAAATATTCATATTATTTTCAAAACTACTTTTTATGAAACATGATTTAATTATACAGTGGACCCCCGCTTAACGATCACCTCCAAATGCGGCCAATTATGTAAGTGTATTTATGTAAGTGCGTTTGTACGTGTATGTTTGGGGGTCTGAAATGGACTAATCTACTTCACAATATTCCTTATGGGAAAAAATTCGGTCAGTACTGGCACCTGAACATACTACTGGAATGAAAAAAGTTCGTTAACCGGGGGTCCACTGTATTCCTGTCAACAATGGACAATAGTTTCAATAATAAATATTGAAATTATATTATGGGCATATAGCATTGTGATTTGTTAAAAATAGTTTGCAGTATGAGAATGCTACAATTGGGTGTAGGGCAGTACTGTTTTGGGTAGGTATTGATACTACTTTGTAGCATTAGTCAATGTATGAACTTGGGCATTTAGTCTTGAAGTTTTAAGATTTAGGTAATTGGGAGATATTTTGGTAAAGTTAAATACAGTGGACCCCCGCATAGCGAACTTAATCCGTGCAAGAGGGCTGGTCGTTATGCGAAATGTTCGCTATGCGAATTAATTTTCCCCATAAGAAATAATGGAAATAAAATTAATCCGTGCAAGACACCCAAAAGTATGAAAAAAAATTTTTTTTACCACAAAAAAATGTTAATTTTAGTACACACAAACTGAAAAAGGCATGCACAATTACATGACACTTACTTTTATTGAAGATCTGGTGATGATTGATGGGATGGGAGGAGGGGAGAGAGAGTGTTAGTGTTTAGAAGGGGAATCCCCTTCCATTAGGACTTGAGGTAGCAAGTCCTTTTCCGGGGTTACTTCCCTTCTTCTTTTAATGCCACTAGGACCAGCTTCAGAGTCACTGGACCTCTGTCGCACAACAAATCTGTCCATAGAGCTCTGTACCTCCCGTTCCTTTACGATTTGTCTAAAATGGGCCATAACATTGTCATTGAAATAGTCACCAGCACGGCTTGCAACAGCTGTGTCAGGGTGATTTTCATCCATAAAGGTTTGCAGTTCAACCCACTGTGCACACATTTCCTTAATTTTTGAAGTAGGCACAATGGATTCCACAACTGGCATAGGCTTCTCAGGGTTAGCCCCAAACCCTTCAAAATCTTTCTTAATTTCCATACTAATTCTCACCCTTTTTACCACAGGGTTGGCACTAGAAGCTTTCTTGGGGCCCATGGTCACTTATTTTCCAGAAACAGCACCGAAAACACTGTAATAATACGAAATATTCCGAGTGTATGCTTGAATGTTACCGCGGAGGCTGGCTGGTAAACAATGGACGCGTCTCGGACGAAGGTCGCTGAGCGGGTTTTTGTCCACTATGCGGGGCAAAATTTTGGCGAACAAAGCGTTCGCTATGCGGATTGTTCGCTATGCAAGGCGTTCGCTATGTGGGGGTCCACTGTACTGAGTAATGAGTATTTAGTCTAGGGTGAGTAAGTGGCTTTTGAGAAGAGTCTTTAAATTGATTTTCAGACTGGGTTACTTTAGTATTTTCTGGTTATGAGTCCCAAATATTGACTTTCTTGTGGGTTTAAGTTAAGAGTCCTGGAAACCTGGAAATAGTTTATAGGGCCAACAACCCGGCAGCTTGGTTTGTGACCAGGCTTCGTGGTGGTTCAGGTCCTGATCGACCAGGCTGTTACTGTTGGCCGCACGTAAACCGACGTACAAACCACAGCCTGGCTGTGGTTTTACCTGGAGTTTACCTGGAGAGAGTTTCGGGGGTCAACGCCCCCGCGGCCCGGTCTGTGACCAGGCCTCCTGGTGGATCAGCCCCTGATCAACCAGGCTGTTGCTGCTGGCTGCACGCAAACCAACGTACGAGCCACAGCCCGGCTGATCAGGAACTGACTTTAGGTGCTTGTCCAGTGCCAGCTTGAAGACTGCCAGGGGTCTGTTGGTAATCCCCCTTATGTGTGCTGGGAGGCAGTTGAACAGTCTCGGGCCCCTGACACTTATTGTATGGTCTCTTAACGTGCTAGTGACACCCCTGCTTTTCATTGGGGGGATGGTGCATCGTCTGCCAAGTCTTTTGCTTTCGTAGTGAGTGATTTTCGTGTGCAAGTTCGGTACTAGTCCCTCTAGGATTTCCAGGTGTATATAATCATGTATCTCTCCCTCCTGCGTTCCAGGGAATACAGGTTTAGAAACCTCAAGCGCTCCCAGTAATTGAGGTTTTTTTATCTCCGTTATGCGCGCCGTGAAAGTTCTCTGTACATTTTCTAGGTCGGCAATTTCACCTGCCTTGAAAGGTGCTGTTAGAGTGCAGCAATATTCCAGCCTAGATAGAACAAGTGACCTGAAGAGTGTCATCATGGGCTTGGCCTCCCTAGTTTTGAAGGTTCTCATTATCCATCCTGTCATTTTTCTAGCAGATGCGATTGATACAATGTTATGGTCCTTGAAGGTGAGATCCTCCGACATAATCACTCCCAGGTCTTTGACGTTGGTGTTTTGCTCTATTTTGTGGCCAGAATTTGTTTTGTACTCTGATGAAGATTTAATTTCCTCATATTTACCATATCTGAGTAATTGAAATTTCTCATCGTTGAACTTCATATTGTTTTCCGCAGCCCACTGAAAGATTTGGTTGATGTCCGCCTGGAGCCTTGCAGTGTCTGCAATGGAAGACACTGTCATGCAGATTCGGGTGTCATCTGCAAAGGAAGACACGGTGCTGTGGCTGACATCCTTGTCTATGTCGGATATGAGGATGAGGAACAAGATAGGAGTTAGTACTGTGCCTTGTGGAACAGAGCTTTTCACCGTAGCTGCCTCGGACTTTACTCTGTTAACGACTACTCTCTGTGTTCTGTTAGTGAGGAAATATAGATCCATCGACCGACTTTTCCTGTTATTCCTTTAGCACGCATTTTGTGCGCTATTACGCCATGGTCACACTTGTCGAAGGCTTTTGCAAAGTCTGTATATATTACATCTGCATTCTTTTTGTCTTCTAGTGCATTTAGGACCTTGTCGTAGTGATCCAATAGTTGAGACAGACAGGAGCGACCTGTTCTAAACCCATGTTGCCCTGGGTTGTGTAACTGATGGGTTTCTAGATGGGTGGTGATCTTGCTTCTTAGGACCCTTTCAAAGATTTTTATGATATGGATGTTAGTGCTATTGGTCTGTAGTTCTTTGCTATTGCTTTACTGCCCCCTTTGTGGAGTGGGGCTATGTCTGTTGTTTTTAGTAACTGGGGGACGACCCCCGTGTCCATGCTCCCTCTCCATAGGATGGAAAAGGCTCGTGATAGGGGCTTCTTGCAGTTCTTGATGAACACAGATTTCCATGAGTCTGGCCCTGGGCAGAGTGCATGGGCATGTCATTTATCGCCTGTTCGAAGTCATTTGGCGTCAGGATAACATCGGATAGGCTTGTGTTAATCAAATTTTGTGGCTCTCTCATAAAAAATTCATTTTGATCTTCGACTCTCAGTCTGGTTAGCGGCTTGCTAAAAACTGAGTCATATTGGGACTTGAGTAGCTCACTCATTTCCTTGCTGTCATCTGTGTAGGACCCATCTTGTTTAAGTAGGGGACCAATACTGGACGTTGTTCTCGATTTTGATTTGGCATAGGAGAAGAAATACTTTGGGTTTCTTTCGATTTCATTTATGGCTTTTAGTTCTTCCCGCCATTCCTGACTCCTAAAGGATTCTTTTAAGCTTAAGTTCGATGCTTGCTATTTCTCTGACCAGTGTCTCCCTACGCATTTCAGATATATTGACCTCAGATTTTCCATTTCTGAGCTTTCCTTCCTGATGCATGGGGAAGTAGTATTTTAAAAAGTTGGATGATGTATCATGTACTAGTAGAAATAATAATAATAATAATAATAATAATGATAATAACAATAATGATAATAATTATTTTTAATAAATACAGATGCAAAAAGGTCTCAGTTTGATCTGGTGGACACCCCTGCTTAAGCTACAGCAGGATGGGACACCTACACACTACCTCAGTTAAGTAATGGCGTTCTACCTGGAGTTTACCTGGAGAGAGTTCCGGGGGTCAACGCCCCCGCGGCCCGGTCTGTGACCAGGCCTCCTGGTGGATCAGCGCCTGATCAACCAGGCTGTTGCTGCTGGCTGCACGCAAACCAACGTACGAGCCACAGCCCGGCTGATCAGGAACTGACTTTAGGTGCTTGTCCAGTGCCAGCTTGAAGACTGCCAGGGGTCTGTTGGTAATCCTCACCAAAACTGTGAAATATCTGCAGAATGGTAAAGTGGAGCTGATGAATTGTACCTTTCCTTTAATGTGTCCTGCGGGAAGAATAAAATGACAGTATCCAAGAAAGGGGGAAAAATTGTCACTGATGCTAAAGCAAGAAGTTGACATCTGGACACACTAATACTGTATGACACTTATGGGGGTAGCAACCCGTGGCCTGGTACGCAACGATCTTGCTTCACATGCTGAGTGTCTGTGATTTGATCCTTGGCAAGGGGTAATGGGGGATAATGGATAGATAATAGAACCCCCAAAACTAGGATGAAAGCCCATGATGACTCTCTTAAAATTGTTGTGCCTCTAGCTGGAATACTGCTGTTGCTAATGGCCCCCTTCAAGGCTGGTGACATTGCAGACCTGGAAGTGTACAAAGAACTTTAAACGCACACATAATACGAAAAGGGCACCTAAATTAGGGGAATGGTTAAGGCCCTTTGACTGTTTTCCCTTTGAATGAGGTGGAGAATACAGATAAAAACACTTTGAAGGTCCGGAGGGTTTTGGTAAAAAACCGAACACGAAAATCACTTCAAAAAAGTAAAAAACTCGCAGGGAGAAACATTCCTCCGATGAAAAGCGGGGCACCACAAGCAACCGAAACAAAAAAATAAATGTCCAGGGCCCAAGACTGTTCAATTGCCTCTCAACATAATAAGGGGGGTTTACCAACAACCCCTGGCTGCTTAAAGAAGGCACTGGACAGGCACCTAAAGTCATACCTGACCAACCCGGGCTGTGGTTCGACGAAATTTTGCGTGGGGGCCAGCAGTAACCCCTGGTTATTAAACCCTGATCCACCATGGGGCCTGGTCTCAGCCGGGGCCCAAACGGGTTTGTTGCCCCCCAAAAACCCCCTCTTCGGGAAAACCCGGGTAAGGGTAGAAACATCGGGCGTGTTTCCTTACACGCCTTCCCTTCACCGCAAGCAAGCGGGTATTTTGGGTGTTAGCCGACTGGTGTGGGTCGCATTCTGGGGGCCAAGATTGAGGACCCCAATGGAAAAAAAAACAGACATCCCCAATGACCCCCCACTGCCTTTCTTGAGTTATCCTGGGGGGCTAACCTCTGGGGTTAAAAATCCAAAAAAAAACGATCTTACTTAGGGGATAGGAATATATATAAAACATTTTCTTCTGTTCATCGTAGAAAAAGGGGGCATAGCATTCTTACAGGAAAACAGAAAAGACAATAGCTACCATAGACTATTATAAATATAATATATACAGCCTCTCCTCACTTAACAACGGAGGTCCCTTCCTAAGACCACATCGTTAGTTAGTTTAATATGTTTATTATGCACCCCATACCCATCTGTGGGGGGTACAAAAGATTACAGGGGGTACAAAATTTGGTCCAGGACTGACCCAAAGTTTTGATAGCTGAGCAAGTTACAGAGGCAATGAACTCACAATTTACAAAGGTAATGAACTCACAATTTACAAAGGTAATGAACTCACAATTTACAAAGGTAAGAACTCCAAGTAAGTCTGGTCACAATCAGACAATTTAAAAGGTATTTAAGTTTACAGAGGAGTAAGGGTCCGGGGACGGGGCCCCAAAAGTTTTGATGGGAAACGAATTTTTGTCACAAAAAGCATACTATGATGTCAGGGGGTTTGTGTCATCCACTCGATATTTTTTTTGTTCCCCTCTGCAGATTTGTAGCTTTTTTAGTAATTTTTAAACGTATATACAGTTGTGACGTATACTATGAAAAGAATTGGGGAAAATCAGCTAAAAATAATACATTTTTTTGGGTTTGGCAATCGTCGGAGAGCCATTGTAATCCGAGTCTTTGGTAAACAGTCATCGCAAAGTGGGGAAGACTGTATTTAAAGATAAGTCAGTAAGTTTTTTATTCAGGTAAACCCCTCAAGGAAGGTTCCTTGATTTTGGTGGGGGCTCTTGATTTAGGGAATTTGATCGTGCTCCATTTCCCCCCCGAATTAAGCCTAATGTTTCCCATCCCCCCCCCTAGGCCTGTATAATCCCCCGGTTTAGCCTTCCCTGATTATAAAATAATATCAGGTAAAGGTAATAAAACAATTACAAAAATTAAACGTACATAGCACATATGTTTAGAAAACCCGGGAAACCCCAAAAAAAAGCAGTGACTTATTTCTTTGGGGGTCCTCCCCTGAAGTCTCCGGGAGGGTATTCCGGGGATAAAGCCCCTGGTGGATCAGGGCCGATCAACCGGGCTGTTACTGCTGCCCGCATTAGCCCAACGTACAAACCACACCCCGGGGTGGTCCCACCCCCACTTTAGGTACCGTCCACTCCCTCTTGAACACCGGGCCTACGGTAATTCCTTTAACAATTGTTGCTTAAACTTTAAAGTTAAAACAGGAAACAATTTAATATGTGAAAAGTATTACAATAAAATAATATACAAAGGGATAAGAAATTCATTTAGTACTTTAAAATTGAAGACAGGATCAGTTTACAGTACAAATATTTCGATAAACAAAAATGTGAATTTGCTCATTACTCTATAATTTGTTCATGTTTGTAGCCAAAGTATAAACTAAGTAACCATTCTACAGAATTCATTACCTTTTTCTTGTGACTCATTACCTTTTCCTATTCAGCTACAAAATTTGGGGGCCCAGTCCCTGGACCCATTACGTCCTTTAAACTGTAATACCTTTTAACTTTTTCAGATTGGACCAACTACCTGGGGTTCATTACCTTTGTAAATTGGAGTTCATTACCTTGTAAATTGTGAGTTCATTACCTTTGTAAATTGTGAGTTCATTACCCTGTAACTTGCTCAGCATCAAAACTTTGGAGTCCAGTCCCCGGGCCAATTTGTACCTCTGTAATCTTTTGACTACCGCCCACAGATGGGTATGGGGGGCATAATAAACAATTAAACAACTACTAACTAAACAAGAAATCACTTTTTTCTTTCTTAGCTACATTCATTAGGGACCCCCTTTGGGACCTAAGCTATGAAAGGCTATCCGGCTGTGCAATGCAGGTAGTCTCTCCACCCTTTTTCTGCTTTCAATAAAATGTGTTTGAAGCCTGACCACGAATGTGGGTACACAAAATTGTTTTCTCTTCCCCTGGTACCATAACTGCTTTTCTTCCCAGCCTTTAAAAAAAATTGGGAGAAAGATATTTTGGACACTGGTCGTAACAATTTTAAAATTTGATGTAACTATGTCCAGAATATTGTTATGATAAAATTTGTTCGGGTTTTTAACCCAGAGGGGTTAACCATCAAATAGGCCACAAAAATCAGTGCGTCGTTCATTTCCTTTTTAACTTGTGATTCATTACCTTGTACCTAGTTCAGCCATCAAAACTTTGGGCCCGGTCCCGGGCCCATTTTGGGCCTTGTAATCTGTAAATACCTTTGAACTTGTCATGATTTTTGACTAGACCTACCTGGGGTTTATTTCCTTTGTAAATTGTGATTCATTACCTTTTTAAATTGTGAATTCATTTCCCCGTAACTTTCTCCTATCAAAACTTTTAGGCCCCGTCCCTGGACCCATTATTACCTCTTGTAATCTTTTTTACACCGCCCCCAAAAGGGTGGGTATGGGGTCAAAAATTTAAAAAAAATTAAAAAACGTCGTCGAGGGCTTTTTTTTTCCCCCAGGATGCACCCCCATATCAACTTACCCCAGTTACCTACTTACGCTAGGGGAACAGGGGGAGCAGGCATCGGTTTAAAAATTTTCAAGTTTATTATTATGGGGGGGGGGGTGGGAAAGTATTCATTAATTCAGAGAAATGAAGCCAGATCCAATTCCCTAGATCAAGAGCCCCCCACCAATGTAAGGAAACCCTTTCCCTTGGGGGATTACCTGGAGGGGTTTCGGGGGGAAAAACCCCCCGTGTCTGAGAGCAGGGATCGTGGTGGATCAGGGCTGATCAACCAGACTGTTTTCTGCTGGCCGCACGCAAACTGACGTAGAACCCAGCCCCGTTATCAGTACGACTTAGGTGTCGTCCAGTGTCTTCTTTAAGACAGCCGGGGTCTGTTGAAATCCCCCTACGTATGCGGGGGGCAGTTAAAAAGCCTTGGGGCCCCGGGCCTTATTGTGTCCCCTCAGTGACTCATGGCGCCCCTGCTTTTCATTGGGGGTGTTGCATCTCCTGCCGAGTCTTTTTCTTTCAAGGGGAGGATTTTCGTGTGCAAGTTTGGTACTAATCCCCTCAGGATTTTCCAATGTAATATTTTCATGTATTTTTTCCCCTCGCCTGCACTCCAGGGAATACAGATCAAGGGGCCCTTTAACAGTTTTTCCCGTAATCTAGGTGCCTTTTCGTACTTATGTGGCCGTGCAATTCTTTGTACCTCTCCCGGTCAGCAATTTCGCCTCCTTTAAGGGGGTAGTTAGTGTGCAGGGAGTATTTCCCAAATAAGAAAAACCAGCGTTTGAAGAGAATTTATCCTGGGCTTGGAGCCCCTATTTTGAAGGGTTTTCTTATCCATCCTATCATTTTTGTAGTAGATGAGTAATACATTGTTGTGGTCTTTGAAAGCGAGATCCTTGACATTTTCATTCCCAGGTCCTTTACATTATTTTTTCACTCATTTTAAAGGTAGAATTTGTGCAACCGCAAAGGGAAAAAACGGACTATAGCTTACATCTCTGCTATGTCATATGAGGATGGGAAAGAAGGGGCGAGTACTGAGCCTTTTGGGAAAAGAGCTTTCACCATAGCTTCCTCAACTTTATTTTTTTACTAACATAGAACAAAAACAACCGGTTTTAAAAAAACACGTCCATGTTTCTACCTTTTACATGGCACGAGGAAGATTTGTGTTTAAGGCTGGGCGATGAAAAAAAAGGGAAAAAAAGTTCCTTTTTAAATAGAGATAAAACTTTTAAACCAATTAATCCGGTGGGCTCCTTGCCAAGTCCAGCAGAGAGGGACGCCCACACCCCCACCTGAGTTCAGTAACCTACTTCCCACCAAAGACCGTTAAAGAATTATCCGCAGAGCCGAAAAAATGGAGTTGGCTAAAAAGCCGATGAACAGGTGCCGTTCCTGTATTGCCCGGCGGGCAAAATAATAATAATAATAATAATAATAATAATAATAATAATAATAATAATAATAATAATAATAATAATAATAATATTTTTTATTTGGACATGATACATAGTTGTACAAGGAACTATAGTGGTTGGGTGAACATGCCAAAAGCCCCTTGCATCCAGACTCAAGAAATCGTAATGACAACGATTGCAAACAAACCATAACCCCCGGCCGGGATTGAACCCGCGGTCATAGTCTCAAAACTCCAGCCCGTCGCGTTAGCCACTGGACCAGCTAGCCACAATAAAATTCATCCAACTAGGTATATTTCTACACCATAGGAAGGTTAGCACAGGCACCACTGTGACCACAAATGCAAGTTTTTACAGACGAATCTCCAGCTAGCGTGGCCGTGACGAACTCTAGCTCAAGTCCCTTCACTGCCGGCCGGGGGTATGGTTTGTTTGCAATCGTGTCATTACGATTTCTTGAGTCATGTTGACGGCTTAGAGGGGACTTGAGCTAGAGTTCGTCACGGCCACGCTAGCTGGAGATTCGTCTGTAAAAACTTGCATTTGTGGTCACAGTGGTGCCTGTGCTAACCTTCCTATGGTGTAGAAATATACCTAGTTGGATGAATTTTATTGTGGCTAGCTGGTCCAGTGGCTAACGCGACGGGCTGGAGTTTTGAGACTCTGACCGCGGGTTCAATCCCGGCCGGGGGTATGGTTTGCATCCAGAGCATTATGGGCAGGTTTAAAATTAACTTAAGATTAACTAAGCAATGATATATTCAGTGTTAAAAATTACAGTAAACAAAATACAACATGAAGTACAATTGAGTATTTTAAACAATGAAATTTTAACATTTCAATTAAGAGGCTTTATAGTTATTCAAATTTTTAGCATCCCAGAGAGAACGGGGTAAATTTATCACCAATATCACCAATATCACCAATATCACCAATATCAGTTCCGGATCAGCCGGGCTGTGGCTCGTATGTTGGTTTGCGTGCAGCCAGCAGCAACAGCCTGGTTGATCAGGCTCTGATCCACCAGGAGGCCTGGTCTCAGACCGGGCCGCGGGGGCGTTGACCCCCGGAACTCTCTCCAGGTAAACTCCAGGTAATACTCGGCAGGGGTGTTACTAGCAGGTGTCAGCAGGGGTGTCACTAGCAGGTGTCAGCAGGGGTGTCACTAGCAGGTGTCAGCAGGGGTGTCACTAGCACGTTGAGACAATACAATAAGTGTCAGGGGCCCGAGACTGTTCAACTGCCTCCCAGCATACATAAGGAGGATTACCAACAGACCCCTGGCAGTCTTCAAGCCGGCACTGGACAAGCACCTAAAGTAGGTACCTGACCAGCCGGGCTGTGGCTCGTACGTTGGATTACGTGCAGCCAGCAGTAACAGCCTGGTTGATCAGGCTCTGATCCACCAGGAGGCCTGGTCACAGACCGGGCCGCGGGGGCGTTAACCCCCGGAACTCTCTCCAGGTAAACTCCAGGAGAAAGAGAGACGTCCACACCCGACGAAGACTGGCTCAGAAGTCTTGCTGACAGTCATGTGTCATCTGCTGAACATTTACAGGGCCACTACAGCAGACACAGTGTTGTGTACAACATTATCCCTCAGTCCACAGCAGGATTCGAACCTGCACTCTCTACAGCAAATTAATAATAACAATAATAACTTTATTTACTACAAATACGTGTACAATGTATACAGACCATAGCTGTCATCAATGACATACTACTATATAGAAAGCCACTTGTTAAAGCTCAGCATTAGGGGCAAATTAGGTCAGTGTCCCAGGATGCGACCCACATCAGTCCACTAACACCCAGGTACCCATTTTACTGGTGGGGAACAAAGACAACAGGTGGAAAGAAACACGCCCAATGTTTCTACTCTGGCTGGGAATCGAACCCAGACCCTTGCCGTGTGAAGCGAGAGCGTTAGCCACCAGAGCCCTATTACGTAGTACTTTATCCACATAGCCAAACCCCCAGAGTACAGCGTACTTTAATAATAATAATAATAATAATTTTATTTCTAAGTATATGTACAGGGTATACAGGCCTAGGTGACATCAAAAACATACCACTATACAGAAAGCCCTTGATTATACAAAGCATTTCGGGGAAATTAGGTAAATTTTGTCCCCATGATGCGACCCACATCAGTCGACTAACACCCAGTACCTATTTTACTGATGGGTGAACATGGAGAGCAAGTGTGTTAAGTAAACCATTACTTAGGACGGGAGAGTTAGTTTAATATGTTTATTATGCACCCCATACCCATCCTGTGGGCGGTAGTCACCACATACCCATCCTGTGGGCGGTAGTCACCACATACCCATCCTGTGGGCGGTAGTCACCACATACCCATCCTGTGGGCGGTAGTCAAAAGATTACAGAGGTACATAATTGGTCCAGGGACTGGACTCCAAAGTTTTGATAGCTGAGCAAGTTACAGAGGTAATGAACTCACAATTTACAAAGGTAATGAACTCACAATTTACAAAGGTAATGAATTCTGTAAGAATGGTTACTTACGTTTATACATGGCTACACAATTTGTATGTGTGTGTGTGTGTGTGTGTGAGAGAGAGAGACTCAGCAATCAATATTTGCACCAATAACTCACTACAGTTGTGACCGGGTGTGGAAGTGTGAATTGCTCATTACTCTAAAATTTGTTCATGATTGCAACCATGTATAAACGTAAGTAACCATTCTTACAGTATTCATTACCTTTGTAACTTGTGAGTTCATTACCTTTGTAACTTGTGAGTTCATTACCTTGTACCTAGTTCAGCCATCAAAACTTTGGAGCCCGGTCCCTGGACCCATTGTGTACCTCTGTAATCTGTAAATACCTTTGTAACTTGTCATGATTGTGACTAGACCTACCTGGAGTTCATTACCTTTGTAAATTGTGAGTTCATTACCTTTGTAAATTGTGAATTCATTACCTCTGTAACTTGCTCAGCTATCAAAACTTTGAGGCCCAGTCCCTGGACCCATTATGTACCTCTGTAATCTTTTGACTACCGCCCACAGGATGGGTATGGGGTGCATAATAAACATATTAAACTAACTAAACTACAACCATGAACAAATTATAGAGTAATGAGCAATTCACACTTCCACACCCGGTCACAACTGTAGTGAGTTATTGGTGCGAATATTGATTGTTGAGTCACACACACACACACACACACACACACACACACACACACACACACACACACACACACACACACACACACACACACACACACACACACACACATGCACACATGTGGTAATGCTTTATTTACAGCTAGCAAAGTCAGGGTATTTCTCCAGAATGGTCTGTAATATACCACTGTGGATAAAATACTTAGCCATTTCTTGAACATTTCTGAGCGAGTTGTTTCTAAATTCATTAATTTGATCACACTCCAGTACATAATGACGCAGGGTGTGACAATAATCCATCTGGCAAAGTTTACATTTCGTTTGGTCTACATCTGGTGGTGGTGATTTAACCTGCCAAAGATACTTGTAACCCAGCCGGAGCCATCAAAACTTTGGGGGCCCAGTCCCTGGACCCATTACGTACCTCTGTAATCTGTAAATACCTTTGTAACTTGTCATGATTGTGACCAGACTTACCTGGAGTTCATTACCTTTGTAAATTGTGAGTTCATTACCTTTGTAAATTGTGAGTTCATTACCTTTGTAAATTGTGAGTTCATTACCTCTGTAACTTGCTCAGCTATCAAAACTTTGGAGTCCAGTCCCTGGACCAATTATTATTATTATTTTTTATTATCACACTGGCCGATTCCCACCAAGGCAGGGTGGCCCGAAAAAGAAAAACTTTCACCATCATTCACTCCATCACTGTCTTGCCAGAAGGGTGCTTTACACTACAGTTTTTAAACTGCAACATTAACACCCCTCCTTCAGAGTGCAGGCACTGTACTTCCCATCTCCAGGACTCAAGTCCGGCCTGCCGGTTTCCCTGAATCCCTTCATAAATGTTACTTTGCTCACACTCCAACAGCACGTCAAGTATTAAAAACCATTTGTCTCCATTCACTCCTATCAAACACGCTCACGCATGCCTGCTGGAAGTCCAAGCCCCTCGCACACAAAACCTCCTTTACCCCCTCCCTCCAACCCTTCCTAGGCCGACCCCTACCCCGCCTTCCTTCCACTACAGACTGATACACTCTTGAAGTTATTCTGTTTCGCTCCATTCTCTCTACATGTCCGAACCACCTCAACAACCCTTCCTCAGCCCTCGGGACAACAGTTTTTGGTAATCCCGCACCTCCTCCTAACTTCCAAACTACGAATTCTCTGCATTATATTCACACCACACATTGCCCTCAGACATGACATCTCCACTGCCTCCAGCCTTCTCCTCGCTGCAACATTCATCACCCATGCTTCACACCCATATAAGAGCGTTGGTAAAACTATACTCTCATACATTCCCCTCTTTGCCTCCAAGGACAAAGTTCTCTGTCTCCACAGACTCCTAAGTGCACCACTCACTCTTTTTTCCCTCATCAATTCTATGATTCACCTCATCTTTCATAGACCCATCCGCTGACACGTCCACTCCCAAATATCTGAATACGTTCACCTCCTCCATACTCTCTCCCTCCAATCTGATATTCAATCTTTCATCACCTAATCTTTTTGTTATCCTCATAACCTTACTCTTTCCTGTATTCACCTTTAATTTTCTTCTTTTGCACACCCTACCAAATTCATCCACCAATCTCTGCAGCTTCTCTTCAGAATCTCCCAAGAGCACAGTGTCATCAGCAAAGAGCAGCTGTGACAACTCCCACCCTGTGTGTGATTTCTTTATCTTTTAACTCCACGCCTCTTGCCAAGACCCTCGCATTTACTTCTCTTACAACCCCATCTATAAATATATTAAACAACCACGGTGACATCACACATCCTTGTCTAAGGCCTACTTTTACTGGGAAAAATTTCCCTCTTTTCTACATACTCTAACTTGAGCCTCACTATCCTCGTAAAAACTCTTCACTGCTTTCAGTAACCTACCTCCTACACCATACACTTGCAACATCTGCCACATGCCCCCCTATCCACCCTGTCATACGCCTTTTCCAAATCCATAAATGCCACAAAGACCTCTTTAGCCTTATCTAAATACTGTTCACTTATATGTTTCACTGTAAAACACCTGGTCCACACACCCCCTACCTTTCCTAAAGCCTCCTTGTTCATCTGCTATCCTATTCTCCGTCTTACTCTTAATTCTTTCAATTATAACTCTACCATACACTTTACCAGGTACACTCAACAGACTTATCCCCCTATAATTTTTGCACTCTCTTTTATATCCCCTTTGCCTTTATACAAAGGAACTATGCATGCTCTCTGCCAATCCCTAGGTACCTTACCCTCTTCCATACATTTATTAAATAATTGCACCAACCACTCCAAAACTATATCCCCACCTGCTTTTAACATTTCTATCTTTATCCCATCAATCCCGGCTGCCTTACCCCCTTTCATTTTACCTACTGCCTCACGAAACTTTCCCCCACACTCACAACTGGCTCTTCCTCACTCCTACAAGATGTTATTCCTCCTTGCCCTATACACGAAATCACAGCTTCCCTATCTTCATCAACATTTAACAATTCCTCAAAATATTCCCTCCATCTTCCCAATACCTCTAACTCTCCATTTAATAACTCTCCTCTCCTATTTTTAACTGACAAATCCATTTGTTCTCTAGGCTTCCTTAACTTGTTAATCTCACTTCAAAACTTTTTCTTATTTCAACAAAATTTGTTGATAACAGCTCACCCACTCCCTCATTTGCTCTCTTTTTACATTGCTTCACCACTCTCTTAACCTCTCTCTTTTTCTCCATATACTCTTCCCTCCTTGCATCACTTCTACTTTGTAAAAACTTCTCATATGCTAACTTTTTCTCCCTGTACCTCTGTAATCTTTTGACTACCGCCCACAGGATGGGTATGGGGTGCATAATAAACATATTAAACTAACTAAACAGCCGGAGCCGGGCAGTAGTGACATCCAAGAGTCTGCTTATCTTGTTGGATGCACCAGCTGATGATAACAGCAGACCAAGTGCGTTATCCTGGGTAATTTACACATGTTACTATGTATGATAATTTGTGTAATTGTATTTATGTGTACCTGTACCTAAATAAACTTAAATTAGTTAAGTGTTGTGTATTAAAGGCAGTAAATTGAGCAAACATCCAGGTACATATCGTGGAATATACTTAACCTTGAGAGATCTGTACACTAAAAATTAGACGCATCGCCACTCTCGTGCAGTGCATTCTAAGGTATATAGATAACTGTAGCCCTCATCACGTCAGTGTGAGCAGGGCAGTTTACACAGTGTTGGGTAAGAGTGTCTCTTGTAGACAAATGTCTACACAGTGTTGGGTAAGAGTATATCTTGTAGACAAATGTCTACACAGTGTTGAGTAAGAGTATATCTTGTAGACAAATGTCTACAGTGTTGGGTAAGAGTATCTCTTGTCCAGCTCGACTCCTGAAGAGGCACTTGCTTCTTTCCAAGACCTTGGTCAATACACTGAAGAATGGGGAACACAATTAATTGCTTTAGTATTGAGATCAAGCGTTATCACGTGTTTTTTCTTGCTTGTGTAGAGCGAGTTACTGGGGAATCTTTCCAGTCCTGGCTAGTGGTTTATGTATTGGTTTCTCCTAGCTAGTGGTTTATAATATAATGGTTTCTCCTAGCTAGTGGTATATAGGGTAATGGTATCTCCTGGATACCCGCGGCCCGGTCTGTGACCAGGCCCCATGGTGGATCAGGGCCTGATCAACCAGGCTGTCACTGCTGGCCGCACGTAATACAACGTACGAACCACAGCCCGGCTGGTCAGGTACTGACTTTAATGGTTTCTTCTAGCTAGTGGTTTATGTAATGGTTTCTGCTAGCTAATGGTTTACAGTGTAATGGTTTCGCCTAACTAGTTATTTATAGAGTAATGGTTTCTCCTGGCTATTGGTTTATAATGTAATTGTTTCTCCTGGCTAGTGGTTTAGAGTAATGCTTTCTCCTAGCTAGTGGTTTATAATGTGGTGGTTTCTCTTTGCTTGTGCTATATAATGTGGTGGTTTCTCCTTGCTAGTGGTTTATAACGTGGTGGTTTCTCCTAGCTAGTGGTTTATAATGTGGTTTCTCCTGGCTAGTGGTTTATAATGTTTCTCATGGCTAGTGATTTATAATGTAGTTTCTCCTGGCTAGTGGTTTATAATGCAGTAGTTTCTCTTAGCTAGTAGTTTATAATGCAGTAGTTTCTCCTGGCTAGTGGTTTATAATGCAGTAGTTTCTCTTAGCTAGTAGTTTATAATGTAGTAGTTTCTCCTAGCTAGTGGTTTATAATGCAGTAGTTTCTCTTAGCTAGTAGTTTATAATGCAGTAGTTTCTCCTGGCTAGTGGTTTATAATGCAGTAGTTTCTCTTAGCTAGTAGTTTATAATGCAGTAGTTTCTCCTGGCTAGTGGTTTATAATGCAGTAGTTTCTCTTAGCTAGTAGTTTATAATGCAGTAGTTTCTCCTGGCTAGTGGTTTATAATGCAGTAGTTTCTCTTAGCTAGTAGTTTATAATGCAGTAGTTTCTCCTGGCTAGTGGTTTATAATGCAGTAGTTTCTCTTAGCTAGTAGTTTATAATGCAGTAGTTTCTCCTGGCTAGTGGTTTATAATGCAGTAGTTTCTCTTAGCTAGTAGTTTATAATGCAGTAGTTTCTCCTGGCTAGTGGTTTATAATGCAGTAGTTTCTCTTAGCTAGTAGTTTATAATGTAGTAGTTTCTCCTAGCTAGTGGTTTATAATGCAGTAGTTTCTCTTAGCTAGTAGTTTATAATGCAGTAGTTTCTCCTGGCTAGTGGTTTATAATGCAGTAGTTTCTCTTAGCTAGTAGTTTATAATGCAGTAGTTTCTCCTGGCTAGTGGTTTATAATGCAGTAGTTTCTCTTAGCTAGTAGTTTATAATGCAGTAGTTTCTCCTGGCTAGTGGTTTATAATGCAGTAGTTTCTCTTAGCTAGTAGTTTATAATGTAGTTCTCTGCTAGAACCGACAGTCATCAAAGACAGCATGTACATTGACCGCCCACAACATGGGTATGGGGTGCATAATGAAGATGTTAAACTATGTAGTGTCTGACAGCTCCTTCTTGTGTCATCGTTCAGTTGCACATTGTCTGATTAAGATCAGATTTTGCCACCGAAGTGGCTAGTTTATTTTGCATCCCATATCCATCCTGTGGACGGTAGCGCAAGAACATATGGATACACAAAAGTCTAGGAACTAGGCCCCAAAAGGGTTAACAGGTATACATATGGATTTATATCTACATATCTACACTTCACGTATCTGTTACAATCAAATTTTGGAGATTTGCTTAGTATATCTGGTATCTTATTTTTATTAACAAGATATCTTGACATATCACATAGGTTATTATACTATCTCTGTATTCCTCAATGAGTGGACAATTAAGCACATAGTGTTCAAGACAGTGACCATATGCCTGATCACATAATTTGCATTTAGTTTGATCATCATCTGTGTGTCTCCCAAACTGCCAGAAGTACTTGTAACCAAGCCTAAGCCTGGCCACTACAACATCAGTCAGTACTTGTAACCAAGCCTAAGCCTGGCCACTACAACATCAGTCAGTACTTGTAACCAAGCCTAAGTCTGGCCACTACAACATCAGTCAGTACTTGTAACCAAGCCTAAGCCTGGCCACTACTACACCAGTCAGTACTTGTAACCAAGCCTAAGTCTGGCCACTACTACATCAGTCAGTACTTCTAACCAAGCCTAAGTCTGGTCACTACAACATCAGTCAGTACTTGTAACCAAGCCTAAGTCTGGCCACTACAACATCAGTCAGTACTTGTAACCAAGCCTAAGCCTGGCCACTACAACATCAGTCAGTACTTGTAACCCAGCCTAAACCTGGCCACTACAACATCAGTCAGTACTTGTAACCCAGCCTAAACCTGGCCACTACAACATCAGTCAGTACTTGTAACCCAGCCTAAACCTGGCCACTACAACATCAGTCAGTACTTGTAACCAAGCCTAAGTCTGGCCACTACAACATCAGTCAGTACTTGTAACCAAGCCTAAGTCTGGCCACTACAACATCAGTCAGTACTTGTAACCAAGCCTAAGTCTGGCCACTACAACATCAGTCAGTACTTGTAACCAAGCCTAAGCCTTGCCACTACAGCATCAGTCAGTACTTGTAACCAAGCCTAAGCCTGGCCACTACAACATCGGTCAGTACTTGTAACCAAGCCTAAGCCTGGCCACTACAGCATCAGTCAGTACTTGTAACGAAGCCTAAGCCTGGCCACTACAACATCAGTCAGTACTTGTAACCAAGCCTAAGTCTGGCCACTACAACATCAGTCAGTACTTGTAACCAAGCCTAAGCCTGGCCACTACAACATCAGTCAGTACTTGTAACCAAGCCTAAGCCTGGCCACTACAGCATCAGTCAGTACTTGTAACCAAGCCTAAGCCTGGCCACTACAACATCAGTCAGTACTTGTAACCAAGCCTAAGTCTGGCCACTACAACATCAGTCAGTACTTGTAACCAAGCCTAAGCCTGGCCACTACAACATCAGTCAGTACTTGTAACCAAGCCTAAGCCTGGCCACTACAACATCAGCCAGTACTTGTAACCAAGCCTAAGTCTGGCCACTACAACATCAGTCAGTGTTCACATTGCAAGTTGCTCCATAAACATACTTATCTACATTCATGTTATGATAGTGGGTTATAGATCTACTCAGACTTCTAACTGCATTCCTATGTCTGCTTAATCATATAAGAACATAAGAACATAAGAAAGAAGGAACACTGCAGCAGGCCTACTGGCCCATACGAGGCAGGTCCAAGAGTCCTACTAATCCTTATTCTGCTAGCTACCTCCATGTCTTATCTCGTTACCTAATATTACGTTCTAAGGCTACATTAATAATTCTAATATTATTTACTAATAATTTAAACCTACCCTAATCATCCTTAAAACGTAAATCTATCAATTAACTATATTTAACGTTATGATTCCCAAGTTAGTATTATTGTTTGGGTGGATGTTAAGGGTTCCTGCGACTGACACATCAACTTATTTACAAACGAATCCGACGGTGGAATTTTTGGACTTAATAAATTTCCACATCCTCCTTGGGTCTTCGTTCAGTTGAACATTGTTTTCTCTCTATTTCCTGTCTGTATATTATTATTATTATTATTATTATTATTATTATAATCAAAACTAAGCAGTAAACTCACATAAGAACATAAGAACGAAGGAACATTGCAGCAGGCCTACTGGCCCATGCGAGGCAGGTCCAAGTCTCCTACCGGCTTAAGCCAATGCACCCAACCTAGTCAGGTCAGGTCACATTGACTTAAGGGAGGAACACGGCAACCGACCTGGTAGCACAAGCTATCAGGTCCAACTCACACCCACCCACATCCACTGATGTATTTATCCAACCTATTTTTAAAGCTACACAACGTTCTGGCCTCTATAACTGTACTTGGGAGTTTGTTCCACTCATCCACAACTCTGTACATACTTTCCTATATCCTTCCTGAATCTGAATTTTTCCAACTTAAAACCATTGCTGCGAGTCCTGTCTAGGCTAGATATTTTCAGCACACTATTTACATCTCCTTTATTTATTCCTGTCTTCCATTTATACACCTCAATCATATCCCCCCTAATTCTACGTCTTTCTAGAGAGTGCAGATTCAGGGCCCTTAGTCTATCCTCATAGGGAAGGTTTCTGATACATGGGATCAACTTTGTCATCCTCCTTTGTACATTTTCCAGAGCATTTATATCCATTCTGTAATACGGTGACCAAAACTGTGCAGCATAATCTAAATGAGGCCTAACCAAGGATGTATAGAGTTGAAGAACAACCTGAGGACTCCTATTATATATGCTTCTTGATATGAAGCCAAGGATTCTATTAGCTTTATTGCGAACACTTATGCACTGTTGTCTTGGTTTCAGATTACTGCTAACCAGAACTCCTAAATCTTTTTCCCAAACCGTAATATTAAGATCTACATTATTTAGTTTATATGTGGCATGGTTACTGTCCTGTCCAACATTTAGAACTTTGCATTTGTCTATATTAAACTGCATCTGCCACTTCTCCGACCACTGCATCAGTCTATTCAAATCTTCCTGGAGTGCTCGAATGTCCTCGTCAGAATGAATTCGACGGTCTATTTTGGTGTCATCGGCAAACTTGTTGATGTCGCTCTTTATGCCCTCATCTATGTCGTTTATATAGATTGTGAAGAGCAGGGGGCCCAACACTGGCCCCTGTGGAACACCGCTCGTGACGCTTCCCCACTCTGATTTCTCCCCATTTATGCAAACTCTCTGCTGCCTATTTGTCAACCATGCCTCTATCCAGGAAAAAATTTCTCCTCCTATTCCATGTGCCTTAATTTTCCTCAATAGTCTCTGATGTGGGACCCTGTCAAAAGCCTTACTGAAGTCCATATACACAATATCATATTCATTACCATGATCTACCTCCTCAAATACCTTAGTGAAAAAAGTTAATAAATTCGTAAGGCAGGAACGCCCCTTTGTAAAACCATGCTGAGATTCGTTAATTAATTTATGCTTTTCAAGGTGGCTACAAACTGCCTCGGCAATTATTGACTCCATAAATTTTCCCACTATGGAGGTTAGGCTTATTGGTCTATAGTTCGAAGCTAAGGACCTGTCACCTGCTTTGAAAATAGGTATCACATTTGCTATTTTCCACTTATCTGGCACCATGCCAGTTTGTAGTGATATGTTGAAAAGATTAGCCAAAGGTTTGCTAAGCTCCTCTTTACATTCCTTTAGAACCTGCATACAGTTCATCAGGGCCTGGGGATTTGTTAGGTTTTAATTTATCTATTTGCCTAAGGACCATGTCACTTGTGACCCTAATCGTGCACAGTTTATTATCGTCTTGTTCTACATAATTTATCATTTCTGGAATATCGCTGGTATCCTCCTGTGTAAAAACTGAGAGGAAGTATGTGTTAAAAATTCTACACATTTCCTTATCACTGTCAGTGAGCTGACCCGAGGAACTTTTGAGTGGGCCCATCTTGTCCCTGATCTTACTTCTGTATACCTGAAAGAATCCTTTTGGGTTAGTTTTCGATTCTCTTGCAACTTTAACCTCATAATCTCTTTTTGCTTTTCTAATTCCCTTTTTTATTTCTCTCTTTAACTGAATATATTGATTTCTTAATTGCCCCTCTCCTCTTTTGATTTGCCTATATATGCCTCTCTTTTGACCAATCAGATATTTTAATCTATTGTTCATCCATTTAGGATCATTTTTGTTTGATCTGATTTCCCTATTTGGAACATAATTTGACTGAGCAGCTAGAACTATGCCCCGGAAGGCGTCATATCGGCAACCATCACCACCTACCTGACCCTTAGTCAGGTCATTCCAGTTCAGCCCACCTAAGTAATTTTTCAGTCCTATGAAATCAGCCAAGCAAAAGTCAGGGACGGAGACTTGATCCCCAAGCTAATCATTATCTGGAGTTTCTGGAGAGAGTTCCGGGGGTGAACGCCCCCCCGCGGCCCGGTCAAGATTATTAATTAGTGTTTCCCTACTGGCAAGAACCAAGTCAAGGAGGTTATTTCCCCTAGTTGGCTCTGTCACAAACTGTTTTAAAAAACAATCCTGGATCGTATCAAGAAAGTCACCTGACTCTAAATTTCCTGTCAAATTGCTCCAGTCAATCTGTCTATAGTTGAAATCTCCCATTAGCACAACATTTTCGTATGTAGATGCCTTACGAATTTCGTCCCATAGAAGTTTACTGCACTCCCTATCAAGATTTGGGGCCCTGTAAATTAGTTTTTCTCGGCCCTCGAGAAGCTGTAACCAAACAGATTCAGTGGCTGACGCTTCTAATTTTATATCTTGTCTAACACAACAATTTAAATTGTCTCTGACATGCATCGCTACTCCACCACCCTTCCTGTTGACCCTGTCAGTGTGGAATAATTTATAGCCTTGTATGTGACATTCAGAGGGCATCTCTCTATCTTTCAGATTGAGCCAGGTCTCTGTTATAGCAATAATATCTATGTTTCCTGCACTTGCAATTAATCTTAGCTCATCTATCTTATTTCTTACACTCCTGCTATTAGTATAGTAAACCTTGAGGGAGCTAGTCCCTCGCTGCCCTCTGGTGTCCCCCTTGTTTGCTGACCTGATCTATTGTCTTTATTTATAACTTCATGCTGAATGCCTTTTATACATTTACTGTTTCCAACCCTAGTGTTGCAACCTGCTTGTTTCCCACACACACCCATACCTCTATCTTCTATCAGTTTAAAATCATAGGCATTTCACCAATGGCCTTCTCAATGATTTGCAAGTGCTACCACCCAGCCCCAGGAGATGTACCCCATCCCTTGCATACATATCATGTTTGCCATAAAAGTTGTTCCAGTTGTCAATGAATGGGATTGCAAGTTCCTTGCAGTATCTGTCTAGCCAGCAATTTACACCAATTGCCCTAGACAACCATTCATTTCCTACTCCCCTTCTAGGCAAGATGCTACATATGACTGGGACCCCTCCCTTAGACTTAATGAAATCTATAGCTGACCTGTACTTATCTAGCAGCTCTTCTCTCCTACCCTTCCCAGTATCATTTCCACCAGCGCTGAGACAGATAATGGGCTTGTTCCCATTACCTGACATGATATTATCCAGCCTGTTAACTATGTCCCCAACACCAGCTCCAGGGAAGCACACTCTATCTCTCATCTTATTCCTATTACAAAAAGCACGGTCAATGTATCTTACCTGAGAGTCACCAACCACAAGAACGCGCTTACCTCTGTTAGCAGGGGCAGTATTACCCTTACCTTCACTGGCCACTGAAGTACATTTATCCTGAAGAACAGAGAAGCGATTTCCTACCTTCAGATCTTCACTCTTAACTTTCCTTCTTCTGATTCTCCTCCCATTACTGGTTACCACTCGCCACTTGTAGCAGGTGCTGGATTGCACCTCACTGCTGGTAGCCGTTGCTACCTCCCCACCTACAGCCTCCTCACAACGAAAGACAGACTGCACCTCACTGCTAAAAACCTCATTCCCCACAACTCCAGCCACCTCACACCTCCCAAACCCATTAAGGTGGACCTTCAGCCCCCTAATCTCCTCCTGGAGAAGCAAGACCTCCTTCTTCAACTCTTCAACCTCAATTTTTAAAACTGCAGAAGCAAGCCATGCTTTGTAACCGTCCACGCTAATCCCCAAAGCAGCTCAGGGTCTGTGACCTCACGTGACGACTGACCATATATGTGTCTGAATATCTCAGAAGATGGCGAACCTTAATTTCATAATTTAAAAAAACAGTGAGTATACAGCAATGAGCCTCCATGGCCATGAAAAAATATATTTAATCACATTACCTGTTACATGCCAACCTAATTTAGGTTAGGTAAGGTTTGTCAGGAAACAGGACAAGTGTTTCCTGACCCTGGCCACATGAAGACCCTCCACTGGAGGTTTGTTCATCTGATCAAGGTCTTTCGATAGCTTACTGGTCCAACCCATTTAAAAATTAGGGTTATATTCCAACCCAATTTCCTGTACGTTGGTAGGTCAGAAGATGCCAGACTTTGATGGCAAATGGCTAAGGGAGGCGTCGAAGGCGGAGAAGATATTCGAGGAATGCCATAAGAAAGGGACTGTACTGGTCGCTTACCACGTCAACCTCAGTACAACTGTACCTCTCCAGGAAGACCAAGTTAAATTGGCTCTTACACACCTCTACCGGTAAGTTTAATCGGTAATTTGCTTAACAAAGTACTTGCTAAGTGGGGTCACAATTGTGAAACAAATATTTTTAGAAAAATCTTAGTCTTTGACTAATATGTATTGATATCGTTCAAAATGCATCGAGTGTTTGCAACGTTAGAGACAAAAATATTTATCTTGTCATATCTGTGTTAATTATCTCCTTAAACACATCAGATATGTATAAAATAATAACGGTATCTACATATATTACTCAACAGTCTATTGATTACCTCAGGGTCAAGTATGCAAGCTGCTGCACTCCACTAGGCGACCATATTTGACTCTCTAATATAAGGATTCAAGTAAACTTTTAGCGTATTTACTGGGAGATATATTCTAGGTGTGTACCCATGACCCAGGATAACATCATTTGTAACCTTGATACAAGGATTTTATTATTATAATCATAACGAAGGTGGGATTTTTTAAGAATCAATTAGAGAGGCAGATACTTAGCAAAGAATGTCAGTTTGGAGATTTTATGATAATGTGGATTATCAGAGACATAATTCAGAAGGCTAAGGGGAGAGTTGTTGAGGTAATTTGGGCATTTAGAGATGATGGAACAGAACTGGGGATGACTAAAAGGGTGTTTAAAACTGAGGTGCAAAGAAAGAGAGGTAGGAGTGTTCCCAGGAAAGTTTGGAGGGAGGACATAATGGAGGGACATGAGCATCCAGCAGGCTTGTGTGACTGTGTGTGAAGTATTTTTCATGCTCTTAGTGCAGACACTTATGAAGGAATTCAGGGGAAACCGGTTGGCCAGAATCGAGTCCTGGAGGTGGAAAATTACAGTATCTGCACTCTAAAAGGAGTGAGGATGCAGCAGTCAGAGGAGTCATCAGAATTGTGATGTCCACACTTGTGGCAAGACAGCAACTGAATGAATCATGGTCAATGAGTTGACTTCTTTTTTGGGCCACCACCATCACACATCCATCACTAAACATTCATCGTCTCAGTTAATATAATGGTTTTAAAACATAAAAAAATAATTCCATCATTTTTTTTCCTTCCAAGGAAAGCCTTCATGCCCCCAAATTTGTTTTTTGATCCAGGAACTGGAGCCCCCCCCTACACAACCAGAAAAACCCCATTCCCTAGGACCATAAAACCCCCATACATTAACATTCTACAGTGAAACAATAAAGAATTATTCATATCTGGGTAGCTTATTGACATGTAAAAAAATGTAACACTGATACAGTATTACAATATTAATTTTGTTACGGGAAGGTTCCATGCCTGGTGTGTGTTTTTGGCGAGCGGGAAGGAAATTTTTGTGGTTCCGGAAGCAACCAATAAAATTTTTTGATTTTAAAGGGGAATTGAAGCCCCCAGAAAATAAGTCACTGAATTTTTGGGGGTTTCTGGGTAATTAACATATGTGCTATGTATATAATTTAGAAATGTATTTATGTATCCTGTACCTGAAAAAAACTTAATTACTAAGGACAAGGGTTCCTGAAGGACCAAAAAAAACTGGAGGTAACTGAAGGGTCCCCCTATTTTTTTCCTCTAAGTTCTTCATTTTAAAAAAACAAATTTTTTTTTATAACGCTTTTGATTTTCAGGAAAATCCCGTGGCTAATGAAGTTTACTGAAATATATCGTATATAAATTTATGTTCAGGGGGAAATCTGACGCTATACAGGCCAATTTTATTACATCCTTAGGGAAGCCCTAAATACGTATGGTCTTAAACGGTTTTACAGTGCCTGAGGAATAGGAGGTTAGGGGTTTCACCAGAAAAATTATGAAAATCAAAGGGAAGAGAAAAACCTACCAGGATCATTTCATCAGAGGAAGAGTAAAGTGCAGTAAGTCCTCACTTCACGTCATCGATAGGTCCTTGGAAACTGCGACTTTAAGCGAAACGACGTATAACGGAACCAAGAGCTCTTCCAATATCCACACCTCATTGGCCCCAACCTCAAAAACCTCTTTAAAAATCTGTTTTTTTTCAACCTCACCTTTTTCACTTTTTTTTTGGGGCCACAGACATCAGGGGTGCAGAGTGCACCTTTAGCACTCACTGCAACAGGGGTTAAATCAGGGAATAAATGTTTGGCAAGAGAAAATTGTAAGGAGCACCTCCCACCACCAAACAATTCGAAAACAATAAAATATGGCGGTTCATGAACCATCGTTTTCGTCGTGCGTTTTTTTATATCTAACTTAAAAAGAAATTTCATTTTACAATAATTTTTTTTTTTTCATTCGATTTTTTTTCCCCATCAAAGTTATAAGGAAACGCGTTATTTGAAACCTGCTGTTGCCCCTTCCCCCTGAACCCCAAAAAAATTACTAAAATTTAAACTAATAAACATTCTAAGAGCTGACTTGCCTAAACTTTATTTTAAAATTATTTTGCATAGGGGCACAAATTAAACGTTATAATCTTAATTTACATTTTCCCACAGGGGCTTCCAGACAGAAGGTAATGAAGTAATGGCCTTCCTTAATCATTCAATACAATTCAGTACTGTCCTTGTGGGGTGCCAGGCTGGTGGGCCCATACAGCAGCGGTCATGTGAGCGACACTTCAAAGGTGGACAATACAACATGGTCATTTAGCCAGGCCCCCCCACACATTCCTGTGACACTTGGTTCCCTTCCCATTCCTATCATCTGTTCCTGGGGTTTCATCATGGATTTTTGATGGTTTTTCAGCCTTTAAAAGATCTGGGGCTTTACTGCACACGCGAATATGTTATTACTGGAAAGCCCTTTAAATGATGATCCTTGGGGTTTGTATCATTAAAAAAACAGGAGCTGGTGCTGGCCCAAAAAAAGCTCTCTTAAAAGGTGACCCATTATTAATGAAAAAGGACTGATAAAAGCAACTTAAGGAAAGAAAAGGGAAATTATTTTTTTGCAGAAATATAAAAAACCAAAGGAACAAGGAAAAATTTCTCCCCTTAGAGCGAAAAATTAGATACGACTATCCCGGGGAAATTTTTTAAAATAAAGTCGTCTAAAGGGAGTTACGTTCATTCTGCTTCATCCCTTGTGATGCAGCTCTATTTGAACTCTTGGCTGAGAAAGGTGTTGTCCAGGACACTTACAACATTTAAAATTACATCCCGTCAGTACGCGCGCTACGGAAGGGGACTTTTCCAAAGTCTCTTGGATGTCAGTATAAAAAAAAAGGTGTAAAAAGGGACACGCCTAGAAATATAAATAAAATTATTTTGGGTTTTTGCTGCCAGTTCACCAGGACTTCAGATAAGTTAACATCCCGGCACGGCACTGGGGGAAAAAGCGTTTATTTGTTAAAGTCAGAATTAAAAAACCTCTGAAAATTTGTCGCAACTCCCTACAATTTTTTCACCTGACTACTAACCAAAACCAAATGGGGGATGTGACCCCCCTGGTCACTGAAAAAGACAATGTTGGGGACCGTATTATGAGATCTTATCAAACCGTAATCATGTGCACCTGCAGTCAATTTTTTCACACTTTAAGGGGGCTTTTTACATCTTTGGATTTCAAAACCAGATTTATGAGTACTGAAATAGCAGAAAATTTCTGTAATAAAATTTTCGATAATTTGTCGAAAGTTATTGAATGATTAGGGATGCAAATTATGTACCAAGGAAACACTAAACCCGCTGGGGTTACACAGCACCTGGGAAGTAGAAAGTAATCAGTTTATCTCACAAAAGAGAGAGTTGCTCCGATTTCTGGAATTGCAAATCCATCACTGCCATGTTGACAATGGTATAAAATGCTGACAAGTTGATGCTTAAGACACATGTACGGGCGTCTTTATTGTTGGAACCTGTCACCTACACAGTAGGCTTCTTCAGTCAAACAGAGGCAACAAGTGTAGTAACGAAATGATGTAATCAGTCCATCAACCTTGAAGATGAAGTATCAGAGGCAGTCAGTCTCTCAGTCTGGAGAAGAAGTTCAGCTTCATGTGTCTTAAGCATCAAGGGAAACTTCCCATGGAGTGTAAAATCATAAAATTGTATAGTATACCCTGACTACTGGAATATATTTTGTAATTCTGTTTTAAACACTAAGGACGGCTATGTTCTTATAGATTTTCACAACACAATACTGCAGGATAGAAATAAAACTACTGTTTAACAATAATTTTATATATTTTAAGATATTATAATCAAAACGAAGCGCTAAACCCTATATATTTTAAATACATCGTACACTGGATAATTTTAACACTTGAACGAAAAATTCTTGATAAATTGTTTGGCCAGAAAAACACTAAATTTTTTGAGTATATAATCTGTTAAGAATTAATAAAAATGTAAGTAAAAAATTAATTTTATTATTCAGAAGTTTTGTTATTTATATGTTAGAACATATGATGATACCTTAGTGGCGGGAAGCCTCAAGTTATAATGATGATACCTTAGTGGCGGGAAGCCTCAAGTTATAATGATGATACCTTAGTGGCGGGAAGCCTCAAGTTATACTGATGATACCTTAGTGGTAGGAAGCCTCAAGTTATACTGGTGATACCTTAGTGGCAGGAAGCCTCAAGTTATACTGGTGATACCTTAGTGGCAGGAAGCCTCAAGTTATACTGGTGATACCTTAGTGGCAGGAAGCCTCAAGTTATACTGGTGATACCTTAGTGGCAGGAAGCCTCAAGTTATACTGGTGATACCTTAGTGGCGGGAAGCCTCAAGTTATACTGGTGATACCTTAGTGGTAGGAAGCCTCAAGTTATACTGGTGATACCTTAGTGGCAGGAAGCCTCAGTTATACTGGTGATACCTTAGTGGCAGGAAGCCTCAAGTTATACTGGTGATACCTTAGTGGCAGGAAGCCTCAAGTTATACTGGTGATACCTTAGTGGCAGGAAGCCTCAAGTTATACTGATGATACCTTAGTGGCAGGAAGCCTCAAGTTATACTGGTGATACCTTAGTGGCAGGGAAGCCTCAAGTTATACTGTGATACCTTAGTGGCAGGAAGCCTCAAGTTATACTGATGATACCTTAGTGGCAGGAAGCCTCAAGTTATACTGATGATACCTTAGTGGTAGGAAGCCTCAAGTTATACTGATGATACCTTAGTGGCAGGAAGCCTCAAGTTATACTGATGATACCTTAGTGGCAGGAAGCCTCAAGTTATACTGATGATACCTTAGTGGCAGGAAGCCTCAAGTTATACTGATGATACCTTAGTGGCAGGAAGCCTCAAGTTATACTGATGATACCTTAGTGGCAGGAAGCCTCAAGTTATACTGATGATACCTTAGTGGCAGGAAGCCTCAAGTTATACTGATGATACCTTAGTGGCAGGAGCCTCAAGTTATACTGATGATACCTTAGTGGCAGAAGCCTCAAGTTATACTGATGATACCTTATGGCAGGAAGCCTCAAGTTATACTGATGATACCTTAGTGGCAGAAGCCTCAAGTTATACTGATGATACCTTAGTGGCGGGAAGCCTCAAGTTATACTGATGATACCTTAGTGGCAGGAAGCCTCAAGTTATACTGACGATACCTTAGTGGCGGGAAGCATCAAGTTATACTGATGATACCTTAGTGGCAGGAAGCCTCAAGTTAAAACTGATGATACCTTAGTGGCAGGAAGCCTCAAGTTATACTGATGATACCTTAGTGGCAGGAAGCCTCAAGTTATACTGATGATACCTTAGTGGCAGGAAGCCTCAAGTTATACTGATGATACCTTAGTGGCAGGAAGCCTCAAGTTATACTGAGATACCTTAGTGGCAGGAAGCCTCAAGTTATACTGATGATACTTAGTGGCAGGAAGCTCAAGTATATACTGATGATACCTTAGTGGCAGGAAGCCTCAAGTTATACTGATGATACCTTAGTGGCGGGAAGCATCAAGTTATACTGATGATACCTTAGTGGCAGGAAGCCTCAAGTTATACTGATGATACCTTAGTGGCAGGAAGCCTCAAGTTATACTGATGATACCTTAGTGGCAGGAAGCCTCAAGTTATACTGATGATACCTTAGTGGCGGGAAGCCTCAAGTTATACTGATGATACCTTAGTGCAGGAAGCCTCAAGTTATACTGATGATACCTTAGTGGCAGGAAGCCTCAAGTTATACTGATGATACCTTAGTGGCAGGAAGCCTCAAGTTATACTGATGATACCTTAGTGGCAGGAAGCTCAGTTATACTGGTGTACCTTAGTGGCAGGAAGCCTCAAGTTATACTGATGATACCTTAGTGGCGGAAGCCTCAAGTTATACTGATGATACCTTAGTGGCAGGAAGCCTCAAGTTATACTGATGATACCTTAGTGGCAGGAAGCCTCAAGTTATACTGATGATACCTTAGTGGCAGGAAGCCTCAAGTTATACAGATGATACCTTAGTGGCGGGAAGCATCAAGTTATACTGATGATACCTTAGTGGCAGGAAGCCTCAAGTTATACTGATGATACCTTAGTGGCAGAAAGCCTCAGTTATACTGATGATACCTTAGTGGCAGAAGCCTCAAGTTATACTGATGATACCTTAGTGGCAGGAAGCCTCAAGTTATACTGATGATACCTTAGTGGCAGGAAGCCTCAAGTTATACTGATGATACCTTAGTGGCAGGAAGCCTCAAGTTATACTGATGATACCTTAGTGGCAGGAAGCCTCAGTTATACTGATGAACCTTAGTGGCAGGAAGCCTCAAGTTATACTGATGATACCTTAGTGGCGGAAGCATCAAGTTATACTGATGATACCTTAGTGGCAGAAGCCTCAAGTTATACTGATGATACCTTAGTGGCGGAAGCCTCAAGTTATACTGATGATACCTTGTGTGGCAGGAAGCCTCAAGTTATACTGATGATACCTTAGTGGCAGGAAGCCCAAGTTATACTGATGATACCTTAGTGGCAGGAAGCCTCAAGTTATACTGATGATACCTTAGTGGCAGGAAAGCCCAAGTTATACTGGTGATACCTTAGTGGCAGGAAGCCTCAAGTTATACTGATGATGCCTTAGTGGCAGGAAGCCTCAAGTTATACTGATGATACCTTAGGTGGCAGGAAGCCTCAAGTTATACTGATGATACCTTAGTGGCAGAAGCCTCAAGTTATTTTGATGATACCTTAGTGGCAGGAAGCCTCAGTTATAACTGGTGATACCTTAGTGCAGGAAACTCAAGTTATACTGATGATACCATTAGTGGCAGGAAGCCTCAAGTTATACTGATGATACCTTAGTGGCAGGAAAGCCTTAAGTTATACTGATGATACCTTAGTGGCAGGAAGCCTCAAGTTATACTGGTGATACCTTACTGGCAGGAAGCCTCAAGTTATACTGATGATACCTTAGTGGCAGGAAGCCTCAAGTTATACTGGTGATACCTTAGTGGCAGGAAGCCTCAAGTTATACTGATGATACCTTAGTGGCAGGAAGCCTCAAGTTATACTGATGATACCTTAGTGGTAGGAAGCCTCAAGTTATAGATGATACCTTAGTGGCAGGAAGCCTCAAGTTATACTGATGATACCTTAGTGGCAGGAAGCCTCAAGTTATACTGGTGATACCTTAGTGGCAGGAAGCCTCAAGTTATACTGATGATACCTTAGTGGCAGGAAGCCTCAAGTTATATACTGATGATACCTTAGTGGTAGGAAGCCTCAAGTTATACTGATGATACCTTAGTGGTAGGAAGCCTCAAGTTATACTGATGATAACCTTAGTGGCAGGAAGCCTCAAGTTATACTGATGATACCTTAGTGGCAGGAAGCCTCAAGTTATACTGATGATACCTTAGTGGCAGGAAGCCTCAAGTTATACTGATGATACCTTAGTGGCAGGAAGCCTCAAGTTATACTGATGATACTTAGTGGCAGGAAGCCTCAAGTTATACTGATGATGCCTTAGTGGCAGGAAGCCTCAAGTTATACTGATGATACCTTAGTGGCAGGAAGCCTCAAGTTATACTGATGATACCTTAGTGGCAGGAAGCCTCAAGTTATACTGATGATGCCTTAGTGGCAGGAAGCCTCAAGTTATACTGATGATATCCTTAGTGGCAGGAAGCCTCAAGTTATACTGATGATACCTTAGTGGTAGGAAGCCTCAAGTTATACTGATGATACCTTTGTGGCAGGAAGCCTCAAGTTATACTGATGATGCCTTAGTGGCAGGAAGCCTCAAGTTATACTGATGATACCTTAGTGGCAGGAAGCCTCAAGTATACTGATGATACCTTAGTGGCAGGAAGCCTCAAGTTATACTGATGATACCTTAGTGGCAGGAAGCCTCAAGTTATACTGGTGATACCTTAGTGGCAGGAAGCCTCAAGTTATACTGATGATACCTTAGTGGCAGGAAGCCTCAAGTTATACTGGTGAATACCTTAGTGGCAGGAAGCCTCAAGTTATACTGATGATACCTTAGTGGCAGGAAGCCTCAAGTTATACTGATGATACTTTAGTGGTAGGGAAGCTCCAAGTTATACTGATGATACCTTAGTGGCAGGAAGCCTCAAGTTATACTGATGATACCTTAGTGGCAGGAAGCCTCAAGTTATACTGGTGATACCTTAGTGGCAGGAAGCCTCAAGTTATACTGATGATACCTTAGTGGCAGGAAGCCTCAAGTTATACTGATGATACCTTAGTGGTAGGAAGCCTCAAGTTATACTGATGATACCTTAGTGGTAGGAAGCCTCAAGTTATACTGATGATACCTTAGTGGCAGGAAGCCTCAAGTTATACTGATGATACCTTAGTGGCAGGAAGCCTCAAGTTATACTGATGATACCTTAGTGGCAGGAAGCCTCAAGTTATACTGATGATACCTTAGTGGCAGGAAGCCTCAAGTTATACTGATGATACCTTAGTGGCAGGAAGCCTCAAGTTATACTGATGATGCCTTAGTGGCAGGAAGCCTCAAGTTATACTGATGATACCTTAGTGGCAGGAAGCTTCAAGTTATACTGATGATACCTTAGTGGCAGGAAGCCTCAAGTTATACTGATGATGCCTTAGTGGCAGGAAGCCTCAAGTTATACTGATGATACCTTAGTGGCAGGAAGCCTCAAGTTATACTGATGATACCTTAGTGGCAGGAAGCCTCAAGTTATACTGATGATACCTTAGTGGCAGGAAGCCTCAAGTTATACTGATGATACCTTAGTGGTGGAAGCCTCAAGTTATACTGATGATACCTTAGTGGCAGGAAGCCTCAAGTTATACTGATGATGCCTTAGTGGCAGGAAGCCTCAAGTTATACTGATGATACCTTAGTGGCAGGAAGCCTCAAGTTATACTGATGATACCTTAGTGGCAGGAAGCCTCAAGTTATACTGATGATGCCTTAGTGGCAGGAAGCCTCAAGTTATACTGATGATACCTTAGTGGCAGGAAGCCTCAAGTTATACTGATGATACCTTAGTGGCAGGAAGCCTCAGTTATACTGATGATACCTTAGTGGCAGGAAGCCTCAAGTTATACTGATGATACCTTAGTTGGCAGGAAGCCTCAAGTTATAATGATGATACCTTAGTGGCAGGAAGCCTCAAGTTATACTGATGATACCTTAGTGGCAGGAAGCCTCAAGTTATACTGATGATGCCTTAGTGGCAGGAAGCCTCAAGTTATACTGATGATACCTTAGTGGCAGGAAGCCTCAAGTTATACTGAATGATACCTTAGTGGCAGGAAGCCTCAAGTTATACTGATGATGCCTTAGTGGCAGGAAGCCTCAAGTTAATACTGATGATACTTAGTGGCAGGAAGCCTCAAGTTATACTGATGATACCTTAGTGGCAGGAAGCCTCAAGTTATACTGATGATACCTTAGTGGCTGGAAGCCTCAAGTTTATACTGATGATACCTTAGTGGCAGGAAGCCTCAAGTTATACTGATGATACCTTAGTGCAGGAAGCCTCAAGTTATACTGATGATGCCTTAGTGGCAGGAAGCCTCAAGTTATACTGATGATACCTTAGTGGCAGGAAGCCTCAAGTTATACTGATGATACCTTAGTGCCAGGAAGCCTCAAGTTATACTGAGATGCCTTAGTGGCAGGAAGCCTCAAGTTATACTGATGACACCTTAGTGGCAGAAGCCTCAAGTTATACTGATGATACCTTAGTGGCAGGAAGCCTCAAGTTATACTGATGATACCTTAGTGGCAGGAAGCCTCAAGTTATACTGATGATACCTTAGTGGCAGAAGCCTCAAGTTAACTGACGATACCTTAGTGGCAGGAAGCCTCAAGTTATACTGATGATACCTTAGTGGCAGGAAGCCTCAAGTTATACTGATGATACCTTAGTGGTAGGAAGCCTCAAGTTATACTGATGATACCTTAGTTGTAGGAAGCCTCAAGTTATACTGATGATACCTTAGTGGTAGGAAGCCTCAAGTTATACTGGTGATACCTTAGTGGCAGGAAGCCTCAAGTTATACTGATGATACCTTAGTGGTAGGAAGCCTCAAGTTATACTGGTGATACCTTAGTGGCAGGAAGCCTCAAGTTATACTGATGATGCCTTAGTGGTAGGAAGCCTCAAGTTATACTGATGATGCCTTAGTGGTAGGAAGCCTCAAGTTATACTGGTGATACCTTAGGGGTAGGAAGGCCTCAAGTTATACTGGTGATACCTTAGTGGCAGGAAGCCTTAAGTTATACTGATGATACCTTAGTGGCAGGAAGCCTCAAGTTATACTGATGATACCTTAGTGGCAGGAAGCCTCAAGTATACTGAATGCCTTAGTGGCAGGAAGCCTCAAGTTATACTGATGATGCCTTAGTGGCAGGAAGCCTCAAGTTATACTGATGATACCTTAGTGGCAGGAAGGCCTCAAGTTATACTGATGATACCTTAGTGGCAGGAAGCCTCAAGTTATACTGATGATACCTAGTGGCAGGAAGCCTCAAGTTATACTGATGATACCTTAGTGGCAGGAAGCCTCAAGTTATACTGACGATACCTTAGTGGCAGGAAGCCTCAAGTATACTGATGATACCTTAGTGGCAGGAAGCCTCAAGTTATATGATGAAAACCTTAGTGGTAGGAGCCTCAAGTTATACTGATGATACCTTAGTTGTAGGAAGCCTCAAGTTATACTGATGATACCTTAGTGGTAGGAAGCCTCAAGTTATACTGGTGATACCTTAGTGGCAGGAAGCCTCAAGTTATACTAATGATACCTTAGTGGTAGGAAGCCTCAAGTTATACTGGTGATAACCTTAGTGGCAGGAAGCCTCAAGTTATACTGATGATGCCTTAGTGGTAGAAAGCCTCAAGTTATACTGATGATGCCTTAGTGGTAGGAAGCCTCAAGTTATACTGGTGATACCTTAGTGGTAGGAAGCCTCAAGTTATACTGGTGATACCTTAGTGGCAGGAAGCCTTAAGTTATACTGATGATACCTTTAGTGGCAGGAAGCCTCAAGTTATACTGTTGATACCTTAGTGGCAGGAAGCCTCAAGTTATACTGATGATACCTTAGTGGCAGGAAGCCTCAAGTTATACTGATGATGCCTTAGTGGCAGGAAGCCTCAAGTTATACTGATGATACCTTAGTGGCAGGAAGCCTCAAGTTATACTGATGATACCTTAGTGGCAGGAAGCCTCAAGTTATACTGATGATACCTTAGTGGCAGGAAGCCTCAAGTTATACTGATGATACCTTAGTGGTAGGAAGCCTCAAGTTATACTGATGATACCTTAGTTGTAGGAAGCCTCAAGTTATACTGATGATACCTTAGTGGTAGGAAGCTCAAGTTATACTGGTGATACCTTAGTGGCAGGAAGCCTCAAGTTATACTGATGATACCTTAGTGGTAGGAAGCCTCAAGTTATACTGGTGATACCTTAGTGGCAGGAAGCCTCAAGTTATACTGATGATGCCTTAGTGGTAGGAAGCCTCAAGTTATACTGATGATGCCTTAGTGGTAGGAAGCCTCAAGTTATACTGGTGATACCTTAGTGGTAGGAAGCCTCAAGTTATACTGGTGATACCTTAGTGGCAGGAAGCCTTAAGTTATAACTGATGATACCTTAGTGGCAGGAAGCCTCAAGTTATACTGATGATACCTTAGTGGCAGGAAGCCTCAAGTTATACTGATGATGCCTTAGTGGCAGGAAGCCTCAAGTTATACTGATGATGCCTTAGTGGCAGGAAGCCTCAAGTTATACTGATGATACCTTAGTGGCAGGAAGCCTCAAGTTATACTGATGATACCTTAGTGGCAGGAAGCCTCAAGTTATACTGATGATACTTAGTGGCAGGAAGCCTCAAGTTATACTGATGATACCTTAGTGGCAGGAAGCCTCAAGTTATACTGACGATACCTTAGTGGCAGGAAGCCTCAAGTTATACTGATGATACCTTAGTGGCAGGAAGCCTCAAGTTATACTGATGATACCTTAGTGGTAGGAAGCCTCAAGTTATACTGATGATACCTTAGTTGTAGGAAGCCTCAAGTTATACTGATGATACCTTAGTGGTAGGAAGCCTCAAGTTATACTGGTGATACCTTAGTGGCAGGAAGCCTCAAGTTATACTAATGATACCTTAGTGGTAGGAAGCCTCAAGTTATACTGGTGATACCTTAGTGGCAGGAAGCCTCAAGTTATACTGATGATGCCTTAGTGGTAGAAAGCCTCAAGTTATACTGATGATGCCTTAGTGGTAGGAAGCCTCAAGTTATACTGGTGATACCTTAGTGGTAGGAAGCCTCAAGTTATACTGGTGATACCTTAGTGGCAGGAAGCCTTAAGTTATACTGATGATACCTTAGTGGCAGGAAGCCTCAAGTTATACTGTTGATACCTTAGTGGCAGGAAGCCTCAAGTTATACTGATGATACCTTAGTGGCAGGAAGCCTCAAGTTATACTGATGATGCCTTAGTGGCAGGAAGCCTCAAGTTATACTGATGATACCTTAGTGGCAGGAAGCCTCAAGTTATACTGATGATACCTTAGTGGCAGGAAGCCTCAAGTTATACTGATGATACCTTAGTGGCAGGAAGCCTCAAGTTATACTGATGATACCTTAGTGGCAGGAAGCCTCAAGTTATATTGATGATACCTTAATGGCAGGAAGCCTCAAGTTATACTGATGATGCCTTAGTGGCAGGAAGCCTCAAGTTATACTGATGATACCTTAGTGGCAGGAAGCCTCAAGTTATACTGATGATACCTTAGTGGCAGGAAGCCTCAAGTTATACTGATGATACCTTAGTGGCAGAGAAGCCTCAAGTTATACTGATGATACCTTAGTGGCAGGAAGCCTCAAGTTATACTGATGATACCTTAGTGGCAGGAAGCCTCAAGTTATACTGATGATACCTTAGTGCAGGAAGCCTCAAGTTATACTGATGATACCTTAGTGGCAGGAAGCCTCAAGTTATACTGACGATACCTTAGTGGCAGGAAGCCTCAAGTTATACTGATGATACCTTAGTGCAGGAAGCCTCAAGTTATACTGATGATACCTTAGTGGTAGGAAGCCTCAAGTTATACTGATGATACCTTAGTTGTAGGAAGCCTCAAGTTATACTGATGATACCTTAGTGGTAGGAAGCCTCAAGTTATACTGGTGATTCCTTAGTGGCAGGAAGCCTCAAGTTATACTGATGATACCTTAGTGGTAGGAACCCTCAAGTTATACTGGTGATACCTTAGTGGCAGGAAGCCTCAAGTTATACTGATGATGCCTTAGTGGTAGGAAGCCTCAAGTTATACTGATGATGCCTTAGTGGTAGGAAGCCTCAAGTTATACTGGTGATACCTTATTGGTAGGTAGCCTCAAGTTATACTGGTGATACCTTAGTGGCAGGAAGCCTCAAGTTATACTGATGATACCTTAGTGGCAGGAAGCCTCAAGTTATACTGATGATATCTTAGTGGCAGGAAGCCTCAAGTTATACTGATGATGCCTTAGTGGCAGGAAGCCTCAAGTTATACTGATGATGCCTTAGTGATAGGAAGCCTCAAGTTATACTGATGATACCTTAGTGTCAGGAAGCCTCAAGTTATACTGATGATACCTTAGTGGCAGGAAGCCCTCAAGTTATACTGATGATACCTTAGGGCAGGAAGCCTCAAGTTATACTGATGATACCTTAGTGGCAGGAAGCCTCAAGTTATACTGGTGATACCTTAGTGGCAGGAAGCCTCAAGTTATACTGATGATACCTTAGTGGCAGGAAGCCTCAAGTTATACTGATGATACCTCAGTGGCAGGAAGCCTCAAGTTATACTGATGATACCTTAGTGGCAGGAAGCCTCAAGTTATACTGATGATACCTTAGTGGCAGGAAGCCTCAAGTTATACTGATGATGTGATGCAGTTCAGATGGGTTTGTGAGGTCTCTAGGGAGACCTAATTATATGGTCACACCTGCCTTAGCAAATGTCGGGTAGTCACGCCCACGTCTGAGGTCTTTTGTTCTTAAGGGCGTCAGACCTCGGCGTTAGGTCGTAACACGTGGTACATACACCATTGGGGAGGGGGCACTTTGACTACGATATAAGCCCAGGGAACAGCGGGGCAAAGAGGTTGTTGGTGACAGGTCCGGGGAGCGAGAGCTCTGGACAGCCGCGTGTGTAGTGGACCACGCATTGGGAATCTCGGGTCAGCTGGTCGGTGAATTAAGAGTGAGTACTCGTCCGTGTTACTGATAACATCTACCCTGAGTGGCAGGAAGCCTCAAGCCATATTGATGATATCTTAGTGGCAGGAAGCCTCAAGTTATACTGATGATACCTTAGTGGCAGGAAGCCTCAAGTTATACTGATGATACCTTAGTGGCAGGAAGCCTCAAGCCATACTGATGATATCTTAGTGGCAGGAAGCCTCAAGTTATACTGATGATACCTTAGTGGCAGGAAGCCTCAAGCCATACTGATGATACCTTAGTCACACTCCTTCACAAATTATGTTCATAGCTGCTGCTGGAATGCAGTGTTGCAGCTGGTAGCGCTGCTGCTGGAATGCAGTGTTGCAGCTGGTAGCGCTGCTGCTGGAATGGAGTGTTGCAGCTGGTAGCGCTGCTGCTGGAATGCAGTGTTGCAGCTGGTAGCGCTGCTGCTGGAATGCAGTGTTGCAGCTGGTAGCGCTGCTGCTGGAATGGAGTGTTGCAGCTGGTAGCGCTGCTGCTGGAATGCAGTGTTGCAGCTGGTAGCGCTGCTGCTGGAATGCAGTGTTGCAGCTGGTAGCGCTGCTGCTGGAATGCAGTGTTGCAGCTGGTAGTGTTGCTGCTGGAATGCAGTGTTGCAGCTGGTAGCGCTGCTGCTGGAATGCAGTGTTGCAGCTGGTAGTGCTGCTGCTGGAATGCAGTGTTGCAGCTGGTAGCGCTGCTGCTGGAATGCAGTGTTGCAGCTGGTAGCGCTGCTGCTGGAATACAGTGTTGCAGCTGGTAGCGCTGCTGCTGGAATGCAGTGTTGCAGCTGGTAGTGTTGCTGCTGGAATGCAGTGTTGCAGCTGGTAGCGCTGCTGCTGGAATGCATGGAGCCCAATACAGTGTTGCAGCTGGTAGCGCTGCTGCGAATAGCAGTGTTGCAGCTGGTAGCGCTACTGCTGGAATGCAGTGTTGCAGCTGGTAGCGCTGCTGCTGGAATGCAGTGTTGCAGCTGGTAGCGCTGCTGCTGGAATGCAGTGTTGCAGCTGGTAGCGCTGCTGCTGGAATGCAGTGTTGCAGCTGGTAGTGTTGCTGCTGGAATGCAGTGTTGCAGCTGGTAGCGCTGCTGCTGGAATGCAGTGTTGCAGCTGGTAGCACTGCTGCTGGAATGCAGTGTTGCAGCTGGTAGCGCTGCTGCTGGAATCCAGTGTTGCAGCTGGTAGCGCTGCTGCTGGAATGGAGTGTTGCAGCTGGTAGCGCTGCTGCTGGAATGCAGTGTTGCAGCTGGTAGCGCTGCTGCTGGAATGCAGTGTTGCAGCTGGTAGCGCTGCTGCTGGAATGGAGTGTTGCAGCTGGTAGCGCTGCTGCTGGAATGCAGTGTTGCAGCTGGTAGCGCTGCTGCTGGAATGCAGTGTTGCAGCTGGTAGCGCTGCTGCTGGAATGCAGTGTTGCAGCTGGTAGCGCTGCTGCTGGAATGCAGTGTTGCAGCTGGTAGTGCTGCTGCTGGAATGCAGTGTTGCAGCTGGTAGCGCTGCTGCTGGAATGGAGTGATGGATCTCAAAGAAATTGACCTCTCAAGGGAGGTTCCTTGACGCTGGTGAGGGGCTCTTGATCTAGGAACTGGATCTGTGTTCCAGTTCCCCGAATTAAGCCGAAATAACTTCCACCCCCCACAAAGGCGCTGTATAATCCTACGGGCTTAGCGCTTCCCCCCTGACTATAATAATAATAACCAAAGAAACTGGAGAAGTATCAATAAATGGGCGTCTAGCCTTTAGAATGAACTGTTCGTTATGATCTTTGACTCAAATGTTCGTGTATCTAAAGTTAACTTTCAGAAAAGAAAAAACATACACAAAACAGCATATAGAACACAAACCCGCTGATTAAAGTTAGGCCGTAAGAAAATTAAACCTGATTAAACACCGCCAGTGTGGGCTGGCCCTATCCTGCTAGTGGAAAAAAATGCCGTTATTTGTGTATCTCCACGACTCGCACAGACCCCACTCGAACAATAGAGCCAGGCACCTGCCAGGGCTCACATAAGAGCAAAACAAAACCTAAACACAACCTAAGGCCTAAGCATCACCATCAAAAACACAAATCACTATAACTGCTACCACCAGGGAGCCGTGTCGCCCACTCTCCCTCTAGTGACCTTAAAATGTCTACCAAAACACTGACATTATTTATACAATTATGGAGCACTTTTTTCATACTATAAACAATTTATTTTGTAGTACAACTTATCTTAGCACTATAAACACTTATAATACAAATTATTACAATAAGGCAATACCATGCTAAACAACTGTCTAAATGTTGAGGTACAGTCCTTGGGCCCATTATGTGCCTCTGTAATGTTGAGGTACAGTCCCTGGGAACATTATGTGCCTCTGTAATGTTGAGGTACAGTCCCTGGGAACATTATGTGCCTCTGTAATGTTGAGGTACAGTCCCTGGGAACATTATGTGCCTCTGTAATGTTGAGGTACAGTCCCTGGGCCCATTATGTGCCTCTGTAATGTTGAGGTACAGTTCCTGGGAACATTATGTGCCTCTGTAATGTTGAGGTACAGGCCCTGGGCCCATTATGTGCCTCTGTAATGTTGAGGCACAGTCCCTGGACCCATTATGTGCCTCTGTAATGTTGAGGTGCAGTCCCTGGGAACATTATGTGCCTCTGTAATGTTGAGGTACAGTCCCTGGGCCCATTATGTGCCTCTGTAATGTTGAGGTACAGTTCCTGGGAACATTATGTGCCTCTGTAATGTTGAGGTACAGGCCCTGGGCCCATTATGTGCCTCTGTAATGTTGAGGCACAGTCCCTGGACCCATTATGTGCCTCTGTAATGTTGAGGTACAGTCCCTGTACCCATTATGTGCCTCTGAAATGTTGAGGTACAGTCTCTGGGCCCATTATGTGCCTCTCTAATGTTGAGGTACAATCTTTGGACCCATTATGTGCCTCTGAAATGTTGAGGTACAGTCCCTGGACCCATTATGTGCCTCTGTAATGTTGAGGTTTAATAAAATAATAGTCTCAGATAATAATAATAGAATCTTAATAATAATACTCTAATAATAATAATAATACATAATAATATTGCTTTATTTATACAAGTCACATGACATAGTATATGGTCCTCTGACATCATGACTACTACATACGGAAAACCGTTGTTTTGCAAAGCATTTCGGACAATATTAGGTCAGCTATTTGTCCCATGATGCGACACCAACACCTAGTGCCACTTAACACCCAGGATGCGACCAATACCAGTCCAATCTAACATCCCTGGAGACCACACTATGTCCACTACACCCATGATTGCGACCACACCAGTCCACTGAACACCTAGGTGCCCATTGTTTAGGACGTGTGGTGAACATAGAAAATCCAGTGTAAGAGAACAGCGCCTACAATGTTTCTACCCTCGCTGGGAATCGAACAGACACTTGCCTGTAAGTTGAGAGCTTAGCACCGGGCAACTAGTGCCCGTGTTAGTTCCTGGGACCCATTATGTGCCTCTGTAATGTCTGGGTATGTGTCATAAATAATGAACGTTAAACTAGCTCTGGGTCTTATGGTTTAGGTTAAGTAAGTCCCAGATTCGTCCTGAGGAACACGGACAATTATTTCCCTGTAGTGGGAGTTCTTAGTCAATGTTGATGACTCCGCGCTGGAGCTTTTGGCTCATTTGAGAATCCTGGGCCAATTGCCCGATGGCCTACCCCCCTACCCTTCAGAATAATTATAATTAAATTTATAGATCTCTGTTATGTAGACAAGCTCTGGCTATAGTGTCTGCAAACTGTTTGTACAGATTGACCAGTGTCTCGTAAATTTGAAGTGTACGTGGCCGGGGACAGACTATAAAGGAAGAACTCTTAATCTCTGTGGTCCACATCCATTAATCAGAGACAAAACGTCATGCAAACGTGCAAAATATGACAATAATAATCGTATTTATACAAGTACATGTACATAGTATATGGTCCTAGCTGACATCAATGACATACTACTATACAGAAAACCGCTTGTTTTGCAAAGCATTTCGGACAAATTAGGTCAGTTTTGTCCCAGGATGCGACCCACACCAGTCCACTAACACCCAGGATGCGACCCACACCAGTCCACTAACACCCAGGATGCGACCCACACCAGTCCACTAACACCCAGGATGCGACCCACACCAGTCCACTAACACCCAGGTGCCCATTTTACTGATGGGTGAACATAGACAAACCAGTGTAAAGAAACAGGCCCAATGTTTCTACCCTCGCTGGGAATCGAACCAGACACTTGCCGTGTGAAGCGAGAGCTTTAGCCACCAGGGCACGGGGCACGGGTAGTTCCTGGACCCATTATGTGCCTCTGTAATCTTCTGGGTATGTGGTATATAATAAAGACGTTAAACTTAGCTTCTGGTTCTTAGGTTAGGTTAAGTAAGATTCGTCAGGAAACAGGACAAGTATTTCCTGACGTGGGTCTTAGTCATGTGATGACCCGCAGCTGGAGCTTTTGGTCATTGACCGAGGCCTTCCGCTGGCCTACCCCCCTACCCCTTCAGGAATAACTTATAATAATTTTTAAGATCTTGTTACTGCTAGACAAAGGCTTGGCTATAAGTGTCTGGCAACACTGTTTGTACAGAGATGCCAGTGTTGTAAAATTTAAGTTGTGTGGACGGGGACAGGAGCTATACAAGGAAGAACTCTTTATCTCTGTGTCCAAACATCCAGCTTTTCAGAGACACCGTCATGCAAACGCTGCAAGATATGACAAAAATATCGTATTGATAACAGATTAGATACGATTGATTAGGTCCTGATCCACCGCGAGGCTTGGTCACAGACCTGGCCACGGGGGCGATGATCCCTGATCCACCGCGAGGCTTGGTCACAGACCTGGCCACGGGGGCGATGATCCCTGATCCACCGCGAGGCTTGGTTACAGACCTGGCCACGGGGGCGATGATCCCTGATCCACCGCGAGGCTTGGTCACAGACCTGGCCACGGGGGCGATGATCCCTGGATCCACGTCGAGGTTGTCACAGACCTGCCACGGGGCGATGATCCCTGATCCACCGCGAGGCTTGGTCACAGACCTGGCCACGGGGGCGATGATCCCTGGAACCCTGTCCAGGTATACTCTCCAGGTATACTCTCCAGGTATACTCTCCAGGTATACTCTCCAGATATACTCTCCAGGTATACTCTCCAAATATACTCTCCAGATATACTCTCCAGGTATACTCTCCAGGTATACTCTCCAGGTATACTCTCCAGGTATACTCTCCAGGTATACTCTCCAGATATACTCTCCAGGTATACTCTCCAGGTATACTCTCCAGGTTAATACTCTCCGAATATACTCTCCAGATATACTCTCCAGGTATACTCTCCAGATATACTCTCCAGGTATACTCTCCAGTATACTCTCCAGATATACTCTCCAGTATACTCTCCAGGTATACTCTCCAGATATACTCTCCAGGTATACCTCATCCAGGTATAATCTCCAGTATACTCTCCAGGTATACTCTCCAGATATACTCTCCAGTATACTCTCCAGTATACTCTCCAGATATACTCTCCAGGTATACTCTCCGGGTATACTCTCCAGATATACTCTCCAGGTATACTCTCGGTATAACTCTCCAGATATACTCTCCAGTATACTCTCCAGATATACTCTCCAGGTATACTCTCCGATATATCCCGTATACTCTCCAGGTATACCTCCAGGTAGACTCTCCAGATATACTCTCCAGGTATACTCTCCTGATATACTCTCCAGATATACTCTCCAGGTATACTCTCCAGGTATACTCTCCAGGTATACTCTCCAGATATACTCTCCAGGTATACTCTCCTGATATACTCTCCAGATATACTCTCCAGGTATACTCTCCAGGTATACTCTCCAGATATACTCTCCAGATATACTCTCCAGGTATACTCTCCAGATATACTCTCCAGATATACTCTCCAGATATACTCTCCAGGTATACTCTCCAGATATACTCTCCAGGTATACTCTCCAGGTATACTCTCCAGGTATACTCTCCAGATATACTCTCCAGGTATACTCTCCAGATATACTCTCCAGGTATACTCTCCAGGTATACTCTCCAGGTATACTCTCCAGATATACTCTCCAGGTTTATAGTAACTCTCCAGGATATACTCTCCAGATATACTCTCCAGGTATACTCTCCAGGTATACTCTCCAGGTATACTCTCCAGATATACTCTCCAGTATACTCTCCAGATATACTCTCCAGGTATACTCTCCAGTATACTCTCCAGGTATACTCTCCAGATATACTCCCAGATATACTCTCCATATACTCTCCAGTATACTCTCCAGATATACTCTCCAGGTATACTCTCCTGTATACTCTCCGGGTATACTCCCAGATATACTCTCCAGGTATACTCTCCAGGTATACTCTCCAATATACTCTCCAGGTATACTCTCCAGTATACTCTCCAGATATACTCTCCAGTATACTCTCCAGATATTATCTCTCTCAGATATACTCTCCAGGTATACTCTCCAGATATACTCTCCAGATATACTCTCCAGGTATACTCTCCGGGATATACTCTCCAGATATACTCTTCCAGGTATACTCTCCAGGTATACTCTCCAGGTATACTCTCCAGATATACTCTCCTGAATACCTCCAGATATACTCTCCAGGTATACTCTCCAGGTATACTCTCCAGGTAATACTCTCCAGATATACTCTCCAGATATACTCTCCAGGTATAACTCTCCAGGTATACTCTCCAGATATACTCTCCAGATATACTCTCCAGGTATACTCTCCTGATATACTCTCCAGATATACTCTCCAGATATACTCTCCAGGTATACTCTCCAGGTATACTCTCCAGATATACTCTCCAGGTATACTCTCCAGGTATACTCTCCAGATATACTCTCCAGGTAAACACCTCCTGGTATACTCTCCAGGTATACTCTCCAGGTATACTCTCCGAATACTCTCCAGATATAATACTCTCCAGGTATACTCTCCAGATATACTCTCCAGGTATACTCTCCTGGTATACTCTCCAGGTATACTCTCCAGGTATACTCTCCAGATATACTCTCCAGGTATACTCTCCTGGTATACTCTCCAGGTATACTCTCCAGTATATACTCTCCAGGTATACTCTCCTGGTATACTCTCCAGGTATACTCTCCAGATATACTCTCCAGATATACTCTCCAGGTATACTCTCCAGATATACTCTCCAGGTATACTCTCCTGGTATACTCTCCAGATATACTCTCCAGGTATACTCTCCTGGTATACTCTCCAGGTATACTCTCCAGGAAATACTCTCCAGTATACTCTCCAGGTATACTCTCCAGATATACTCTCCAGGTATATTCTCCAGATATACTCTCCAGGTATACTCTCCAGGTATACTCTCGTATACTCCCTGGTATACTCTCCTGGTATACTCTCCAGGTATACTCTCCGGTATACTCTCCAGGTAAAACTCTCCTGGTATACTCTCCAGGTATACTCTCCTGGTATACTCTCCAGGTATACTCTCCTGGTATACTCTCCAGATATACTCTCCAGGTATACTCTCCAGATATACTCTCCAGGTATACTCTCCTGGTTTAATACTCTCCAGGTATACTCTCCAGGAAATACTCTCCTGTATACTCTCCAGGTATACTCTCCAGATATACTCTCCAGGTATATTCTCCAGGTATACTCTCCAGATATACTCTCCAGGTATACTCTCCTGGTATACTCTCCAGGTATACTCTCCAGGTATACTCTCCTGGTATACTCTCCAGGTATACTCTCCTGGTATACTCTCCAGGTATACTCTCCTGGTATACTCTCCAGGTATACTCTCCTGGTATACTCTCCAGATATACTCTCCAGGTATACTCTCCAGATATACTCTCCAGGTATACTCTCCTGGTATACTCTCCAGGTATACTCTCCAGGTATACTCTCCTGGTATACTCTCCAGGTATACTCTCCGGGTATAACTCTCCAGGTATACTCTCCTGGTATACTCTCCAGGTATACTCTCCAGGTATACTCTCCAGGTATACTCTCCTGAGACTGTCAACATTTTCTGTCGACTAGATGAATGAATCGTCTTTGAAAGTGTAGCCTAATAATGGCTATTACTGTTTTAGTGGTATTGGAACACTTAAATAGTGTTGTCGAGGTCTGAGTGAGGCTCACACCTCGACAACACTATTATCCTCAAAGACTTGTTAAGTTACACCATGAATTAAGGAGAGATCCTGGACTTCACCTTACGAAACAGACAAACCAAATGCGATAATAATTATGGACAAGGTGGATTATAGTGGAAAAATGAACATGATGTTACAAGACTGGGGTTCTTACGTGCCTCTTAAGTGGCACAAATAACTCCTTTCTTGATGGCAGGTTCAGTGATTCCCGTTCGTTTTTCTCTCCTTTCTTGCTGAATTCCCACACACTTACTGCAGACTCGCTCGTTCTTCCTTGAACTCTTTTATATATCCCGTCACTAATATATCACTGTGTACAATGTTAATGATGGCACAATTCAGTTTATTATAATTCATGTGTGGCGTTAAACCCATGTGAGTCATTCAGGGCAAGATGTGGTGGAGGCTTGATCCTTCGTCTGCTGAGCGCCAGATAAGAACGCTTTCTATCTCCAATCACATAATGTCGGGCACAATTCAGAGCCACTCAAACAGTAGTGACTGGGGAGTCTGCCAACCCAGCCAGGTTACCTGAGGTAACATCATCTTGGCTGAAGTAACCGGCTTCCACAGGACTACCTGGGGTTGGACTGGACAATAAGCACAGCAGTGGGGGCCCCAGAACTGCTACACTCTGAATTGCCAGTTCGCTGGACGAGACAAATATGGAATAAAATATAACGTACTTATATAAACGTTACTTACAAACCCTAACTGATATATTTCTAAATATATATATAGTTTAGTTAAAACCCAAAAAGTGAAGAATAAAAATCACATCCTCCCATTAAATTTTATTAAAGAATATAAACCATTATAAACCTTGGAAAACATTCAGCGGACCAACATTCACTCATAATTAACATAACATCCAGGAGATCATTGATTATGGTACAAACATAACTCGGGACCGCCATGATCAAAATAATTATCTGCTATTAAGGTCACTATATATGTTCTTTATTAGCTAAAACTGACCGATTCAAAGTCAAAACTGACGTTCATGGTCAGAATTTTATATTTCAGAATGTATTTTTCTCCAGGCATCGTTTATTTCAAAACAGAGAACAAATGCTCATTTACAATTATTTCTCTCGTAATAATAAGGTCAGGATTTTATTTTTGTGATGTGTCGAGCAGCAGCATATTGGTGACCTGTGTGTGTGTGTGTGTGTGTGTGTGTGTGTGTGTGTGTGTTAGTTACCATTTTGTCCTAGGCACATGTCGATTAGACACTAGGCCTGTTCTATATGCGTGCATGTGTGTGTGTGTGTGTGTGTGTGTGTGTGTGTGTGTGTGTAGTGTGGCGCAGACAACAAGCAATAACAATGCTATATACACTATATAATACTCGTCTGTTGCTCAGTGTTGTCTAGTCTAAGATACGTTTTAAGTGTCGGGATGTAAGAGATCTTTCAAAGTGCCAAGGTTCTGATAGTGGCCAAGGATGGGCACAGGGTGAGACAACCTTCCACCCTGTGTAAAGCTTTATCAACTCACGACTCAATAAAGCTCTACACAACAAAAGCTCTCCCAACAGAAGGTTTGTTCTCCAACATGCCCTCTACTCTGCTTGTGTTTACAAAAAATTAGAAATATTAGAGGAGTGGGCAAGGTGTGTCAGCAGTGCCTGGTGTTAATGACAGTTAAGGGCTCTTGATTCGAGGAATTGAAGCTCCCTTCCTCATCCTCAGATCAAACCTAATTAGCCCCCATAGATTAATAATTTTATTTTATTTTGGTACGAGAGCTGTCAAAATAATTTGCAGAACAGCTGGAGATTATCTCCCACAACAGCTGGGAAATACACAGAATTAATGTGGCAGTTCATCGGACGGAGGATCGAACCTTCAGTACTTCTGCTGCTAAATGATCCATGCTGGTTTAGCGCTTCTCATCGTATTGGAGGGAAGAGGGGGAGGGGTCTTGTTGCTGGTGAGTATTGGAGGGATCCCGGTCAGGTTGGGTCCCGGTACTGGTGAAAATTGTTCCAGCAGTGGTGGAACACCATCCAGAAGTGGTGAATACGTTCCAGCAGTGGTGGAACATGTTCCAGCACTAACAAAACACGTTCCAGCACTGGTGGAAGAATTTCCATCACTGGTGGAAGATTTTCCAGCACTGGTGGAAGACGTTCCAGCACTGGTGGAAGGTGTTCAGTTCTGTGGCAGCTTGTCAAACATGTACTCTCCCAGGCCTGGTCCAACCCTCTCCAAGTTGGTGATGTATTGACTGATAGTGAAGATCTTCTCCACCTGGCAGTAAACAAAAACTATATAAGAAAACTGAAAACACACACACACACACACACACACACACACACACACACACACACATACACACACTGGTTACAGAAAACAGGATGATCTCTGGAGAACAGAGAAATCGTCAGGAGTTTTTGGCAGGGAAGTTTAAGGAACAAGTGCTAAGGAAAGCAGCGTACAAAGAAGCCAGACACAGCTGAGAGAGCTTCACTAAGACCTGAGGCAGCTGAGAGAGCTTCATTAAGACCTGAGGCAGATGAGAGAGCTTCATTCAGACCTGAAGCAACTGAGAGAGCTTCACTAAGACCTGAGGCAGCTGAGAGAGCTTCATTAAGACCTGAGGCAGCTGAGAGAGCTTCATTCAGACCTGAAGCAACTGAGAGAGCTTCACTAAGACCTGAGGCAGCTGAGAGAGCTTCATTAAGACCTGAGGCAACTGAGAGAGCTTCACTAAGACCTGAGGCAACTGAGAGAGCTTCACTAAGACCTGAGGCAACTGAGAGAGCTTCACTCAGACCTGAGGCAACTGAGAGAGCTTCACTCAGACCTGAGGCAATTGAGAGAGCTTCACTCAGACCTGAAGCAACTGAGAGAGCTTCACTCAGACCTGAAGCAACTGAGAGAGCTTCACTCAGACCTGAGGCAATTGAGAGAGGCTTCACTCAGATCTGAAGCAACGAGTGCAAACTCTCAGTGTTCAGTGGCAGCACCTCTGACAGACTATACATTTCGCTGAAATTGGAAGCTTTAATATGCTTACTGAAGCTCTACCCTGAGTGTAATGCTCTCCCAATTGAAGCTTTTCCCACACATTGCTTATCTAATATCCTAAAGGCCGAGATAAGAAAGATTCGCAAGTTGTGACAGCTTATCGCCAAGAACACCGTCAGGAGGGGATGACCTGTGTCCAAGGCAGTGATATGCAGTGAGTTTACTAGAAATGAGGACGTAGCAGAGGGCCTGGTGGACTGCCGAAGTGGACGGGGAGGGTGGGTGAGTGAGTAGGTTGGTGGGGTAGGAGGTATTCGAGGGTGGAGAAGAGTGGGCAAGGCGTGAGGTGGATTTACCTGAGGGTGGATGAAGGTGGTCTGGACGTAAGTAGCGGCGTGGATGTCGTCATGTTGCAGAGAGACCATGTATAACTCCAGCAGCGCCTGTGGCAGAAACAGCCTGTTAAAACCACCACCACCACCAGCTCCACCATCACCAACACCACTAGCACCTCCACCACAGCACAACACCCCTCACCACACCAAAACCACTAGCACCTCCACCACAGCACTACAGCTCCGAGAGTGTCAATAATACCAATTTTAAGTCGTACAATAAAGTATATCTTTACAAACAGACGATGCTAAGTGGAATGAGCTTCAAGGACTAAGAAAAATGATTATTAAAATTTACTATAAGAAGACGGGAGACCATGAACGAAAGGTTACTCACGTCATCACAAACAAGTAATCACCCATAGCAACTAGATAATTACAAGTATGAAATAATTAAACAGTGGAAATAGGTAATTTACAAGGACCCACACACACACATTAGGTACCCCTGTAATCCTTTTGACTACCGCCCACAGGATGGGGATGGGGTGCATAATGAAGATATTAAACTAACTAAGAGATCCCTTGAGGCAGTGATATATGCAACACTCTCTGTAAACTGAACACATGACGTACACCCCCCCCCCACACACACAAGCAAACAAACAAACAGTAGGAGACCAAGACAAGAATATAAAGACATCAGCAAAGCAGTTACTGAGAACACAACAGAGGCAGCAATAACAAACCACAGAACCAAAAACAATTTACTGACTTACTAATTTACGACCAACGATATCTCTAATGGTTGTAATTATAGCCATAATTTTTAAAGGGGTTTAGGGGTAAGCCAGTGGAAAGCCTCGGTCAGATGACCGAAAGCTCCAGCTGCGGGTCACATGACTAAGACCCACGTCAGGAAACACTTGTCCTATTTCCTGACAAACCTTACCTAACCTAACCTAACATGGAGGGCCATGAAGGTGAAGGTGATGGAACACTTTTCCAAGGGGATGAACCTGCGAGACTGAATCTAGTATTCACCCTAAGTGCAACCAACACAGTGAAACAGAATATAAAAGGCCTCTGGATGCTAACAATAATAATGGGCCGAGTTTCAAATACTGAGTAGAAGTAAACAAAGAGAGAAGAACAGCAGATAGGCAACAAGAGAAACAAGAAAAGGAGACTAATCACAGTGAGAAGAGGAACTGGAAGGGAAAGTGAAATAGAAGGAAATGGATAACGTAGTCAGCAAGTGACGGGAGACTGAAAACTCTACACACAGAAGAGGCAATGGTAAGAAGCCATAATCTAGCATAAGAAGCAGAGAGGGAAAACTAACACATACCAAGAACATGGAAAAAATGTAGAAGGCAAAGGACAGAAAAATATCTCGTTTATACACATAGGAGAGAGAAAAGTTTAGGACGACGTTTCGGTCAGACTGGGGTCAATCACAAAGTCACACTTGCGAATGGTCCAAGTCTGACCGAAACGTCGTCCTAAACTTTTATATGTGCAGGTTATTTGTGTATTGATCCATTCGTGGTGTCGTGTGTTATTGATCATTCAATAACTGGCTTGTCCACCACACTCACCCGGTGTACCCACCACACTCACCCGGTGTACCCACCACACTCACCCGGTGTACCCACCACACTCACCCGTGTACCCACCACACTCACCCGGTGTACCCACCACACTCACCCGGTGTACCCACCACACTCACCCGGTGTACCCACCACACTCACCCGGTGTACCCACCACACTCACCCGTGTACCCACCACACTCACCCGGTGTACCCACCACACACACCCGGTGTACCCACCACACTCCACCCGGTGTACCACCACACTCACCCGGTGTACCCACCACACTCACCCGGTGTACCCACCACACTCACCCGGTGTACCCACCACACTCACCCGGTGTACCCACCACACTCACCCGGTGTACCCACCACACTCACCCGATGTACCCTCCACACTCACCCGGTGTACCCACCACACTCACTCCGGTGTACCCACCACACTCAACCCGTGTACCCACCACACTCACCCGGTGTACCCACCACAACTCACCCGTGTACCCACCACACTCACCCGGGTACCACCACACTCACCCGATGTACCCACCACACTCACCCGGTGTACCACCACACTCACCCGGTGTACCACCCACTCACCCGGTGTACCCACCACACTCCACCCGGTGTACCACCACAACTCACCCGATGTACCCACCACACTCACCCGGTGTACCCACCACACCACACCGGTGTACCCACCACACTCACCCGGTGTACCCACCACCTCACTCCGGTGTACCCACCAACACTCACCCGGTGTACCCACCACACTCACCCGGTGTACCTACCACACCACCCGTGTACCCACCACACTCACCCGGTGTACCCACCACACTCACCCGGTGTACCCACCACACTCACCCGGTGTACCCACCACACTCACCCGGTGTACCCACCACACTCACCCGGTGTACCCACCACACTCACCCGGTGTACCCACCACACTCACCCGGTGTACCCACCACACTCACCCGGTGTACCCACCACACTCACCCGGTGACCCACCACACTCACACCGGTGTACCCACCACACTACCCGGTGTACCCACCACACTCACCCGGTGTACCCACCACACTCACCCGGTGTACCCACCACACTCACCCGGTGTACCCACCACACTCACCCGGTGTACCCACCACACTCACACGGTGACCCACCACACTCACCCGGTGTACCCACCACACTCACCCGGTGTACCCACCACACTCACCCGGTGTACCCACCACACTCACCCGGTGTACCCACCACACTCACCCGGTGTAAACCCACCACACTACACCCGGTGTACCCACCACATCACCCGGTGTACCCACCACACTCACCCGGTGTAACCCACCCACATCACCGGTGTACCCCCACACTCACCCGGTTTACCCACCACACTCAACCCGGTGTACCACCACACTCCACCGGTGTACCCACCACACCAACCCTGGTGTACCACCACACTCACCCGGTGTACCCACCACACTACCCGGTGTACCCACCAACACTCACCGTGTACCCACCACACTCACCCGGTGTACCCACACACTCACCGGTGTACCCACACACACTCACCCGGTGTACCCCCACACTCTACCCGGTGTACCCCACACTCACCGGTTACCCACCACACTCACCCGGTGTACCCACCACACTCACACCGGTGTACCCACCACACTCACCCGGTGTACCCACCACACTCACGGCACCCGGTGTACCCACCACACTCACCGGTGTACCCACCACACTCACCCGGTGTCCCTCCCACACCGGTGACCTCCTCACTCACCCGGTGTACCCACCACACTCACCCGGTGTACCCACCACACTCACCCGGTGTACCCACCACACTCACCCGGTGTACCCACTCACACTCACCCGGTGTACCACCACACTCACCCGGTGTACCCACCACACTCACCCGGTGTACCCACCACACTCACCCGGTGTACCCACCACACTCACCCGGTGTACCCACCACACTCACCCGGTGTACCTACCACACTCACCGGTGTACCACCACACTCACCCGGTGTACCCACCACCCACCGGTGACCACACTCCCGGTGTACCCACCACACTCACCCGGTGTACCCACCACACTCACCCGGTGTACCCACCACATCACCCGGTGTACCTCCACATCACCGGTGTACCACCACACTCACCCGGTGTACCACCACACACTCACCCAGGTGTACCCACCCACTCACCCGGTGTACCCACCACACTCACCGTGTCCACCACCTCACCGGTGTACCTACCACACTCACCCGGTGTACCCACCACACTCACCCGGTGTACCCACCACACTCACCCGGTGTACCCACCACACTCACCCGGTGTACCCACCACACTCACCCGGTGTACCCACCACACTCACCCGGTGTACCCACCACACTCACCCGGTGTACCTACCACACTCACCCGGTGTACCCACCACACTCACCCGGTGTACCCACCACACTCACCCGGTGTACCTACCACACTCACCCGGTGTACCCACCACACTCACCCGGTGTACCTACCACACTCACCCACCACACTCACCCGGTGTACCTACCACACTCACCCGGTGTACCCACCACACTCACCCGGTGTACCTACCACACTCACCCGGTGTACCCACCACACTCACCCGGTGTACCCACCACACCACACCGGTGTACCTACCACACTCACCCGGTGTACCCACCACACTCACCAGGTGTACCCACCACACTCACCCGGTGTACCTACCACACTCACCCGGTGTACCCACCACACTCACCCGGTGTACCTACCACACTCACCCGGTGTACCCACCACACTCACCCGGTGTACCTACCACACTCACCCGGTGTACCCACCACACTCACCCGGTGTGACCTACCACAACTCACCCGGTGTACCCACCACACACTCACCCGGTGTACCCACCACACTCACACCCGGTGTACCTACCACACTCACCCGGTGTACCCACCACACTCACCGGTGTACCCACCACACTCACCCGGTGTACCCACCACACTCACCCGGTGTACCTACCACACTCACCCGGTGTACCCACCACACTCACCCGGTGTACCCACCACCACTCACCGGTGTAACCTACCACACTCACCCGTGTACCCACCACACTCACCCGGTGTACCCACCCACACTCACCCGGTGTACCTACCACACTCACCCGGTGTACCCACCACACTCACCCGGTGTACCCACCACACTCACCCGGTGTACCCACCACACTCACCCGGTGTACCCACCACACTCACCCGGTGTACCCACCACACTCACCCGGTGTACCCACCACACTCACCGGTGTACCCACCACACTCACCCGATGTACCCACCACACTCACCCGGTGTACCCACCACACTCACCCGGTGTACCCACCACACTCACCCGGTGTACCCACCACACTCACCCGGTGTACCCACCACACTCACCCGGTGTACCTACCACACTCACCCGGTGTACCCACCACACTCTCACAGACCGGTGTACCCACCACACTCACCCGGTGTACCCACCACACTCACCCGGTGTACCCACCACACACACCTGGTGTACCCACCACACTCACCCGGTGTACCCACCACACTCACCCGGTGTACCCACCACACTCACCCGGTGTACCCACCACACACACCTGGTGTACCCACCACACTCACCCGGTGTACCCACCACACTCACCCGGTGTACCCACCACACTCACCCGGTGTACCCACCACACTCACCCGGTGTACCCACCACACTCACCCGGTGTACCCACCACACTCACCCGGTGTACCCACCACACTCACCCGGTGTACCCACCACACACACCTGGTGTACCCACCACACTCACCCGGTTGTACCCTACCACACACACCGGTGTACCCACCACACACACCTGGTGTACCCACCACACTCCCCGGTGTACCCCACCACACTCACCCGGTGTACCCACCACACAAACCGGTGTACCACCACACTCACCCGGTGTTACCCACCACACACACCTGGTGTACCCACCACACTCACCCGGTGTACCCACCACACTCACCCGGTGTACCCACCACACTCACCCGGTGTACCCACCACACACACCTGGTGTACCCACCACACTCACCCGGTGTACCCACCACACTCACCCGGTGTACCCACCACACTCACCCGGTGTACCCACCACACACACCTGGTGTACCCACCACACTCACCCGGTGTACCTACCACACTCACCCGGTGTACCCACCACACACACCTGGTGTACCCACCAAAACTAACCCGGTGTCCCCACCACACACAACCCGGTGTACCACCACACTCACCCGGTGTACCCACCACACACCCCCGGGTGTTACCCACCACACTCACCCGGTGTACCCACCCACACACCCCGGTGTACCCCCACATCACCCGGTGTACCCCCCACACACACCGGTGTACCCACCACACTCACCCGGTGTACCCACCACCCCCACACCCGGTTTGTACCCACCACACTCACCCGGTGTACCCACCACGCACACCTGGTGTACCCCACAACACTCACCCGGGGGTACCACCACACTCACCCGGTGTACCCACCCAACACACCTGGTGTACCCACCACACTCACCCCGGTGTACCCAACCACACTCACCCGGTGTACCCACCACACACACCCTGGTGTACCCACCCACCTCACCCGGTGTACCCACCACACACACCTGGTGTACCCACCACACTCACCCGGTGTACCCACCAAACACACCTGGTGTACCCACCACACACACCTGGTGTACCCACCACACACACCCGGTGTACCCACCACACTCACCCGGTGTACCCACCACACACACCTGGTGTACATACCACACTCACCCGGTGTACTCACCACACTCACTCGGTGTACCCACCACACACACCTGGTGTACCCACCACACACACCTGGTGTACCCACCACACTCACCCGGTGTACCCACCACACTCACCCAGTGTACCCCCCACACTCACTCGGTGTACCCACCACACACACCTGGTGTACCCACCACACTCACCCGGTGTACCCACCACACTCACCCGGTGTACCCACACTCACCCAGTGTACCCACCACACTCGGTGTACCTACCACACACACCTGGTGTACCCACCACACTCACCCGGTGTACCCACCACACTCACCCGGTGTACCCACCACACACACCTGGTGTACCCATCACACTCACCCGGTGTACCCACCACACTCAACCGGTGTACCCACCCCACTCAACCGGTGTACCCACCACACACACCTGGTGTACTTACCGCGCTCACCCGGTGTACCCACCACACTCACCTGGTGTACCCACCACACTCACCTGGTGTACCCACTACACTCACCTGGTGTACCCACCACACTCACCCGGTGTACCCACCACACTCACCCTGTGTACCCACCACACCCACCCGGTGTACCCACCACACTCACCCAGTGTACCCACCACATTCACCCTGCGTACCCATCCGACTCACCTGGTTAATACTCTTCTCCAGCTCAAGTGCGTGTTCCATAGCCTCGACACCAGTGCCCCACTCAGCTCTACTGGGCGCCGTCACCTGCATCAAGTTGACACTGCCGCCCCTCAGGTTCTGATAGTTCATTAGCGTCTCTGAGTGTCCTCTCTGCACCTTTGCCATCTCTCTGAAGAACTTCTCAAAGCCGGGCAAAGCCACGTCGCACCGCCCGAAGTGCTGTGCCTTTTGGATGGAAAGATGGCTGGTTGAGACGTGTTATGGTCAGGTAGGATGTGATTGTACAGTCTGTGTGTACATCACTCACTCACTCACACACACACACACACACACACACACACACACACACACACACACACACACACACACACACACACACACACACACACACGCACACACACACACACACACACACACACATTGTATTTACCTGGACTGTAAGAAGGCGTTTGACACAGTTCCACACAAGAGATTAGTGCAAAAACTGGAGGACCAAGCAGGGATAACAGGGAAGGCACTACAATGGATCAGGGAATACTTGTCAGGAAGACAGCAGCGAGTCATGGTACGTGGCGAGGTGTCAGAGTGGGCACCTGTGACCAGCGGGGTCCCGCAGGGGTCAGTCCTAGGACCAGTGCTATTTCTGGTATTTGTGAACGACATGACGGAAGGAATAGACTTCGAAGTGTCCCTGTTTGCAGATGATGTGAAGCTGATGAGAAGAATTCATTCGATCGAAAACCAGGCAGAACTGCAAAGGGATCTGGACAGCCTGCAGACCTGGTCCAGCAATTGGCTTCTGGAGTTCAACCCCACCAAGTGCAAAGTCATGAAGATTGGGGAAGGGCAAAGAAGATCGCAGACGGAGTACAGTCTAGGGGGCCAGAGACTACAATCCTCGCTCAATGAAAAAGATCTTGGGGTGAGTATAACACCAGGCACATCTCCTGAAGCGCACATCAACCAAATAACTGCTGCAGCATATGGGCGCCTAGCAAACCTCAGGACAGCATTCCGACATCTTAATAAGGAATCGTTCAGGACCCTGTACACCTTGTACGTTAGGCCCATATTGGAGTATGCGGCACCAGTTTGGAACCCACGCTTAGCCAAGCACGTAAAGAAACTAGAGAAAGTGCAAAGGTTTGCAACAAGACTAGTCCCAGAGCTAAGAGGTATGTCCTACGAGGAGAGGTTAAGGGAAATCAACCTGACGACACTGGAGGACAGGAGAGATAGGGGGGACATGATAACGACATACAGAATACTAAGAGGAATTGACAAGGTGGACAAACACAGGATGTTCCAGAGACTGGACACAGTAACAAGGGGACACAGTTGGAAGCTGAAGACACAGATGAATCACAGGGATGTTAGGAAGTATTTCTTCAGCCACAGAGTAGTCAGTAAGTGGAATAGTTTGGGAAGCGATGTAGTGGAGGCAGAATCCATACATAGCTTTAAGCAGAGGTATGATAAAGCTCACGGTTCAGGGAGAGTGACCTAGTAGCGACCAGTGAAGAGGCGGGGCCAGGAGCTTGGACTCGACCCCTGCAACCTCAACAAGGTGAGTACAACTAGGTAGGTGAGTGCACAACACACACACACACACACACACACACACACACACACACACACACACACACACACACACACACACACAGTGGAGATTCACTCACAGGTTTCTAAGAAGTATATATAAATAGCGTTCACCCAGGTCCTCCACACTGCCTGTATATTCTTCCATCCACACTGCCTATCCACTCCTTTATCCACACTGCCTGTCCACTCCTTCATCCACACTGCCTATCCACTCCTTTATCCACACTGCCTGTCCACTCCTTCATCCACACTGCCTATCCACTCCTTTATCCACACTGCCTGTCCACTCCTTCATCCACACTGCCTGTCCACTCCTTTATCCACACTGCCTGCCCACCCCTCCATCTACACTGCCTGCCCACCCCTCCATCCATACTGCCTGCCCACCCCTCCATCCACACTGCCTGTCCACCCCTCCATCCACACT
>NC_069453.1:26351034-26373534 GCF_026875155.1 Cherax quadricarinatus
AGTTACCCACCTGAAGTACACGTGTCATAATCTTCAAATTCCTAGAAGACTGCCTTGCTGAGATGATGGTTCCCAAGTCCACGTATGATTTTGTCAGCAGCAAGAATAATAACACGCCAGCGACACCCACAACGTCATCCACACCGCATCCGCAACACCCACTACACCATTACAACATCCATCTCTTCTTAGCATCACCACAAACAACATAATAATCAGCTCCGAATGTTCAAAGAAACAGTAGTGTTCACTGAATGTATCAGCAACATTTCTTAAGAATGTAAACTCAGACTCTGACGTGTACTCTCTCCTCCAGAGTTTCCGAGAAGGTTCACGTTTTGTGGTGTCCAGTATTGTTGATATTACAGTGTTTCTTCAGCGAACCCATGATTATCAACGGATCTTCTTGCCTACACAACATTTATGTCACACTCAAGTCATATTCGCCTCATTCTCACGTCAGTAATACATATGTCTCTACCACGCTCACACGAACACAGCGTTCTGCAGGCGGAACACCACGAGCACAGCTCTATTTCTGTTAAGTACAAAAAAGCCGCAGCTACTTCCACTACCAGCATTACCACTACCATTTCTGTTACCACTACCATTACTTTTTTTTTCTTTCTCTCTTCGTCCCGTCCCTGACTCCCTCGCCTATATATACTGACTCTCTCACTTGTGTTAGCGTGACCTTGTAAATGGAACAAGTCAGATCGAAACGTTGTCGTAAGCTCCTCTCTCACATGTGCAAGTTATCTGTGTGTTCATTTCAGTACATACAAATAGGTAATTGCAGATAAGTTATTACCTCTCTCTCTCACACTTACCATGCTGCTGTAGACGTAGTCAGCATGCATGAAGAGGTTGATCTGTCTATTCATGCCAGCTTCCGTCCTGTCGTGGTAGTTGTGCCTGCAGCGAGGGTGAGGTATGATGCTACTGTAGTCGTGATGGTTCTCGTCATCGTCAGCAGTGGGCATGTCGTTGCGGAACCTGTAGTGGCTGCAGGGAGAACACCTCGAGTTACAAGCTGACTTAAATATATTGAGGTTGGGCTAGTGTAGATGATGGAGAGGGGCTGGGGACGTGTGAGTGTGTGTCCAGCAACATTGGGATCAACTCTCGCTGTTACTTGATTTTGCGTGATAGGTACATGGTGGGTACACCCTGCGGTTGCTACTACACTATGTTGTATTATAGTTACATGGTGAGAACAAAGGCTAGCGGTGCATCGGTGACATCTAAATCTGACATATTAGTTGCTGCTGTGGGTACTCACCTGAGTGTAGGGGTGAGTATGCAAATGAGTGTTGCTGTGGGTACTCACCTGTAAGAGAATATATAACAACATTCGTTATATCCATCACTATCTCTACCAGCATATTTCCTCAGACTTACACGGGACAAGACTTTGGAATCTCTGGTGCCTTTGTTCATCGTACTGATATATTAAAGTAAGATTCCTAAGACATTACAAAGTCATTCGCAGTTCCTTTCTATTTTGGGAGAGAGGACAAGAGTGTGTAAGAAAGGAATTGAGTGCCCATAGTGTAATAACTGAGTACTAAGAGTGACTTGAGAGAGAAGGATTGGAACAAGCTAGATTTAAGATCCTCTGGTACACGGAACAAGTGTTTGAAAAATGACAGAGACATATAGATTGCTACCTTTGTTCACCTAACAATCAGTAGGTACCTGTGTAAAGAATTAGACATACGTGCAACACCTGGGTATCTTTACTTGTAGACGTTTCGCCATCCAGTGGCTTTATCAGTACAATACCAAGACACTGTGTGAAGTATATAGAACTGTATACAAAAGCTGAAGTAATGAGTCCTTCAGCCTTGGAGTTGGTGAAGAACATTATAGTCTTAAAGAATCTGATGCGCAGCTTCAGATTCCGGGTGGAAGGATGGAGTGGAATAGGCTGAAGTTGGATAACAGCTCCTGGCCTGTAAAAGTGATCCATGTAAATTATCGTTCTTTTCGTAAGAGGAACATTAGAGTGAACATTCTCCAGATCATACATTTGGTGTCTTCGTTCGAGGCTGTTGGTTAATTTCCCTGAGGGTGTTTGCATACATGAATATAAGAGACGGTAGGAGTGGTGTAGCATGGTGTCTGGTGGTAGTGGTGGTGGTTAGCATGGTGTCTGGTGGTAGTGGTGGTGGTTAGCATGGTGTCTGGTGGTAGTGGTGGTGGTTAGCATGGTGTCTGCTGCTGCTGTGGTACTGCTGGTGGTAGTGGTGAAAGCAAATCTTGATGTCTACTGTGGTAACACCATCTCTGGAGGCTGCTTCACTGCTGCTGTGTACACTCCAGCAGTCTTAATGATTCCACCCATTACTCAGTATGTTGCCTAGTAATCATTCTCCCAATGTTTGTGTGTATCTGTGTGTGTGTGCGGACAACAACACAGGTTGTCTACACAAGTGTGATAGAGACTGTTGTCTACTGCCACACTGTGAGATTTCAAAAGCTCATCCTTCAGTCTGGTCAGAGTATGACCAGACATAAATGCACCGCCTCTCTCATCTCAGACCAAGGTAAGTATGCTTTACGAATGCAAATGAAGGAAGTTATATATCCTTGTCGGATATATATATATATATATATATATATATATATATATATATATATATATATATATATATATATATATATATATATATATACATATATATATATATATATATATATATTATATATATATATATATATATATATATATATATATATAGGTAGTAGGTTGGTAGACAGCAACCACCCAGGGAAGTACTACCGTCCTGCCAGATGACTGTGAAACAAAAACCTGTAACTGTTTTGCATGATGGTAGGATTGCTGGTTTCTTTTTTCTGTCTCATAAACACGCTAGATAACAGGGATATCTTGCTACTCCTACTTACACTTTGGTCACACTTCACAGACACGCACATGCATATATATATATACATACATCTAGGTTTTTCTCCCTTTTTCTAAATAGCTCTTGTCCTTTTTATTTCTTCTATTGTCCATGGGGAAGTGGAAAAGAATCTTTCCTCCATAAGCCATGCGTGTCGTATGAGGCGACTAAAATGCCGGGAGCAATGGGCTAGTAACCCCTTCTCCTGTATACATTTACTAAAAAAAGAGAAGAAGAAAAACTTTATAAAACTGGGTTGCTTAAATGTGCGTGGATGTAGTGCGGATGACAAGAAACAGATGATTGCTGATGTTATGAATGAAAAGAAGTTGGATGTCCTGGCTCTAAGCGAAACAAAGCTGAAGGGGGTAGGAGAGTTTCAGTGGGGGGAAATAAATGGGATTAAATCTGGAGTATCTGAGAGAGTTAGAGCAAAGGAAGGGGTAGCAGTAATGTTAAATGATCAGTTATGGAAGGAGAAAAGAGAATATGAATGTGTAAATTCAAGAATTATGTGGATTAAAGTAAAGGTTGGATGCGAGAAGTGGGTCATAATAAGCGTGTATGCACCTGGAGAAGAGAGGAATGCAGAGGAGAGAGAGAGATTTTGGGAGATGTTAAGTGAATGTATAGGAGCCTTTGAACCAAGTGAGAGAGTAATTGTGGTAGGGGACCTGAATGCTAAAGTAGGAGAAACTTTTAGAGAGGGTGTGGTAGGTAAGTTTGGGGTGCCAGGTGTAAATGATAATGGGAGCCCTTTGATTGAACTTTGTGTAGAAAGGGGTTTTAGTTATAGGTAATACATATTTTAAGAAAAAGAGGATAAATAAGTATACAAGATATGATGTAGGCGAAATGACAGTAGTTTGTTGGATTAGTATTGGTAGATAAAAGACTGCTGAGTAGACTTCAGGATGTACATGTTTATAGAGGGGCCACAGATATATCAGATCACTTTCTAGTTGTAGCTACACTGAGAGTAAAAGGTAGATGGGATACAAGGAGAATAGAAGCATCAGGGAAGAGAGAGGTGAAGGTTTATAAACTAAAAGAGGAGGCAGTTAGGGTAAGATATAAACAGCTATTGGAGGATAGATGGGCAAATGAGAGCATAGGCAATGGGGTCGAAGAGGTATGGGGGTAGGATTAAAAATGTAGTGTTAGAGTGTTCAGCAGAAGTTTGTGGTTACAGGAAAGTGGGTGCAGGAAGGAAGAGGAGCGATTGGTGGAATGATGATGTAAAGAGAGTAGTAAGGGAGAAAAAGTTAGCATATGAGAAGTTTTTACAAAGTAGAAGTGATGCAAGGAGGGAAGAGTATATGGAGAAAAAGAGAGAGGTTAAGAGAGTGGTGAAGCAATGTAAAAAGAGAGCAAATGAGAGAGTGGGTGAGATGTTATCAACAAATTTTGTTGAAAATAAGAAAAAGTTTTGGAGTGAGATTAACAAGTTAAGAAAGCCTAGAGAACAAATGGATTTGTCAGTTAAAAATAGGAGAGGAGAGTTATTAAATGGAGAGTTAGAGGTATTGGGAAGATGGAAGGAATATTTTGAGGAATTGTTAAATGTTGATGAAGATAGGGAAGCTGTGATTTCGTGTATAGGGCAAGGAGGAATAACATCTTGTAGGAGTGAGGAAGAGCCAGTTGTGAGTGTGGGGGAAGTTCGTGAGGCAGTAGGCAAAATGAAAGGGGGTAAGGCAGCCGGGATTGAGGGATAAAGATAGAATGTTAAAAGCAGGTGGGGATATAGTTTTGGAGTGGTTGATGTAATTATTTAATAAATGTATGGAAGAGGGTAAGGTACCTAGGGATTGGCAGAGAGCATGCATAGTTCCTTTATATAAAGGCAAAGGGGATAAAAGAGAGTGCAAAAATTATAGGGGGATAAGTCTGTTGAGTGTACCTGGTAAAGTGTATGGTAGAGTTATAATTGAAAGAATTAAGAGTAAGACGGAGAATAGGATAGCAGATGAACAAGGAGGCTTTAGGAAAGGTAGGGGGTGTGTGGACCAGGTGTTTACAGTGAAACATATAAGTGAACAGTATTTAGATAAGGCTAAAGAGGTCTTTGTGGCATTTATGGATTTGGAAAAGGCGTTATGACAGGGTGGCTAGGGGGGCAATGTGGCAGATGTTGCAAGTGTATGGTGTAGGAGGTAGGTTACTGAAAGCAGTGAAGAGTTTTTACGAGGATAGTGAGGCTCAAGTTAGAGTATGTAGGAAAGAGGGAAATTTTTTCCCAGTAAAAGTAGGCCTTAGACAAGGATGTGTGATGTCACAGTGGTTGTTTAATATATTTATAGATGGGGTTGTAAGAGAAGTAAATGCGAGGGTCTTGGCAAGAGGCGTGGAGTTAAAAGATAAAGAATCACACACAAAGTGGGAGTTGTCACAGCTGCTCTTTGCTGATGACACTGTGCTCTTGGGAGATTCTGAGAGAAGTTGCAGAGATTGGTGGATGAATTTGGTAGGGTGTGCAAAAGAAGAAAATTAAAGTGGAATACAGGAAAGAGTAAGGTTATGAGGATAACAAAAAGATTAGGTGATAAAGATTGAATATCAGATTGGAGGGAGAGAGTATGGAGGAGGTGAACGTATTCAGATATTTGGGAGTGGACGTGTCAGCGGATGGGTCTATGAAAGATGAGGTGAATCATAGAATTGATGAGGGAAAAAGAGTGAGTGGTGCACTTAGGAGTCTGTGGAGACAAAGAACTTTGTCCTTGGAGGCAAAGAGGGGAATGTATGAGAGTATAGTTTTACCAACGCTGCTTATATGGGTGTGAAGCGTGGGTGATGAATGTTGCAGCGAGGAGAAGGCTGGAGGCAGTGGAGATGTCATGTCTGAGGGCAATGTGTGGTGTGAATATAATGCAGAGAATTCGTAGTTTGGAAGTTAGGAGGAGGTGCGGGATTACCAAAACTGTTGTCCAGAGGGCTGAGGAAGGGTTGTTGAGGTGGTTCGGACATGTAGAGAGAATGGAGCGAAACAGAATGACTTCAAGAGTGTATCAGTCTGTAGTGGAAGGAAGGCGGGGTAGGGGTCGGCCTAGGAAAGGTTGGAGGGAGGGGGTAAAGGAGGTTTTGTGTGCGAGGGGCTTGGACTTCCAGAGGCATGCATGAGCGTGTTTGATAGGAGTGAATGGAGACAAATGGTTTTTAATACTTGACGTGCTGTTGGAGTGTGAGCAAAGTAACATTTATGAAGGGATTCAGGGAAACCGGCAGGCCGGACTTGAGTCCTGGAGATGGGAAGTACAGTGCCTGCACTCTGAAGGAGGGGTGTTAATGTTGCAGTTTAAAAACTGTAGTTTAAAGCACCCTTCTGGCAAGACAGTGATGGAGTGAATGATGGTGAAAGTTTTTCTTTTTCGGGCCACCCTGCCTTGGTGGGAATCGGCCAGTGTGATAATAAAAATATATATATATATATATAATATATATATATATATATATATATATAATATATATATATATATATATATATATATATATATATATAATATATATATATATATTGATGATGGGCCCAGAGCCTCGCATCAACTCGTGAAGACTCCATAAACACCGTCTTAGGATCAATCTTTTCAAGACTGATGGATTGATGACATCGACTCCAGGTTGAGGGACTGATTAGCTCAAAATCCTCATCCTCCTCATCTTCCATCTTTTTCTGCATTGGACTGAAGAAACCACTTGCTGGCGAAACGTTTCCACAATAAATATACCCCAAGTGTTGCACAAATGTCTAATTCCTCATCCTGTCGGTTCTCTGAACCATTTATCTTCACTGTCTCGGGAGAACCAGTTGACGAAATGACCAACGTACTCTGTAAGACTTTTAGCGTCCGTCTTCATATTTTGTTCTGCTTCTAAATGTAGATTTTTATAATTTCATCCTGTGAAGGGACGTGGTAGTGTGTTGTGTCTAGTTCAGAACTGACCCCCGGCACCCGGCACCCGGCTGCTGGCACCACATTCTTCTCTGTGCCACAGTAACAGGCTGAATGCTAGAAGGCTGACGGTGACCTCTTACCACTTTAGTAATGACTCCGTGTCCCTCTACAACGCTACGAAAATCCTGGACACGTAGCTTGAACAAATGACTTACGACCTGCATTACGTCACCCTACATGGCACTGCTCGGAACCGCTTCAGTTTCCCCCGAGGATGCACACACTGCCTGGGTTTTTTTTCTCTCATGGCGTAGCTTCAGTATTGGCAGCAGCCACTACGTTGTGGGTGACGGAGATTCATGTGGGGAACTGAACCTGTTGATCCAGTTCCTCGTATCAAGTCTGAGTGCCTTCCATTCCCCCCATCTCGGCGCTGTGTGACCTCCTATGAGTTATTATCTCCTCCATGAATATATAATAATAATAATAATAATAATAATAATAATAATAATAATAATAATAATAATAATAATAATAATAATTTAATATAATATAATATAATAACAATAATAATAATTAATAATAAATAGTCGATACCATGCCCAAGCCCATCTTAGGTAGGGTAGGTCTAAGAGAGTTGTAGCTCATAAGTACTTCATATATAATTATGGCCCCCTTGGGCGGGGATGAAGACCAGAGCAAGCCTAGCTGTGGCTTAGGCCGGGGCACTGTTGGTCTTCAAAGATGAGGGGGTACTTGTACCTCTTCCATGGGAGACTTAGGTCTCAGACACTCCCTAAAGGGAGCCAAGGCCGGGCCACCACTGGGAAAAGGCCCGGGCCGGGAGAATATTATTAATAATAATATTAATAATAATAATAATTATAATAAGAGAATAAACAGGACCCCCAAGACAGTAGAATCATCTCACACACGGGTTGGAGAGATAATGTCTCTCACACGGGGTAGAGTCGTGGGGAGATACTCATTTAGATTCCTGTGTCACTGTTCATTTCTTACAGACCAGAGCAAGCATCATGCCTCCTCCTCCCCCCCCCCCCCCGCTGAGTGCATGATTTACGCACCATCAGCAGTCCCCACAAAGTGTCATAACTCTGGCAATTAGTCCCCGTGTGAATGCATTAATCTAGACACTCACAGTCATAAATCTGCCGTACCCACCCACCCGCTCTACATCTATTGCAGTGTTGGTAGTCCAGCCTCCGAAATGGTAATTTATGTTTGTTGTACATACATGTTAGACTTCGTGTGATTCTGTCAATGAAAGGAATCATCTCGCATGGTGACAGTGATTGGAAAAAGGAAAGGTTTTTGGAAATTGAGGTGTGTGTGTGTGTGTGTGTGTTGTGTGTGTGTGTGTGTGTGTGTGTGTGTGTGTGGTGTTCTGTCGAGGCTGGTACTGTGTTTGCGTGTGTTTGCGTGTGCGGACTCACGTTGATACAGATGTACTCACTCTTTCTTGGAGGTGGCGAGGCACGGGACTAGCAGGACGAGGAAGAGAAGTGGTAGGAAGTTGGTCATGGTGGTGGTGAGGTTACTGGTGAAGGTGGCGGTGCTGGAGGTGACGGCACTGGGTGCTTGTGGTGGTGGTGGTGTTAAAAGGTAGTGGTTGCTGCTAGTTGTGGTGGTGGGTGGTATTGGGAGTAGTGCTGGAGCTAGAGATCAACACTCATCACAATATTCCTTCCTGTACCTCCCCAGTCTTCTCAGTACTCACGCCTCGGTACGACCTCCAGTCTACTACAATATCTTCGAGCCTTAAACACCTTCCCTCTGGACCTGTCCCTCAATACTTGAGCCTCGAGTGTCAGGTACAGACAATGAAAAGCCTGTCGGATTAACTCCTGAGCCTGACCGCTGCCTGAGAGACGTGTATCCTGACAGACGATATCTCGAGTGGGATGAGAAGGGCGACTGCCGGGAGAAGATACTGTGGGGCAACCAAAAACCAGAGCTACGCAAGCAGTGTGCAGACAACCAGCATCCACCTCATTATATACCCTCTCACACCCTCCTGGCAGCTGTAGGATAATTGCTTGCTTAGTTGAAGTTTAAAGCCTATCTACTACACGAGGGTCACTAAGGCTGCTTGTCACCTGCGCAACACCAGTCAAGAATACTGTAATCTCTAAAACCAGAAATGAAAGAGATTCTCAAGGTGTATATACACAAGAATATGTGAATAAGTGGTCTACAAATCCGACAAGTTGATAAATTGGGCAACATTTGGGGTATGTTTATTCTGGAAACGTTTCACCAGCCAGTGGCTTCTTCAGTCCAATACAGAGAAAGATGGAAGATGAGAAGGAGGAATTTAAGGTACTCGGTCCCTCAGTCTTGTCAAGATTGACGGACTAAAAACATCGACTCCAGTTCAGGGACTAACTACCTCAAACTCCTTATCTTTCAACTTTCTCTGCAGTGGACTGAAGAAACCACTGACTGGCGAAACGTTTCCAGAAAGAAAAGATTCCCAGATGTTGCATAAATGTCTCACACAGGGATACACACCCCTCTCAGTGTGTATCCCTGAATAGGATCTTCCTGTTCCATCCTATCCTTCTGCCAGTGGCAGGATAGGCGGACCTACATCTTGAGACCCTGAAGCTTGAACTGTTATTGGGTCCATGAAGCTTGAACTGTTATGGGGACCCTGAAGCTTGAACTGTTATGGGGTCCATGAAGCTTGTATTGGTCCATGAAGCTTGAACTGTTATTGGGTCCATGAAGCTTGAACTGTTATGGGGACCCTGAAGCTTGAACTGTTATTGGGTCCATGAAGCTTGAACTGTTATTGGGTCCATGAAGCTTGAACTGTTATGGGGTCCATGAAGCTTGAACTGTTATGGGGACCCGAAGCTTGAATTGTTATGGGTTCCTGAAGCTTGAACTGTTATGGGTCCCTGAAGCTTGAACTGTTATGGGGTCCATGAAGCTTGAACTGTTATGGAGACCCTGAAGCTTGAACTGTTAAGGGGACCCTGAAGCTTGAACTGTTATGGGGACCCTGAAGCTTGAATTGTTATGGGTCCCTGAAGCTTGAACTGTTATGGGTCCCTGAAGCTTGAACTGTTATGAGCGCCCTGAAGCTTGAGCTGATATGGGTCCCTGAAGCTTGAACTGTTATGGGGTTCCTGAAGCTTGAACTGTTATGGGTCCCTGAAGCTTGAACTGTTATGGGTTCTTGAAGCTTGAACTGTTATGAGGAACCTGAAGCTTGAATTGTTATGGGTCCCTGAAGCTTGAACTGCTATGAGGGCCCTGAAGCTTGGATTGTTATGGGTCCCTGAAGCTTGAACTGTTATGGGGACCCTGAAGCTTGGATTGTTATGGGTCCCTGAAGCTTGAACTGTTATGGAGACCCTGAAGCTTGAATTGTTATGGGTCCCTGAAGCTTGAACTGTTATGGGGTCCCCGAACCTTGAACTGTTATGGGTCCCTGAAGCTTGAACTGTTATGGGTCCTTGAAGCTTGAACTGTTATGGGTCCCTGAAGCTTGAACTGTTATGGGTCCCTGAAGCTTGAACTGTTATGGGTCCTTGTAGCTTGAACTGTTATGGGTCCCTGAAGTTTGAACTGTTATGGGTCCCTAAAGCTTGAACTGTTATGGGTCCCTGAAGCTTAAACTGTTATCGGTCCCTGAAGCTTGAACTGTTATGGGTTCCTGAAGCTTGAACTGCTATGAGCGCCCTGAAGCTTGAACTGTATGGGTCCCTGAAGCTTGAACTGTTATGAGCGCCCTGAATCTTGAGCTGATATGGGTCCCTGAAGCTTGAACTGTTATGGGGTTCCTGAAGCTTGAACTGTTATGGGTCCCTGAAGCTTGAACTGTTATGGGTCCCTGAAGCTTCAGCTGCTATGGGTCCCTGAAGCTTGAACTGTTATGGGTTCCTGAAGCTTGAACTGTTATGAGCGCCCTGAAGCTTGAACTGTTATGGGTCCCTGAAGTTTGAACTGTTATGGGGTGCCTGAAGCTTGAACTGTTATGGGTCCCTGAAGCTTAAACTGTTATGGGTCCCTGAAGCTTGAACTGTTATGGGTTCCTGAAGCTTGAACTGTTATGAGCGCCCTGAAGCTTGAACTCTATGAGTCCCTGAAGCTTGAACTGTTATGAGCGCCCTGAAGCTTGAGCTGTTATGGGTCCCTGAAGCTTGAACTGTTATGGGTTCCTGAAGCTTGAACTGTTATGAGCGCCCTGAAGCTTGAACTGTTATGGGTCCCTGAAGCTTGAACTGTTATGCGGTTATTGAAGCTTGAACTGTTATGGGTTCCTGAAGTTTGAACTGTTATGGGTCCCTGAAGCTTGAACTGTTATGGGTCCCTGAAGCTTGAACTGTTATGGGGGCCCTGAAGCTTGAACTGTTATGGGTCCCTGAAGCTTGAGCTGTTATGGGTCCCTGAAGCTTGAACTGTTATGAGCGCCCTGAAGCTTGAACTGTTATGGGTCCCTGAAGCTTGAACTGTTATGGGTCCCTGAAACTTGAACTGTTATGGGTCCCTGAAGCTTGAACTGTTATGGGGCCCTGAAGCTTGAACTGTTATGGGGGCCCTGAAGCTTGAACTGTTATGGGTCCCTGAAGCTTGAACTGTTATGGGTCCCTGAAGCTTGAACTGTTATGGGTCCCTGAAGCTTGAGCTGTTATGGGTCCCTGAAGCTTGAACTGTTATGGGTCAGTGTCATTGATATCAGTGTTACTGATGTCAGTTGCACTGATGCCGGTGGCATTGATGTTAGTGTTACTGATGTCAGTTGCACTGATGCCGGTGGCATTGATGTCGGTGTTACTGATGTCAGTGTCACTGATGTCAGTGATTGGTGGCTACGTCAGTAGGTTCTCGGGAAGTCTCAGCAGGGACACTAACGAAGATATTCCTCGCCAGGGGTATCCTGCGACCTGCTAGTTGAGATATCCTTGTGGCCGGTAGCCAGGATATCCCAGGTATCGACGGGATATCCTGGGATTGCGGTGTGTAAGACTGGTGTCTCGTAGCTGAGTTGGTGACGCACTCAGCTCACACACTGAGGCCCATGGTTCGATCCCCGGAGCGGCTGGGAACATTAGGACATATTTCCATAAGAAACCTCTTGTCCATGTTCACCATCAGTAAAATAGGTACCTGGGTGTTAGTCGACTGGTGAGGGTCGCATCCCGGGAACAAAATTAACCTAAGTTACCCAAATGCTTCGCATAAACGGGCTTTCTGTATAGTAAGCCATTAATGTCAGCTATGGTCTGTATAAGTTGTATTATGTACTCGTAGAAATAGAGATTATTATTATTATTATTATTATTATTATTATTATTATTATTATTATTATTATTATTATTATTATTGCAAGGAGGATGTGTGGAGTGGCTGGGAGTTGAGGATAGACGTTACTTAAGTTGAAAAGGTAATAACAACAAGTGGTGCGCATCCTGCACGACTCTTGACGTACCGCTGGTCCAGAGGTGCAAGATTCTCATAACCTGTAATGTACGACCCCTGAGAGTCACCATACGTGTCGTATACATGTGATAAACAGCATCTCTACCAGAGTAATGGTCTGGTCTCGTGTTTTGAAATTGGTCTTGGTGCCTCGAGACTGGACTCGTTGTCTTGAAACTGGTCTCAATGGCTCGAGGTTGGTCTCATTTGATTAGAGGCTAAACAGTTTCAGTGGATCGAAGGACCTGGGGAGACATGACAACGATGTATGAGATACTAAGAGGACAAGGACAGGGACGGATAGTGACACAGTGACTAACAACAGTCCGTAGTCCAATACTAGGCGAGGTAATGACTGAACTAGACCCTGAAGTAATCAGCTCTAATCTATCCTTCCCTGCCTTCTGGCAGAACGAACGACTTGGGGAAAACATAAGTCACTTTCCCGTTATCTTCTGACAATTTCTCGTTTCAGCTGCAGTTCTGAAGAGGACTGGATGATCGCTGATCGGTGCTGGTGGTGTGTTCTTCGTCAGAAAAAAAAAAATGGCCGAAGATCTACTGACTTCGGGGTCGTAGCTACATGAAGACTCGGTGGAGCTTCTGGTCCTCCGAGCGAGAGTCTTCGCTTGCCACACTTGTGTTTACCACAAAGGTAAACCACACAGCCGTCTAATAGGATATATTTTGATGTGATTGTGAAAGATACGGCTTGTGTTGGCTGCCGACCTTGTGGGATTAGCAGCTGAGTTCTGGCTATTAATTCTGGCTAAGTGGAGAAGCTTGAGATTATTTAGGTGAGTGACAGGAGAGCCACTGACACCTCGCAGGTGCTGAAGACTCCGCTGAAGTGACACATCCTTCAAAGAAAGGTGGAGGCTGGAGGTAAGTAGTGTTAAGTGGGGGTTCTTCCTTATACACAACACCGAGAAGGGATGAACAGCGCCTCACTCACCCTACTTACAGTTTCCTTTTCAAGACACCTGACAGATCCTCCAAGTAATTCCTGCTGACCAAGCATTCTGGAGATATCTGGGAGACTGCTAAATTGTTATCGATTATTCTGAGATATACTCCCCAGGAGATATCTACGTTACTCATGCTGTGAAGATAGACGTAAAGTGGTGTTCGGGTCACGGCAGGTCAAGGATGTATACTCTAGGAGTGTGCAGATCTCTGCTGCCAAAAACAATGTCGCTGTTATTAAGGTGGAGTGTGAGGTGCGTCGAGGGTCAGCCAGTGGCTTCATCAGTCCACTGCAGAGAAAGGTGGGAGATGAGGAGGAGTTTGATGTAGTCAGTCCCTCAGCCTGGAGTCGTTCAGTTAATAATATTATCAGGCCAGTGTTCACCAATGTGTGGTTGCACTCACCTACATGAGACTGCAGGGGTTGAGTGGTTGCACTCACCTACATGAGACTGCAGGGGTTGAGTGGTTGCACTCACCTACATGAGACTGCAGGGGTTGAGTGGTTGCACTCACCTACATGAGACTGCAGGGGTTGAGTGGTTGCACTCACCTACATGTGACTGCAGGGGTTGAGTACAGTGTTTACCACTAAATTTCCGCTATCAAGTGATCACCATTATCAGTTGAAGCAGAGAAATACACCTCAAGACGTAAATGACAGGGAAAAAATAAGGAATGTCCTCTACATTTCGGCCTATATATGAGTCCCTCTTCAGCAGACTGAATAACCAGAAATACATATTTAATATTTCTGGTTAATTTCGTTTGCATCTTCATTATCATTGACCAAAGGTCACTTTCACTGCTAATACTGAGTCACTTTCACTGCTAATACTGAGTCACTTTCACTGCTAATACTGAGTCACTTTCACTGCTAATACTGAGTCACTTTCACTGCTAATACTGAGTCACTTTCACTGCTAATACTGAGTCACTTTCACTGCTAATACTGAGTCACTTTCACTGCTAATACTGAGTCACTTTCACTGCTAATACTGAGTCACTTTCACTGCTAATACTGAGTCACTTTCACTGCTAATACTGAGTCACTTTCACTGCTAATACTGAGTCACTTTCACTGCTAATACTGAGTCACTTTCACTGCTAATACTGAGGCACTTTCACTGCTAATACTGAGTCACTTTCACTGCTAATACTGAGTCACTTTCACTGCTAATACTGAGTCACTTTCACTGCTAATACTGAGTCACCTTCATTGCTAATACTGAGTCATCTTCACTGCTAATACTGAGTCATCTTCACTGCTAATACTGAGTCACCTTCACTGCCAATACTGAGTCACCTTCACTATTAATACATGAGTCACCTTCACTGCCAATACTGAGTCACCTTCACTACTAATACCTGAGTCACTTTCACTGCTAATATTGAGTCACCTTCACTGCTAATACTGAGTCACCTTCACTGCCAATACTGAGTCACCTTCACTACTAATACCTGAGTCACCTTCACTGCAATACTGAGTCACCTTCACTGCTAATACCTGAGTCACTTTCACTGCTAATACTGAGTCACCTTCACTGCTAATACTGAGTCACCTTCACTGCTAATACTGAGTCACCTTCACTGCTAATACTGAGTCACCTTCACTGCTAATATCGGAGATACCTGAGTCACGTTCACTGCTAATACTGAGTCACCTTCACTGCTAATACTGAGTCACCTTCACTGCTAATACTGAGTCGCCTTCACTGCTAATACTGAGTCACCTTCACTGCTAATACCTGAGTCACCTTCACTGCTAATACTGAGTCACATTCACTTCTAATGCCGAGTCACCTTCACTGCTAATACTGAGTCACCTTCACTGTTAATACTGAATCACCTTCACTGCTAATACATGAGTCATCTTCACTGCTAATACCTGAGTCACCTTCACTGCTAATACTGAGTCACCTTCACTCTTAATACTGAGTCACCTTCACTGCTAATACTGAATCACCTTCACTGCTAATACTGAGTCACCTTCACTCTTAATAATACTGAGTCACCTTCACTGCTGACACAACACAAGTATAAACCAGGGTGAAATACAACACAGCTATAAACCAAGGATATATACACCTAGAGATGTATATATCTCACTGTATATACACCTAGAGATGTATATCTCTCACTGTATATACACCGAGAGATGTATATCTCTCACTGTATATACACCGAGAGAGGCATATCTCTCACTGTATATACACCGAGAGATGTATATCTCTCACTGTATATACACCTAGCGATGTATATCTCTCACTGTATATACACCGAGAGAGGTATATCTCTCACTGTATATACACCGAGAGATGTATATCTCTCACTGTATATACACCGAGAGATGTATATCTCTCACTGTATATACACCGAGAGAGGCATATCTCTCACTGTATATACACCTAGAGAGGTATATCTCTACTGTATATACACCGAGAGATGTATATCTCTCACTGTATATTACACCGAGAGATGTATATCTCTCACTGTATATACACCGAGAGATGTATATCTCTCATTGTATATACACCGAGAGATGTATATCTCTCACTGTATATACACCGAGAGATGTATATCTCTCACTGTATATACACCGAGAGATGTATATCTCTCACTGTATATACACCGAGAGATGTATATCTCTCATTGTATATACACCGAGAGATGTATATCTCTCACTGTATATACACCGAGAGATGTATATCTCCATTGTATATACACCGAGAGATGTATATCTCTCACTGTATATACACCGAGAGATGTATATCTCTCACTGTATATACACCGAGAGATGTTATCTCACTGTATATACACCGAGAGATGTATATCTCTCACTGTATATACACCGAGAGATGTATATCTCTCATTGTATATACACCGAGAGATGTATATCTCCATTGTATATACACCGAGAGATGTATATCTCTCACTGTATATACACCGAGAGATGTATATCTCTCACTGTATATACACCGAGAGATGTATATCTCTCATTGTATATACACCGAGAGATGTATATCTCTCACTGTATATACACCGAGAGATGTATATCTCTCACTGTATATAGACCTAGCGATGTATATCTCTCACTGTATATACACCGAGAGATGTATATCTCTCATTGTATATACACCGAGAGATGTATATCTCTCACTGTATTATACACCGAGAGATGTATATCTCTCCACTGTATATACACGAGAGATGTATATCTCACTGTATATACACCGAGAGATGTATATCTCTCACTGTATATACACCGAGAGATGTATATCTCACTGTATATACACCGAGAGATGTATATCTCTCACTGTATATACACCGAGAGATGTATATCTCTCACTGTATATAGACCTAGCGATGTATATCTCTCACTGTATATACACCGAGAGATGTATATCTCTCATTGTATATACACCGAGAGATGTATATCTCTCACTGTATATACACCGAGAGATGTATATCTCTCATTGTATATACACCGAGAGATGTATATCTCTCACTGTATATACACCGAGAGATGTATATCTCTCATTGTATATAACACGAGAGATGTATATCTCTCACTGTATATACACGAGAGATGTATATCTCTCATTGTATATACACCGAGAGATGTATATCTCTCACTGTATATACACCGAGAGATGTATATCTCTCATTGTATATACACCGAGAGATGTATATCTCTCACTGTATATACACCGAGAGATGTATATCTCTCACTGTATATACACCGAGAGATGTATATCTCACTGTATATACACCGAGAGATGTATATCTCTCACTGTATATACACCGAGAGATGTATATCTCTCATTGTATATACACCGAGAGATGTATATCTCTCACTGTATATACACCGAGAGATGTATATTCTCACTGTATATAGACCTAGCGATGTATATCTCTCATTGTATATACACCGAGAGATGTATATCTCTCATTGTATATACACCGAGAGATGTATATCTCTCACTGTATATACACCTAGAGAGGTATATCTCTCACTGTATATACACCTAGAGAGGTATATCTCTCACTGTATATACACCTAGAGAGGTATATCTCTCACTGTATATACACCGAGAGAGGTATATCTCTCACTGTATATACACCTAGAGAGGTATATCTCTCACTGTATATACACCGAGAGATGTATATCTCTCACTGTATATACACCGAGAGAGGTATATCTCTCAGAGTAACACAGAATCCTCTCCTACAAGGTAACACAATATCCCTGGCTCTGGGTTAAGAAATATTAACCCGCGTTAATGTACCGTCACTGGTTAACATGAAGGCCAGTTAACCTAACTGTTGTGTGTTGACACTGTGATGACTGTCAAGCAGGATGACAGTGTTGCTGTCAGTATGGTTTACTAGATAAGATAAGATAAGATAAGATTTCGTTCGGATTTTTAACCCCGGAGGGTTAGCCACCCAGGATAAGGCAAGAAAGTCAGTGCGTCATCGAGGACTGTCTAACTTATTTCCATTGGGGTCCTTAATCTTGTCCCCCAGGATGCCACCCACACCAGTCGACTAACACCCAGGTACCTATTTGCTGCTAGGTGAACAGGACAACAGGTGTAAGGAAACGTGTCGAAATGTTTGGTGTACTAGAGATGACAGTGTTGCTGTCAGTATGGTGTACTAGAGATGACAGTGTTGCTGTCAGTATGGTGTACTAGAGATGACAGTGTTGCTGTCAGTATGGTGTACTAGAGATGACAGTGTTGCTGTCAGTATGGTGTACTAGAGATGACAGTGTTGCTGTCAGTATGGTGTACTAGAGATGACAGTGTTGCTGTCAGTATGGTGTACTAGAGATGACAGTGTTGTTGTCAGTATGGTGTGTACTAGAGATGACAGTGTTTGCTGTCAGTATGGTGTACTAGAGATGACAGTGTTGCTGTCAGTATGGTGTACTAGAGATGACAGTGTTGCTGTCAGTATGGTGTACTAGAGATGACAGTGTTGCTGTCAGTATGGTGTACTAGAGATGACAGTGTTGCTGTCAGTATGGTGTACTAGAGATGACAGTGTTGCTGTCAGTATGGTGTACTGGATATGACAGTATTGCTGTCAGTATTGTGTACTGGATATGACAGTATTGCTGTCAGTATGGTGGACTAGATATGACAGTGTTGCTGTCAGTATGGTGGACTAGATATGACAGTGTTGCTGTCAGTATGGTGTACTAGAGATGACAGTGTTGCTGTCAGTATGGTGTACTGGATATGACAGTATTGCTGTCAGTATGGTGGACTAGATATGACAGTGTTGCTGTCAGTATGGTGGACTAGATATGACAGTGTTGCTGTCAGTATGGTGGACTAGATATGACAGTGTTGCTGTCAGTATGGTGTACTAGATATGACAGTGTTGCTGTCAGTATGGTGTACTAGAGATGACAGTGTTGCTGTCAGTATGGTGTACTAGAGATGACAGTGTTGCTGTCAATATGGTGTACTGGATATGACAGTATTGCTGTCAGTATGGTGTACTAGAGATGACAGCGTTGCTGTCAGTATGGTGTACTAGATATGACAGTGTTGCTGTCAGTATGGTGTACTAGAGATGACAGTGTTCCAGCATGGTGTACCAACACTGGTATTCTCTCTCTCTCTCTAAGAGAAAGTATTAATCTCAGTAACAGTGGTGTAAGTGAGGTCAGTACGTGTCTACACGTACAGTACGTGTCTTCACGTACAGAACGTATCTTCACGTACAACAAGTACGTGAAGCATGCCAAACACCCCAGTCGGTCTAATTACACCCGATGACCCTAATCCTCTCCAGTCATCTCAATCACCATATCACCCCTAATCACCCCAATCACCCTAATCACCCTCAATCACTCCAATAGTCCCCAATCACCCCAATCCTCCTTAATCAACCCAAATCACCCCATTCCTTCCCATTCACTCCCAATCACCCCAATCCTCCTTAATCAACCCAAATCACCCCAATCCTCTCCAATCACACCCACACACCCCAATTACCCAATCACCCCAATCCTTATGCCAGGAGGATAATACAGCTGGTGGTAGGGATCTTGATCCAGGGAACTGGAGCTTCCTCTTCCTCAGAGCTGAACCGTCTCTCCCACTACCCCAGGTCACCTGGGACCCTCCAGGGTTTAGCGCTTCTCTTTGAATTTAATGGAACATAATAATGTTAATGATGAAATGATATAATAATAATGACCAACAAACTATAATAATTAATAATATAATAATAATATAATATAAATAATAATAATAATAATAATAATAATACAATAATAATAATAATAATAATAATAATAATAATAATAACATATAATAATAATAATAATAATAATAATAATAATAATAATAATAATAATAATAATAATAATAATAATAATAATAATAACAATAATAATAATAAATAATAATATATAATAATAATAATAATAATAATAATAATAATAATAATAATATAAAATAATAATAACAATAATAATAATAATAATAATAATATATAATAATAAAATAATAATAATAATAATAATATATAATAATAATAAATAATAATAATAATAATAATAATAATAATCAATAATAATAATAATAATAATAATAATAATAAACAATAATAATAATAATAACAATAATAATAATAATAAATAATAATAATAATAATAATAATAATAATAATAATAATAATAATAATAATAATAATAATTAATAATAATAATAATAATAATAATAATAATAATAATAATAATAATAATAACAATAATAATAACAATAATAATAATAATAATAATAATAATAATAAGATCTTACCCTGGCAGGGTTAATAATATATTTCCTCTGTTCTAAGAGCCTTGTCGACCTCACTCATCAAATACTATCTCAAGTTTGTCATCACGGGGCATGATAGTGTGTTTGTTTTATGAGCTGTGTGTTTGTTTTATGAGCTGTGTGTTTGTTTGTGTTTGTGCCGGCAACCAAAGTATCATTTATAGAGAAGGAAGTTTTTTTTGGGATATTAAGTTGTTCTCGTTTCTGGCTTAAAATTCTCAACGTAACTAGCCCATGGTTATTTGTGTGTGTGTGTGTGTGTGTGTGTGTGTGTGTGTGTGTGTGTGTGTGTGTGTTTACGGCCTGTCCAGATCCCTTAGTAGTCCTACCTGGTCCTCATCCACTTGAGTTCTCTGCATTAGCTTCATATTATCTCCCAACAGGGACACCTCTGCATCTATCGTTTCCGTCATGTCAGTTATATATAACAGAAACAACAGCAGCCCCAGGACTGACCTTGTGGAACCCCACTTGTTACAGATACCAGAAACAACAGCAGCCCCAGGACTGACCTTGTGGAACCTCACTTGTTATAGGCACCAGAAACAGCACCAGCCCCAGGACTGACCTTGTGGAACCTCACTTGTTACAGGCACCAGAAACAGCACCAGCCCCAGGACTGACTTTGTGGAACCTCACTTGTTACAGACACCAGAAACAACAGCAGCCCCAGGACTGACCTTGTGGAACCTCACTTGTTACAGACACCAGAAACAGCACCAGCCCCAGGACTGACCTTGTGGAACCTCACTTGTTACAGACACCAGAAACAGCAGCAGCCCCAGGACTGGTCTTGTGGAACCTCACTTGTTACAAGCGCCAGAAACAGCAGCAGCCCCAGGACTGGCCTTGTGGAACCTCACTTGTTACAGGCGCCAGAAACAGCAGCAGCCCCAGGACTGACCTTGTGGAACCTCACTTGTTACAGACACCAGAAACAACAGCAGCCCCAGGACTGACCTTGTGGAACCTCACTTGTTACAGGCACCAGAAACAGCACCAGCCCCAGGACTGACCTTGTGGAACCTCACTTGTTACAGGCACCAGAAACAGCACCAGCCCCAGGACTGACCTTGTGGAACCTCACTTGTTACAGACACCAGAAACAACAGCAGCCCCAGGACTGACCTTGTGGAACCTCACTTGTTACAGACACCAGAAACAGCACCAGCCCCAGGACTGACCTTGTGGAACCTCACTTGTTACAGACACCAGAAACAGCACCAGCCCCAGGACTGACCTTGTGCAACCTCACTTGTTACAAGCGCCAGAAACAGCAGCAGCCCCAGGACTGGCCTTGTGGAACCTCACTTGTTACAGGCGCCAGAAACAGCAGCAGCCCCAGGACTGGCCTTGTGAAACCTCACTTGTTACAGGCACCACAAACAGCAGCAGCCCCAGGACTGGCCTTGTGAAACCTCACTTGTTACAGGCGCCCACTCTGACACCTCGTCACGTACCATCATTCGTTGTTTTCTCCCTGTCAAGTATTCTCTGATCTATTGTAGTGCCTTGCCTGCCATTCTTGCTTGCTCCTCTAGCTTCTGCACTTATCTCGTGTGCAGAATTGTGTCGAAAGCCTTCTTAGTCTACCCACCATTCTCTCTGGTCGTACTTCCGTCATCGTGTCATAAAACTCCAGTAGGTTTGTGACACAGGATTTCACCTCCCTGAAACCGTGCTGGTTACCGTGTATTTATAAGCTCATTCCTCTCTAGGTACATCACCACTCTTCTGATAATCTTCTCCATGACTTTGCATACTATACATGTCAGTGACACTGATCTGTAGTTTAATGCTGTCTGTCTGTCTGTCTCCTTTCTTAAAGACTGGAACTATATTTCCTGGCTTCCACACCTCAGGCAGTTGTCCTGTTTCAATAGATGTGTTGAAGATTGTTGTTAGTGGCACACACCACACACAGCGCCTCTCCTCCCTCTCTCAAGACCCATAGAGAGATGTTGTCCGGTCCCACCGCCTTTGAGGTATCTAGCTCACTTGTGTGTGTGTGTGTGTGTGTGTGTGTGTGCTCGCCTATTTGTACTCACCTATTTGTGGTTGCAGGAGTCGAGTCATAGCTCCTGGCCCCACCTCTTCAATGATTGCTACTAGGTCCTCTCTCTCCCTGCTCTATGAGCTTTATCAAACCTTGTCTTAAAACTATGTATGGTGTCAGTGTGTGTGTGTGTGTGTGTGTGTGTGTGTGTGTGTGTGTGTGTGTGTGTGTGTGTGTGTGTGTGTGTGTGTGTGTGTGTGTGTGTGTGTGTGGTGTGTGTGTATGTGTTTAAGGTCTTTAAGCATGATCGTAACCACCTGCAGTGATTAGTCAGGTCATTGGCGTACACAAACCAGGTCAGTGCCAGGCATCCTAGCTTTTAATTGCCCCGATCAGTCGGGCACGCAGGGTTTTAATAATGGTTGAGAATGGCGTTGACA
>NC_069453.1:26378534-26426754 GCF_026875155.1 Cherax quadricarinatus
CACACATTGCATGGGCCGCAGGCCACGTTCCTCCTTGCAACTCTTGCAGTTAACGATGTCTGGCTTGTTTTAACCCACCAATTGTTCGCAATGAGGTCATGACGTCAGTGCATACCGTAGCGCGACTAACGAAGGAAGAGCGATGTCAGCTGACACCAGCTGCTGCTGACTGCCTTGCCATCACTGCCACCACCACCGCCATCACCGCCATCACCGCCATCACCACCATCACCGCCATCACAACCACCACCACCGTCGCCTCCAACGCCAACCAAAGCAAGTTACTTCACATCTTACTTACTGATAATTAAGTCCTCGGAGACTTTCCCAGTTCATCTTTGTCGTTGTCTTGTCTCTTATACCGTCTTAGTCTTCGTCGACTTCTTAGTCTTCTTCTTCGACTTCTTAGTCTTCTTCTTCGACTTCTTGGTCTTCTTCGATTTCTAAGTCTTCTTCTTCGACTTCTTGGTCTTCTTCGCCTTCTTGGTCTTCTTCGCCTTCTTGGTCTTCGATTTCTAGGTCTTCTTCTTCGACTTCTTGGTCTTCTTCGACTTCTTGGTCTTCTTCAACTTCTTAGCCTTCTTCGACTTCTTGGTCTTCTTCGATTTCTAAGCCTTCTTCTTCGACTTCTTGGTCTTCTTCGACTTCTTGATCTTCGACTTCTTGGTCTTCATCGACTTCTTGATCTTCGACTTCTTGATCTTCTTCAACTTCTTAGTCTTCTTCAACTTCTTGGTCTTCTTCAACTTCTTAGTCTTCTTCGACTTCTTAGTCTTCTTCAACTTCTTAGTCTTCTTCGACTTCTTAGTCTTCTTCAACTTCTTAGTCTTCTTCAACTTCTTAGTCCTTCACTTCTTGGTCTTCTTCCGACTTCTTAGTCTTCTTCAACTTCTTAGTCTTCTTCAACTTCTTGGTCTTCTTCAACTTCTTGGTCTTCTTCAACTTCTTAGTCTTCTTCAACTTCTTAGTCTTCTTCGACTTTTTGGTCTTCTTCAACTTCTTGGTCTTCTTCGACTTCTTGGTCTTCTTCAACTTCTTAGTCTTCTTCAACTTCTTAGTCTTCTTCGACTTTTGGTCTTCTTCAACTTCTTGGTCTCCCTTCGACTTTTGTCTTCTTCAACTTCTTAGTCTTCTTCAGCTTCTTGGTCTTCTTCAACTTCTTGGTCTTCTTCGACTTTTTGGTCTTCTTCAACTTCTTAGTCTTCTTCAACTTCTTAGTCTTCTTCAACTTCTTGGTCTTCTTCGACTTCTTAGTCTTCTTCAACTTCTTAGTCTTCTTCGACTTCTTAGTCTTCTTCAACTTCTTAGTCTTCTTCAACTTCTTAGTCTTCTTCAACTTCTTGGTCTTCTTCGACTTCTTAGTCTTCTTCAACTTCTTAGTCTTCTTCGACTTCTTAGTCTTCTTCAACTTCTTAGTCTTCTTCAACTTCTTAGTCTTCTTCAACTTCTTGGTCTTCTTCAACTTCTTAGTCTTCCTCGACTTCTTGGTCTTCTTCAACTTCTTAGTCTTCTTCAACTTCTTGGTCTTCTTCGAATTTTTAGTCTTCTTCGACTTCTTAGTCTTCTTCAACTTCTTAGTCTTCTTCAACTTCTTAGTCTTCTTCAACTTCTTGGTCTTCTTCGACTTCTTAGTCTTCTTCAACTTCTTAGTCTCTATTTGCTTCAACTTTCTTACTTCTTGCTTCTCAACTTCTTAGTCTTCTTCAACTTCTTAGTCTTCTTCAACTTCTTGGTCTTCTTCAATCTTCTTAGTCTTCCCTTCGCCCTTTTTGGTCTTCTTCATCTTCACTTCTTAGTCTTCTTCAACTTCTTAGTCTTCTTCGACTTCTTGGTCTTCTTCAACTTCTTAGTCTTCTTCAACTTCTTGGTCTTCTTCAACTTCTTAGTCTTCTTCGACTTTTTGGTCTTCTTCAACTTCTTGGTCTTCTTCAACTTCTTAGTCTTCGACTTCTTGTCTTCTTCGAATTTTTAGTCTTCTTCTCAACTTCTTAGTCTTCTTCAACTTCTTAGTCTTCTTCAACTTCTTAGTCTTCTTCAACTTCTTAGTCTTCTTCAACTTCTTAGTCTTCTTCAACTTCTTAGTCTTCTTCGACTTCTTTGTCTTCTTCAACTTCTTAGTCTTCTTCGACTTTTTTGGTCTTCTTCAACTTCTTGGTCTTCTTCCGACTTCTTAGTCTTCTTCAACTTCTTGGTCTTCTTCAACTTCTTGGTCTTCTCGACTTCTTGGTCTTCTTCAACTTCTTAGTCTTCTTCAACTTCTTGGTCTTCTTCAACTTCTTAGTCTTCTTCGACTTCTTAGTCTTCTTCGGCTTCTTGTCTTCTTCGGCTTCCTTGGTCTTTCTTCTTCGCTTCTTGGTCTTCTTCGCTTCTTGTCTTCTTCGGCTTCTTGGTCTTCTTCGGTTTCTTCTGGTCTTCTTCGTTTTCTTGGTCTTCTTCGGCTTCTTGGTCTTCTTCGGCTTCTTGGTCTTCTTCGGCTTCTTGGTCTTCTTCAGCTTCTTGGTCTTCTTCAACTTCTTAGTCTTCTTCGACTTTTTGGTCTTCTTCAACTTCTTAGTCTTCTTCAACTTCTTAGTCTTCTTCGACTTTTGTCTTCTTCAACTTCTTAGTCTTCTTCAACTTCTTAGTCCTTCTTCGACTTCTTGGTCTTCTTCAACTTCTTAGTCTTCTTCGACTTTTTGGTCTTCTTCAACTTCTTAGTCTTCTTCAACTTCTTAGTCTTCTTCGACTTCTTGGTCTTCTTCAACTTCTTAGTCTTCTTCAACTTCTTGGTCTTCTTCGAATTTTTAGTCTTCTTCGACTTCTTAGTCTTCTTCAACTTCTTAGTCTTCTTCGACTTCTTGGTCTTCTTCGACTTCTTGGTCTTCTTCAACTTCTTAGCCTTCTTCGACTTCTTGGTCTTCTTCGATTTCTAAGCCTTCTTCTTCGACTTCTTGGTCTTCTTCGACTTCTTGATCTTCGACTTCTTGGTCTTCATCGACTTCTTGATCTTCGACTTCTTGATCTTCTTCAACTTCTTAGTCTTCTTCAACTTCTTAGTCTTCTTCGACTTCTTGATCTTCGACTTCTTGGTCTTCATCGACTTCTTGATCTTCTTCAACTTCTTAGTCTTCTTCAACTTCTTGGTCTTCTTCAACTTCTTAGTCTTCTTCGACTTCTTAGTCTTCTTCAACTTCTTAGTCTTCTTCGACTTCTTAGTCTTCTTCAACTTCTTAGTCTTCTTCAGCTTCTTAGTCTTCTTCAACTTCTTGGTCTTCTTCGACTTCTTAGTCTTCTTCAACTTCTTAGTCTTCTTCAACTTCTTGGTCTTCTTCAACTTCTTAGTCTTCTTCAACTTCTTGGTCTTCTTCAACTTCTTAGTCTTCTTCAACTTCTTAGTCTTCTTCGACTTTTTGGTCTTCTTCAACTTCTTGGTCTTCTTCGACTTCTTGGTCTTCTTCAACTTCTTAGTCTTCTTCAACTTCTTAGTCTTCTTCGACTTTTTGGTCTTCTTCAACTTCTTGGTCTTCTTCGACTTTTTGGTCTTCTTCAACTTCTTAGTCTTCTTCAGCTTCTTGGTCTTCTTCAACTTCTTGGTCTTCTTCGACTTTTTGGTCTTCTTCAACTTCTTAGTCTTCTTCAACTTCTTAGTCTTCATCAACTTCTTGGTCTTCTTCGACTTCTTAGTCTTCTTCAACTTCTTAGTCTTCTTCGACTTCTTAGTCTTCTTCAACTTCTTAGTCTTCTTCGACTTCTTGGTCTTCTTCGACTTCTTAGTCTTCTTCAACTTCTTAGTCTTCTTCAACTTCTTAGTCTTCTTCAACTTCTTGGTCTTCTTCAACTTCTTAGTCTTCTTCGACTTTTTGGTCTTCTTCAACTTCTTAGTCTTCTTCAACTTCTTAGTCTTCTTCGACTTCTTGGTCTTCTTCAACTTCTTAGTCTTCTTCAACTTCTTGGTCTTCTTCGAATTTTTAGTCTTCTTCGACTTCTTAGTCTTCTTCAACTTCTTAGTCTTCTTCGACTTTTTGGTCTTCTTCAACTTCTTGGTCTTCTTCAACTTCTTAGTCTTCGACTTCTTGGTCTTCTTCGAATTTTTAGTCTTCTTCAACTTCTTAGTCTTCTTCAACTTCTTAGTCTTCTTCAACTTCTTAGTCTTCTTCAACTTCTTAGTCTTCTTCAACTTCTTAGTCTTCTTCAACTTCTTAGTCTTCTTCGACTTCTTGGTCTTCTTCAACTTCTTAGTCTTCTTCGACTTTTTGGTCTTCTTCAACTTCTTGGTCTTCTTCGACTTCTTAGTCTTCTTCAACTTCTTGGTCTTCTTCAACTTCTTGGTCTTCTTCGACTTCTTGGTCTTCTTCAACTTCTTAGTCTTCTTCAACTTCTTGGTCTTCTTCAACTTCTTAGTCTTCTTCGACTTCTTAGTCTTCTTCGGCTTCTTGGTCTTCTTCGGCTTCTTGGTCTTCTTCGGCTTCTTGGTCTTCTTCGGCTTCTTGGTCTTCTTCGGCTTCTTGGTCTTCTTCGGTTTCTTGGTCTTCTTCGGTTTCTTGGTCTTCTTCGGCTTCTTGGTCTTCTTCGGCTTCTTGGTCTTCTTCGGCTTCTTGGTCTTCTTCAGCTTCTTGGTCTTCTTCAACTTCTTGGTCTTCTTCGGCTTCTTGGTCTTCTTCGGCTTCTTGGTCTTCTTCGGCTTCTTGGTCTTCTTCGGCTACTAGTCCCCATATAAGCCTACCTCTCTTGCTTGTCCACTTGAGCGCTCTTATAAGAATATCACTCTTTTACCTCCTTTCCTCCCTCTTGCGTGCTGTCATTGTAATGTCTTTCCAGGGATCCCTGACTACGTTTGTGTTTTCCTGAGGTACCAGTAATGTGTGGTTATAGAGCGCTCATATGCTGCCAGACGCTGTACTGTGTGTAAGTCAGGTGGTACAGACGTCTGTGTGGTCTACTAGACGCTGTGTTGTGTGTATGTCAGGTAGTACAGATCTCTGTGTAGTCTACCAGACGCTGTGTTGTGTGTAAGTCAGGTGGTACAGACCTCTATGTAGTCTACCAGACGCTGTGTTGTAAATCAGGTAGTACAGACGTCTGTTTAACCAACCAGACGCTGTGTTGTGTGTAAATCAGGTGGCACAGGCCTCTTGTAGTCTACCAGACGCTGTGTTGTGTGTAAATCAGGTGGTACAGACCTCTATGTAGTTTACCAGACGCTGTGTTGTGTGTAAGTCAGGTGGTACAGATCTCTGTGTAGTCTACCAGACGCTGTGTTGTGTGTAAGTCAGGTGGTACAAACCTCTATGTAGTCTACCAGACGCTGTGTTGTGTGTAAGTCAGGTGGTACAGACCTCTGTGTAGTCTACCAGACGCTGTGTTGTGTGTAAGTCAGGTGGTACAGACCTCTATGTAGTCTACCAGACGCTGTGTTGTGTGTAAGTCAGGTGGTACAGACCTCTATGTAGTCTACCAGAGGCTGTGTTGTGTGTAAGTCAGGTGGTACAGACCTCTATGTAGTCTACCATACGCTGTGTTGTAAGTCAGGTGGTACAGACCTCTGTGTAGACTACCAGACGATGTGTTGTGTGTAAGTCAGGTGATACAGACCTCTGTGTAGTCTACCAGACGCTGTGTTGTGTGTAAGTCAGGTGGTACAGACCTCTGTGTAGTGTACCAGACGCTGTGTTGTGTGTAAGTCAGGTGGTACAGACCTCTATGTAGTCTACCAGACGCTGTGTTGTGTGTAATTCAGGTGGTACAGACCTCTATGTAGTCTACCAGACGCTGTGTTGTTGGTGTATGTGATTCAGAAGCACATATGTGATCGGTGGGCATTATTTGCAAACACACACACATATGCGCCACATCTGGGTATTGTTTTATCTGAAGACGTTTCGCCCAGTCATTGGCTTTTTTCGATTCAAAACTGAGGCGAAAAACGAAGACTACAGACGGTGAAGCGATGTTTACCCAGGTGTTGCTTCCCAGGTGTTGCTACCCAGGTATTGCTACCCAAGTGTTGCTACCCAGGTGTTGCTACGCAGGTGTTGTTACTCAGCTGTTGCACATGTCTTATTGCTCATCCTGTCGTATTGTATACACTTATTTTGATTTGATAATGGTAAGAAAAGTGAGTGTTGTGTATTGACTGAGTGCTGAGAGATCCATTCCATTAATTTCTTGCCCTCCAGACACGAGTCTACATTGCTGACATGTTAAATTATTGGATGAGATGGGGTTGGCTACTGTTCTGTCGTGAGTGTTGAAGAGAATGAGAGAGAGAGAGATAAAGAGAGAAGCAGACACGACAGGTATCTTTGAAGATGGAGAAGCCAAGTCACTCAGTGTTTGCCTGGCTACTGCTGAATGATGCCTTAGGCTCTGCAAATATACCATGGTTGCTACCACTGTTATTGCTCGCTAACCCAGGTGTTGGTGAGACAAGCCATCTGTGTTGTCTTGACTTCTTGCGCAAGTAACATTCGCGTGTCTGTTTACAAGGCTTACAAACTGTCTTAAATTTGAATATCTGTAAGTGGTGAATCTTTAAGTGAAGCTGTGAGTGGTGAACCTGAAACGAGCACCTGAAGGGAGTAAGAAGCTTGGTGACCTACTTTACTACTACCAAAGCCCTTGAAGCAGGGAGATGGTGGACCTATTAACGACCAGCGAAGCGGCGGGGGGCAAGGAGCTACGAATTGATCCGTGCAACCACGAAGAGGTAAGTATAGCTCCATTGAAAGACTAGGAGCTGTTGACTGCAACCCCAGCTCTTTCCAAAGCCCGGCAGCCTTATCAGAACTGTACTAGCGTCTCCTAACTTGCGGCGGCACACAACGCCCAGGCACCTAATTTACCGCAACGTGATCAGGGGCAGCAGGGGTAAGCAGATACGCCCGGGGATCACACACTCTGAACTTCAGATACCTGATGAAGGGGGTGAGTGACCAGTCCCATGACAGAAGAGGAGAAGTAGGTGACCTGTTTGTTGTTTCTTTCTAGGCGTGACACAACCTTCTATAATGGGAAAATGTGAGGCAGTGTCAGCTTGCTCAAGTTAAAGCTACACCGGCAGGTTATTAGGTGGCTGAGGCCGGCGTCAGGAAACACTTGTCCTGTTCCCTGACTAACCATACCTAACCTGTTTGAAAACTAAGTGTATTCTTGGGTAGTTTTGAAAATTTGGTTGGGTAAATGTTTTGTTAGTGGGATGGATTGTAAAGGACCTGCCTAGTATGGGCCAACAGGCCTGTTGCAGTGTTCCTCCTTTCTTATGTTCATATGTTCTTATATTAGACTTCTCCCTCTCCCTCTCTCTCCTTCTCTCACTCACTTGTGACTTTACAATGGTCTTGCTTTAAATTATCGTATGTTTATCTACAAATATGTAGGTTATATGTGTACTGGCCAGAGTGTTTTTGCTTTAGGTTAGCGACCCACAACTTTCAGGGATGAGGCGAGGCAGTGGCCTGCTTTTAATCATGTTATGCAATAAAATATAGAAGAGGCAGGACATACACTATTTGCTAGCTTATCATAAGACATGACCAGCGGGTCTAGACCATCATTAACACATGGCCAGTGGGTCTAGCGTAACACGTGCTTATATTGTGTCAAGGCAGACCACATCGAGGACTCCAGTGTGCTCCTACTGAAGGAAGATGGACTCACTCCCTAGAGTTAAGGCTCAGGAAGACTGGTACAACATGACCGGGCCGCAGGAGTGGGGAAAAATGACTCCAGCCACATTTGGCAGAATAAATCGCAGGTACCAACATGCTGCAGTTCTGTTTTTCTTTTTAAATGGGAAACTATCATTTTTTGGTCGTCTTGGGGGTTCGAAAGTCTACTATACGAAGATTTCATAGATCCATCTGAAATCTCTTCATATTTTTACTGGTGTAAGACATTCAGGCTTCCTTCAGAGCCTTCCTCCTTTGATTTAATCGGTCCTGTAAGACACTGGTGCTTCTTTCCAAGTCTTCCTTCCCCGATCAAGCAGTCAGACGGTCCACAGAGCAGGACAGGTAACAAGCGACACTCATGCCTTACACTGGTCGCCCAGCGGAGAGTCGAAGTCTAACCTCGAAGTTGTCGAGTGGTCTCCCACAGAAAGAGAGTTCGACCTTGTGCTTCAGTAGAGAAGCGGCGTCTAACGTGACACAATACCTCGGGGTCACTGTTAAGCGTGACAATAGCTGCATTTATGTAAAAGAAAGATACACAAATACAACGACTGGAGAGAACAGTGCCAGAAGGCAGAGGGGTGTGTGCCTGGCACCAGGAAGGCGACGTAACAACCACTTCTCTCTCTCTCTCTCTCTCTCTCTCTGAGTGCCACCACATCATAGCTTAATTGACCACATCATAGGCGTGAATATACTTGACGTACCCGCTTCTGCTGCGCAAAAAATAAATATAATGTACCAAATATATACCTTAACACACGCGCGAGCGCTACGCAGCAATGGATATAACAGCATTCCACAGCCTCCATACGGGTCGAGCGCTCCTCCCTTCAACAAAATTACTAGTGCCGCTACTAAGGAAGAACTTTTCACTAGCATCATGAGACCACGTGGTGTTAGACCACGTGGTGTTAGACCACGTGGTGTTAGACCACGGGTGTTAGACCACGTGGTGTTAGACCACGGGGTGTTAGACCACGTGGTGTTAGACCACGTGGTGTTAGACCACGTGGTGTTAGACACTGGTGTTAGACCACGTGGTGTTAGACCACGTGGTGTTAGACCACGTGGTGTTAGACCACGTGGTGTTAGACCACGTGGTGTTAGACCACGTGGTGTTAGACCACGTGGTGTTAGACCACGTGGTGTTAGACCACGTGGTGTTAGACAGGGGTGTTAGACCACGGGGTGTTAGACCACGGGGTGTTAGACCACGGGGTGACCGGGTGTTAGACCACGGGTGTTAGACCCGGGTGTTAGACCACGGGTGTGTTAGACCACGTGGTGTTATACCACGGGTGTTAGACCACGGGTGTTAGACCACGGGGTGTTGATTACCAAGTGTTAGACCACGTGGTGTTAGACCACAGGGGTTAGACACGTGTTGTTAGAACCACAGGGTGTTAGACCACGGGGAGCTAGACCACAGGATGTTAGACCACAAGGTGTTAGACCACGGGGTGTTAGACCACAGGGTGTTAGACCACAGGGTGTTAGACCACAGGGTGTTAGACCACGGGGTGTTGTTAGAACCACGTGGTGTTAGACCACAGGGTGTTGTTAGAACCACGGGGTGTTAGACCACAGGGTGTTAGACCACAGGGTGTTAGACCACAGGGTGTTGTTAGAACCACGGGGTGTTAGACCACGTGGTGTTAGACCACAGGGTGTTAGACCACAGGGTGTTAGACCACGGGTGTTAGACCACAGGGTGTTGTTAGAACCACGGGGTGTTAGACCACGGGGTGTTGTTAGAACCACGGGGTGTTAGACCAAGGGGTGTTAGACCACGGGTGTTAGACCACGGTGTGTTAGACCACAGGTGTTAGACCACGGGTGTTAGACCACGGGGTGTTAGACCACGGGTGTTAGACCACGTGGTGTTAGACCACAGGGTGTTAGACCACGGGGTGTTAGACCACGTGGTGTTAGACCACGGGTGTGTTAGACCACGGGGTGTTAGACCACGGGTGTTAGACCACGGGTGTTAGACCACGGGGTGTTGTTAGAACCACGGCGTGTTAGACCACGTGGTGTTAGACGACAGGGTGTTGTTAGACCACTGGGTGTTAGACCAGAGGGTTTAGACCACGGGTGTTAGACCACGGGTGTTAGACCACGGGGTGTTAGACCACGGGGTGTTGTTAGACCACGGGTGGTGTGTAAACCACGAGGTGTTGCTAGACCAGGGCTGTTAGACCACTGGGTTGTTAGACCACGGGATATTGACTCAACATGATGTTAGGTCCTCTATTAACCGTCTGACGGACGTGAGTTTGTAGACAGGGCGAGAATTGTAACCACGTGATTAGACCACCTGTGTATCAGGTGCGTAGACACGATCGCCGGAAACCGATGGCTAAACCATCATTGACCATACTTCGTAGCAACACGAGACGTTAGGACACGGGGAGCTAGGACAAAACAGAATATGCCAGCAAGGTCGTTACACCACCGGACGTCTGACCACAGTGTCTGGAAGACACAAGTAACCAGTTGTTTTAGAACCACGTGTTGTAAGAAGGTGTTATTAGTAAACAGTGTCAGGCTACGACGGAGACCGTGTTGTATAGCCTCGGTGTAGACAGTGGGATAGAAACAAGTGTTAACACCATCAGGTTCAGTGTTCAGAACCACGAGAGACTTAGCACGTAGGTTTCACCACAGTGGAAGACTACCAGTGTGTGAGAACGCAGTCTCACGGGTACTAGAAGCAGAACTTGGAAACCAGCGGGTGATGCTAGGCCACTCAGAATTACACTGCGTGGATAAGAATTTGTGGTTAATGAAGGTATCCACTGCACTCAGTGTCGTATACACCCCGTCAGCCGTCACACACAGTGTCTGGCACTACGACAGCAACACCAGTGTCGTACACACCCCATCAGCAGTCACACACAGTGTCAGGCACTACGACAGCAACGTCAGTGTCGTATACACCCCGTCAGCCGTCACACACAGTGTCAGGCACTACGACAGCAACGTCAGTGTCGTATACACCCCGTCAGCCGTCACACACAGTGTCAGGCACTACGACAGCAACTGTGTACCACCCGTCAGCCGTAACACAGTGTCAGGCACAAGACAGCACGCAAGTCTATAACACCCGTCAGCCTCAACCTGTACACGACAGCAAGTCAGTCGTAAACCGTCATCCGCCACACAATGCAGCACTACGACAGCAACGTCAGTGTCGTAAAACCGATGGAAAACAGATAAGCAGCTGTAACGTAAATCACAATGAAACCATCCGCCTCACGAATGACATACACCTACCATGGATGGCTGGAGCAGGCTGTGCTATTTAATACAACAGGTCATGACAGGCTGTGCTATTTAATACAACAGGTCATGACAGGCTGTGCTATTTAATACAACAGGTCATGACAGGCTGTGCTATGTAATACAACAGGTAATGACAGGCTGTGCTATTTAATACAACAGGTCATGACAGGCTGTGCTATTTAATACAACAGGTCATGACAGGCTGTGCATTTATACAACAGGTCATGACAGGCTGTGCTATTTAATACAACAGGTCATGACAGCTGTGCTATTTAATACAACAGGCCCTGACAGGCTGTGCTATTTACAACAGGTCATGACAGGCTGTGCTATTTAATACAACAAGGTCATGACAGGCTGTGCTATTTAATACAACAGGTCATGACAGGCTGTGCTATTTAATACAACAGGTCAGACAGGCTGTGCTATTTATACAACAGGTCATGACAGGCTGTGCTATTTAATACAACAGGTAATGACCAGGCTGTGCTATTTATACAACAGGTCATGACAGGCGTGCTATTTAATACAACAGGTCATGACAGGCTGTGCAATTTAATACAACAGGTCATGACAGGCTGTGCTATTTAATACAACAGGTCATGACAGGCTGTGCTATTTAATACAACAGGTCATGACAGGCTGTGCTATTTAATACAACAGGTCATGACAGGCTGTGCTATTTAATACAACAGGTCATGACAGGCTGTGCTATTTAATACAACAGGTCATGACAGGCTGTGCTATTTAATACAACAGGCCATGACAGGCTGTGCTATTTACAACAGGTCATGACAGGCTGTGCTATTAATACAACAATTCACGACAGGCTGTGCTATTTACAACAGGTCATGGCAGACTGTGCTATTTAATGCAACAGGTCATGACAGGCTGTGCTATTAATACAACAATTCACGACAGGCTGTGCTATTTAGAACAGGTCATGGCAGAATACGCTATTTAATACAACAGGTCATGGCAAGCTGTGCTATATAAAACAGGTCCTGGCAGGATGTGCTATTTAATTCAGCTGATGTATGTTTTTCTGTTATCACTGCGACTATCTTACTTACTTGCCGACGTTGAGCAAGATTTATGATAGTAATATTTTGATCAGTTCCCCAGTATTTTTATGCCGAGTCTCTTATTATGTTCAATTATTGTGTCACTGATGCTGGATGCACCAGGCTGCTTCCTTCATACCAGGCTGCTTCCTTCATACCAGGCTGCTTCCTTCATACCAGGCTGCTTCCTTCATACCAGGCTGCTTCCTTCATACCAGGCTGCTTCCTTCATACCAGGCTGCTTCCCTCATACCAGGCTGCTTCCTTCATACCAGGCTGCTTCCTTCATACCAGGCTTCTTCCTTCATACCAGGCTGCTTCCCTCATACCAGGCTGCTTCCTTCATACCAGGCTGCTTTCCTTCATACCAGCTGCTTCCCTCATACCAGGCTGCTTCCTTCATACCAGGCTGCTTCCTTCATACCAGGCTGCTTCCTTCATACCAGGCTGCTTCCTTCATACCAGGCTGCTTCCTTCATACCAGGCTGCTTCCTTCATACCAGGCTGCTTCCTTCATACCAGGCTGCTTCCTTCATACCAGGCTGCTTCCTTCATACCAGGCTGCTTCCTTCATACCAGCTTCTTCCTTCATACCAGGCTGCTTCCTTCATACCAGGCTGCTTCCTTCATACCAGGCTGCTTCCTTCATACCAGGCTGCTTCCTTCATACCAGGCTGCTTCCTTCATACCAGGCTGCTTCCTTCATACCAGGCTGTTCCTTCATACCAGGCTGCTTCCTTCATACCAGGCTGCTTCCTTCATACCAGGCTGCTTCCTTCATACCAGGCTGCTTCCTTCATACCAGGCTGCCTCCTTCATACCAGGCTGCTTCCTTCATACCAGGCTGCTTCCTTCATACCAGGCTGCTTCCTTCATACCAGGCTACTTCCTTCATACCAGGCTGCTTCCTTCATACCAGGCTGCTTCCTTCATACCAGGCTGCTTCTTCATACCAGCTGCTTCCTTCATACCAGGCTGCCTCCTTCATACCAGGCTGCTTCCTTCATACCAGGCTGCTTCCTTCATACCAGGCGGCTTCCTTCATACCGCTGTTTCCCTCATACCAGGCTGCTTCCTTCATACCAGGCTGCTTCCTTCATATCAGGCTGCTTCCTTCATACCAGGCTGCTTCCTTCATACCAGGCTGCTTCCTTCAATACCAGGCTGCTTCCTTCATACCAGCTGCTTCCTTCATACCAGGCTGCTTCCTTCATACCAGGCTGCTCCTTCATACCAGGCTGCTTCCTTCATACCAGGCTGCTTCCTTCATACCAGCTGCCTCCTTCATACCAGGCTGCTTCCTTCATACCAGGCTGCTTCCTTCATACCAGGCTGCTTCCTTCATACCAGGCTGCTTCCTTCATACCAGGCTGCTTCCTTCATACCAGGCTGCTTCCTTCATACCAGGCTGCTTCCTTCATACCAGGCTGCTTCCTTCATACCAGGCGGCTTCCTTCATACCAGGCTTCTTCCTTCATACCAGGCTGCTTCCTTCATACCAGGCTGCTTCCTTCATACCAGCTGCTTCCTTCATACCAGGCTGCTTCCTTCATACCAGGCTGCTTCTTCATACCAGGCTGCTTCCTTCATACCAGGCTGCTTCCTTCATACCAGGCTGCTTCCTTCATATCAGCTGCTTCCTTCATACCAGGCTGCTTCCTTCATACCAGGCTGCTTCCTTCATACCAGGCTGCTTCCTTCATACCAGGCTGCTTCCTTCATACCAGGCTGCCTCCTTCATACCAGCTGCTTCCTTCATACCAGGCTGCTTCCTTCATACCAGGCTGCTTCCTTCATACCAGGCTGCTTCCTTCATACCAGGCTGCTTCCTTCATACCAGGCTGCTTCCTTCATACCAGGCTGCTTCCTTCATACCAGGCTGCTTCCTTCATACCAGGCGCTTCCTTCATACCAGGCTTCTTCCTTCATACCAGGCTGCTTCCTTCATACCAGGCTGCTTCCTTCATACCAGGCTTCTTCCTTCATACCAGGCTGCTTCCTTCATACCAGGCTGCTTCCTTCATACCAGGCTGCTTCCTTCATACCAGGCTGCTTCCTTCATACCAGGCTGCTTCCTTCATATCAGGCTGCTTCCTTCATACCAGGCTGCTTCCTTCATACCAGGCTGCTTCCTTCATACCAGGCTGCTTCCTTCATACCAGGCTGCTTCCTTCATACCAGGCTGCCTCCTTCATACCAGGCTGCTTCCTTCATACCAGGCTGCTTCCTTCATACCAGGCTGCCTCCTTCATACCAGGCTGCTTCCTTCATACCAGGCTGCTTCCTTCATACCAGGCTGCTTCCTTCATACCAGGCTGCTTCCTTCATACCAGGCTGCTTCCTTCATACCAGGCTGCTTCCTTCATACCAGGCTGCTTCCTTCATACCAGGCGGCTTCCTTCATACCGCTGTTTCCCTCATACCAGGCTGCTTCCTTCATACCAGGCTGCTTCCTTCATACCAGGCTGCTTCCTTCATACCAGGCTGCTTCCTTCATACCAGGCTGCTTCCTTCATACCAGGCTGCTTCCTTCATACCAGGCTGCTTCCTTCATACCAGGCTGCTTCCTTCATAACAGGCTGCTTCCTTCATACCAGGCTTGCTTCCTTCATACCAGGCTGCTTCCTTCATACCAGGCTGCTTCCTTCATACCAGGCTGCTTCCTTCATACCAGGCTGCTTCCTTCATACCAGGCTGCTTCCTTCATACCGCTGTTTCCCTCATACCAGGCTGCTTCCTTCATACCAGGCTTCTTCCTTCATATCAGGCTTTTTACTTCATTCCAGGCTCCTTCCTTCATACCAGGCTCCTTCCTTCATACCAGGCTCCTTCCTTCCTACATACCAGGCTCCTTCCTACATACCAGGCTCCGTCCTTCATACCAGACTCCTTCCTTCATACCAGACTTCTTCCTTCCTTCATACCAGGCTCCTTCCTACATACCAGGCTCCTTCCTTCATACCAGGCTCCTTCCTTCATACCAGGCTCCTTCCTTCCTTCATACCAGGCTCCTTCCTTCCTTCATACCAGGCTCCTTCCTTCCTTCATACCAGGCTCCTTCCTTCCTTCATATCAGGCTCCTTCCTTCATACCAGGCTCCTTCCTTCCTACATACCAGGCTCCTTCCTACATACCAGGCTCCTTCCTACATACCAGGCTCCTTCCTTCCTACATACCAGGCTCCTTCCTTCATATCAGGCTCCTTCCTTCCTACATACCAGGCTCCTTCCTTCATACCAGGCTCCTTCCTTCATACCAGGCTCCTTCCTTCCTTCATACCAGGCTCCTTCCTTCCTTCATATCAGGCTCCTTCCTTCATACCAGGCTCCTTCCTTCCTACATACCAGGCTCCTTCCTACATACCAGGCTCCTTCCTTCATACCAGGCTCCTTCCTTCATATCAGGCTCCTTCCTTCCTACATACCAGGCTCCTTCCTTCCTTCATACCAGGCTCCTTCCTTTCTTCATACCAGGCTCCTTCCTTCATACCAGGCTCCTTCCTTCATACCAGCTCCTTCCTTCATACCAGGCTCCTTCCTTCATACAGGCTCCTTCCTTTCTTCATACCAGGCTCCTTCCTTCATACCAGGCTCCTTCCTTCATACCAGGCTCCTTCCTTCATACCAGGCTCCTTCCTTTCTTCATACCAGGCTCCTTCCTACATACCAGGCTCCTTCCTTCATACCAGGCTCCTTCCTTCATACCAGCTCCTTCCTCCTTCATATCAGGCTCCTTCCTTCCTACATACCAGGCTCCTTCCTTCCTTCATACCAGGCTCCTTCCTTCATATCAGGCTCCTTCCTTCCTACATACCAGGCTCCTTCCTTCCTTCATATCAGGCTCCTTCCTTCCTACATACCAGGCTCCTTCCTTTCTTCATACCAGGCTCCTTCCTTCATACCAGGCTCCTTCCTTCCTTCATATCAGGCTCCTTCCTACATACCAGGCTCCTTCCTTCCTACATACCAGGCTCCTTCCTTCTTCATACCAGGCTCCTTCCTTCATACCAGGCTCCTTCCTTCCTTCATACCAGGCTCCTTCCTTCCTTCATACCAGGCTCCTTCCTTCCTTCATACCAGGCTCCTTCCTCTTCATACCAGGCTCCTTCTTCATACCAGACTCCTTCCTTCCTTCATACCAGGCTCCTTCCTTCCTTCATACCAGGCTCCTTCCTTCCTTCATACCAGGCTCCTTCCTTCATACCAGGCTCCTTCCATCCTTCATACCAGGCTCCTTCCTTCATACCAGGCTCCTTCCTTCCTTCATACCAGGCTCCTTCCTTCCTTCATACCAGCTCCTTCCTTCAACCAGGCTCCTTCCTTCATACCAGGCTCCTTCCTTCCTTCATACCAGGCTCTCCTTCCTTCATACCAGGCTCCTTCCTTCCTTCATACCAGGCTCCTTCCTTCCTTCATACCAGGCTCCTTCCTTCATACAGGCTCCTTCCTTCCTTCATATCAGGCTCCTTCCTTCCTTCATACCAGGCTCCTTCCTTCCTTCATACCAGGCTCCTTCCTTCATACCAGGCTCCTTCCTTCATACCAGGCTCCTTCCTTCCTTCATACCAGGCTCCTTCCTTCCTTCATACCAGGCTCCTTCCTTCCTTCATACCAGGCTCCTTCCTTCCTTCATACCAGGCTCCTTCCTTCCTTCATACCAGGCTCCTTCCTTCATACCAGGCTCCTTCCATCCTTCATACCAGGCTCCTTCCTTCCTTCATACCAGGCTCCTTCCTTCCTTCATACCAGGCTCCTTCCTTCCTTCATACCAGGCTCCTTCCTTCCTTCATACCAGGCTCCTTCCTTCATATCAGGCTCCTTCCTTCCTTCATATCAGGCTCCTTCCTTCCTTCATACCAGGCTCCTTCCTTCCTTCATACCAGGCTCCTTCCTTCATACCAGGCTCCTTCCTTCATACCAGGCTCCTTCCTTCCTTCATACCAGGCTCCTTCCTTCCTTCATACCAGGCTCCTTCCTTCATACCAGCTCCTTCTTCATACCAGGCTCCTTCCTTCCTTCATACCAGGCTCCTCCTTCCTTCATGTCAGGCTCCTTCCTTCCTACATACAGCTCCTTCCTTCATACCAGGCTCCTTCCTTCATACCAGGCTCCTTCCTTCCTTCATACCAGGCTCCTTCCTTCCTTCATATCAGGCTCCTTCCTTCATACCAGGCTCCTTCCTTCCAACATACCAGGCTCCTTCCTACGTACCAGGCTCCTTCCTTCATACCAGGCTCCTTCCTTCATATCAGGCTCCTTCCTTCCTACATACCAGGCTCCTTCCTTCCTTCATACCAGGCTCCTTCCTTTCTTCATACCAGGCTCCTTCCTTCATACCAGGCTCCTTCCTTCATACCAGGCTCCTTCCTTCATACCAGGCTCCTTCCTTTCTTCATACCATTCTCCTTCCTACATACCAGGCTCCTTCCTTCATACCAGGCTCCTTCCTTCATATCAGGCTCCCTCCTTCCTACATACCAGGCTCCTTCCTTCCTTCATATCAGGCTCCTTCCTTCCTACATACCAGGCTCCTTCCTTCCTTCATACCAGGCTCCTTCCTTCATATCAGGCTCCTTCCTTCCTACATACCAGGCTCCTTCCTTCCTTCATATCAGGCTCCTTCCTTCCTACATACCAGGCTCCTTCCTTTCTTCATAACCAGGCTCCTTCCTTCATACCAGGCTCCTTCCTTCCTTCATATCAGGCTCCTTCCTACATACCAGGCTCCTTCCTTCCTACATACCAGGCTCCTTCCTTTCTTCATACCAGGCTCCTTCCTTCATACCAGGCTCCTTCCTTCCTTCATACCAGGCTCCTTCCTTCCTTCATACCAGCTCCTTCCTTCCTTCATACCAGGCTCCTTCCTTCATACCAGGCTCCTTCCTTCATACCAGGCTCCTTCCTTCCTTCATACCAGGCTCCTTCCTTCCTTCATACCAGGCTCCTTCCTTCCTTCATACCAGGCTCCTTCCTTCCTTCATACCAGGCTCCTTCCTTCATACCAGGCTCCTTCCATCCTTCATACCAGGCTCCTTCCTTCATACCAGGCTCCTTCCTTCCTTCATACCAGGCTCCTTCCTTCCTTCATACCAGGCTCCTTCCTTCATACCAGGCTCCTTCCTTCATACCAGGCTCCTTCCTTCCTTCATACCAGGCTCCTTCCTTCCTTCATACCAGGCTCCTTCCTCCTTCATACCAGGCTCCTTCCTTCCTTCATACCAGGCTCCTTCCTTCATATCAGGCTCCTTCCTTCCTTCATATCAGGCTCCTTCCTTCCTTCATACCAGGCTCCTTCCTTCCTTCATACCAGGCTCCTTCCTTCATACCAGGCTCCTTCCTTCATACCAGGCTCCTTCCTTCCTTCATACCAGGCTCCTTCCTTCCTTCATACCAGGCTCCTTCCTTCCTTCATACCAGGCTCCTTCCTTCCTTCATACCAGGCTCCTTCCTTCATACCAGGCTCCTTCCATCCTTCATACCAGGCTCCTTCCTTCCTTCATACCAGGCTCCTTCCTTCCTTCATACCAGGCTCCTTCCATCCTTCATACCAGGCCCTTCCTTCCTTCATACCAGGCTCCTTCCTTCATATCAGGCTCCTTCCTTCCTTCATATCAGGCTCCTTCCTTCCTTCATACCAGGCTCCTTCCTTCCTCATACCAGGCTCCTTCCTTCATACCAGGCTCCTTCCTTCATACCAGGCTCCTTCCTTCCTTCATACCAGGCTCCTTCCTTCCTTCATACCAGGCTCCTTCCTTCCTTCATACCAGGCTCCTTCCTTCATACCAGGCTCCTTCCATCCTTCATACCAGGCTCCTTCCTTCCTTCATACCAGGCTCCTTCTCTTCATACCAGGCTCCTTCCTTCCTTCATACCAGGCTCCTTCCTTCCTTCATACCAGGCTCCTTCCTTCATACCAGGCTCCTTCCTTCATACCAGTCTCCTTCCTTCCTTCATACCAGGCTCCTTCCTTCCTTCATACCAGGCTCCTTCCTTCCTTCATACCAGGCTCCTTCCTTCCTTCATACCAGGCCCTTCCTTCATATCAGGCTCCTTCCTTCCTTCATATCAGGCTCCTTCCTTCCTTCATACCAGGCTCCTTCCTTCATATCAGGCTCCTTCCTTCCTTCATACCAGGCTCCTTCCTTCCTTCATACCAGGCTCCTTCCTTCATACCAGGCTCCTTCCTTCCTTCATACCAGGCTCCTTCCTTCATACCAGGCTCCTTCCTTCATACCAGGCTCCTTCCTTCATATCAGGCTCCTCCCTTCATACCAGGCTCCTTCCTTCATACCAGGCTCCTTCCTTCATACCAGGCTCCTTCCTTCATACCAGGCTCCTTCCTTCATACCAGGCTCCTTCCTTCATTCATACCAGGCTCCTTCTTTCATATCTGGCTCCTTCCTTCCTTCATATCAGGCTCCTTCCTTCCTTCATACCAGGCTCCTTCCTTCATATCAGGCTCCTTCCTTCCTTCATACCAGGCTCCTTCCTTCCTTCATACCAGGCTCCTTCCTTCATACCAGGCTCCTTCCTTCCTTCATACCAGGCTCCTTCCTTCATACCAGGCTCCTTCCTTCCTTCATACCAGGCTCCTTCCTTCCTTCATACCAGGCTCCTTCCTTCATACCAGGCTCCTTCCTTCATACCAGGCTCCTTCCTTCATACCAGGCTCCTTCCTTCCTTCATACCAGGCTCCTTCCTTCATACCAGGCTCCTTCCTTCATATCAGGCTCCTTCCTTCCTTCATATCAGGCTCCTTCCTTCCTTCATACCAGGCTCCTTCCTTCCTTCATACCAGGCTCCTTCCTTCATACCAGGCTCCTTCCTTCATACCAGGCTCCTTCCTTCATACCAGGCTCCTTCCTTCATACCAGGCTCCTTCCACCTTCATACCAGGCTCCTTCCTTCCTTCATACCAGGCTCCTTCCTTCATACCAGGCTCCTTCCTTCATACCAGGCTCCTTCCTTCCTTCATACCAGGCTCCTTCCTTCATACCAGGCTCCTTCCTTCCTTCACACCAGGCTCCTTCCTTCATACCAGGCTCCTTCCTTCATACCAGGCTCCTTCCTTCATACCAGGCTCCTTCCATCCTTCATACCAGGCTCCTTCCTTCCTTCATACCAGGCTCCTTCCTTCCTTCATACCAGGCTCCTTCCTTCATACCAGGCTCCTTCCTTCATACCAGGCTCCTTCCTTCCTTCATACCAGGCTCCTTCCTTCATACCAGGCTCCTTCCTTCCTTCACACCAGGCTCCTTCCTTCATACCAGGCTCCTTCCTTCATACCAGGCTCCTTCCTTCATACCAGGCTCCTTCCTTCATACCAGGCTCCTTCCATCCTTCATACCAGGCTCCTTCCTTCCTTCATACCAGGCTCCTTCCTTCCTTCATACCAGGCTCCTTCCTTCATACCAGGCTCCTTCCTTCATACCAGGCTCCTTCCTTCATACCAGGCTCCTTCCTTCACACCAGGCTCCTTCCTTCATACCAGGCTCCTTCCATCCTTCATAACAGGCTTCACAGGAAGTAGCTTCAGTTGTTTTAGTACAGCTATGAATAAGTCAGAAGGCTTCATTTTTTTGCATTAAGCCGAGACTATTTTACAGGCAGCCGGTTGCCCGTCAGGAGATATTGAACCTCGTGTGTGTGTGTGTGTGTGTGTGTGTGTGTGTGTGTGTGTGTGTGTGTGTGTGTGTGTGTGTGTGTGTGTGTGTGTGTGTGTGTGTACTCACCTATTTGTACTCACCTATTTGTGGTTGCAGGGGTCGAGTCACAGCTCCTGGCTCCGTCTCTTCACTGATTGCTACTAGGTCCTCTCTCTCCCTGCTCCATGAGCTTTATCATACCTCGCCTTAAAACTATGTATGGTTCCTGCCTCCACTACACCACTTTCTAGGCTATTCCATGGCCTGACTACTCTATGACTGAAGAAATACTTCCTAACATCCCTTTGATTCATCTGAGTCTTCAACTTCCAATTGTGACCTCTTGTGTCTGTGTCCCTTCTCTGGAACATCCCGTCTTTGTCCACCTTGTCTATTCCGCGCTGTATTTTATATGTCGTTATCATGTCTCCCCTGACCCTCCTGTCCTCCCAGTGTCGTCAGGCCGATTTCCCTCAACCTTTCTTCGTAGGACACTCCCCGTAGCTCTGGGACTAGTCTTGTTGCAAACCTTTGCACTTTCTCTAATTTCTTGACGTGCTTGACTAGGTGTGGGTTCCAAACTGGTGCTGCATACTCCAGTATGGGCCTGACGTAAATGGTATACAGAGTCTTAAACGAATCCTTACTGAGGTATCGGAACGCTATCCGTAGGTTTGCCAGGCGCCCGTATGCTGCAGCAGTTATCTGATTGATGTGTGCCTCAGGAGATATGCTCGGTGTTATACTCACCCCCAGGTCTTTTTCCTTGAGTGAGGTTTGCAGTCTTTGGCCATCTAAACTATATTTTGCCTGTGGTCTTCTTTGCCCTTCCCCAATCTTCATGGCTTTGCATTTGGCAGGGTTAAATTCAAGGAGCCAGTTGCTGGACCAGGCTCGTAGCCTGTCCAGGTCTCTTTGTAGTCCTGCCTGATCCTCATCCGATTTGATTCTTCTCATTAACTTCGCATCATCTGTAAACAAGGACACTTCTGAGTCTATCCCTTCCGTTATGTCGTTCACATATACCAAGAACAGCACAGGCCCTAGGACTGACCCCTGTGGAACCCCGCTTGTCACAGGCGCCCACTCTGACACCTCGTCGCGTACCATGACTCGTTGTTGCCTCCCTGTCAGGTATTCTCTGATCCATTGCAGTGCCTTTCCTGTTATGTGTGCCTGATCCTCTAGCTTTTGCAGTAACCTCTTGTGAGGAACTGTGTCGAAGGCCTTCTTGCAGTCCAAAAATATGCAGTCGATCCACCCCTCTCTCTCTTGTCTTACTTCTGTCACCTTGTCATAAAACTCTAATAGGTTTGTGACACAGGATTTTCCTTCCCTGAAACCGTGCTGGTTGTCAATTATACACTTGTTTATTTCCAGGTGCTCCACCACTCTCCTCCTGATGATCTTCTCAATGACCTTGCATACTATACACGTTAGTGATACAGGTCTGTAGTTTAGTGCCTCATGTCTGTCTCCCTTTTTAAAAATTGGGACTACATTTGCCATTTTCCATACCTCAGGGAGTTGCCCAGTTTCAAATGATGTGTAGAAGATCTTTGTTAATGGCTCACATAATATCTCTGCTCCCTCTTTAAGGACCCACGGAGAGATGTTGTCTGGTCCCACCGCCTTTTTAAATCTTGTGTTGAGCTCCCGACATACCTCTCGGTCGTTTCTTGTGAATTCCCCATCACCCTTCCTCAGTCTGATTACCTGGTCCTTGACTGTTGTTTTCCTCCTGATGTGGCTGTACAACAGCTTCGGGTCAGTCTTTACTTTTGATGCTATGTCATTTTCATATTGTCTCTGAGCCTCCCTTCTTATCTGTGCATATTCGTTTCTGGCTCTTCGGCTAATCTCTTTATTTTCCTGAGTTCTCTGTCTTCTGTACTTTTTCCATTCTCTAGTACACCTAGTTTTTGCCTCCCTACACCTTTGGGTGAACCAAGGGCTCGTTCTGTTCTTCCCATTATTTCTGTTTCCCTTGGGAACAAACCTCTCCTCTGCCTCCTTGCATTTTGTTGCCACATAGTCCATCATTTCTTGTACTGGTTTTCCTGTCAGTTCCCTCTCCCAATGAATGTCTTGAAGGAAGTTCCTCATGCCTGAGTAGTTCCCCCTTTTGTAGTTTGGTTTTTCCCAGCCTATTCCTGCTACTCTCTCCACTTGGAGCTCAACTATGTAGTCAAAGCACAGAACCACATGATCACTAGCTCCCAGGGGCCTTTCATACATGATACTCTCGATGTCCGAACTACTCAAGGTGAATACAAGGTCCAGTCTTGCTGGTTCATCCTCTCCTCTCTCTCTGGTAGTGTCTCTAACATGTTGATGCATGAGGTTTTCCAGTACCACATCCATCATCTTGGCTCTCCATGTTTCGGGACCCCCATGGGGCTCCAGGTTTTCCCAGTCAATCTCCTTGTGATTGAAAATCACCCATAACTAGTAACTTGCTCCCCCCATGTGTGCTCTCCTGGCCACCTAGGCTAGTGTGTCGATCATTGCTCTGTTGCTCTCATCATATTCTTTCTTGGCCTCCTGCAGTTCTGTGGTGGGTTGTACATTACTGCAATTATCACCTTATGTCCCTCAGACGGGATTGTTCCTATAAGTAGTCCCTTTCGCCCGTGCCATCCATTCCTTCCATTTTCTCAAAAACCCCACTGGTTTTTAATGAGCAGTGCAACCCTCCTCCCCCTCTCCTCCCTCTGTCTTTCCTGAGGATTTTGATATCCGGATGGAAAGATTGAATCTGTTATTATTCTGGTGAGTTTTGTTTCTGTGAGTGCTATTATGTCTGGGGATGTCTCCCTTGATTCTTTTGTGCCACTCCTCATACTTGTTTGTTATTCCATCTGCATTTGTATACCACACCTTCCAACTTCTTTTCTAAGACTGTGGTCTGGGAGGTATATTGGGGTTGGGGAAGGGGTGAGACCTGTAAGGAACTATGGGTTGTTGCTGTGGGGGTGGAGTTTGTAATGTAGTGGGTGGGGGCATTGGATGTGGCATGGGTGTTTTGATTTAGAGTGTTTGGTTGCACTGGGGTTGACCTGGTTGGGAGGCTTCTATAGGAAGTTGTGAGGGAGGTTGTATTTGATCTTCTTCCTGGGTCTGGAATCTCCTGTCTGTTTTCTCCATCCCCTCTCTTTCCTCCTTTCGCCTTTGTACCATCTCTCTCAGTTTCTGCCTTTCTTCTTGTGTTCTGTCGCGGTCGAGATACACCTTTCTGTATGCTGGCATGTCCCTTAATCGTGCTTTCTCCTGCAGGATCCTGTTCCGAGTCGCTTCTGCCTTGAAGGTCACTTTCACTGGCCGGGTTCTTTTTTTTACAAACCCCCCTATTCTCCGAAAATTTTCCAGCTAGCTGGGTCATGTCGTCTTCTCCTATTGCTTTCATGATGCTTTCAATTGCTTTTTTTCCCTTGTTTTCTTCTGTGTGTGTGTGTGTGTGTGTGTTTGAAGGCAAGCACATACATAATTTATTTGGTGTCTTTTAAGCGTGTTTATTGTAATAACAAGACCAGAGTCACTCACAACTACAATTAGCCAAGAACATACAAGAGAATGAAAGATGATCTCGTCAAGCACCGCCGGGTAGATAATGTTAGTGGCTGTGTTGGTGGCTGTGTTGGTGGCTGTGTTGGTGGCTGTGTTGGTGGCTGTGTTGGTGGCTGTGTTGGTGGCTGTGTTGGTGGCTGTGTTGGTGGCTGTGTTGGTGGCTGTGTTGGTGGCTGTGTTGGTGGCTGTGTTGGTGGCTGTGTTGGTGGCTGTGTTGGTGGCTGTGTTGGTGGCTGTGTTGATGGCTGTGGTGGTGGCTGTGTTGACGAGTCTCTGGTGATGTCCCAGACATGTTTACTAATGTTAAGTAGCACACACACCACCACTACCACCATCTTTTACCATATATGGCTAGTCAGCAGCTGTAATGGTCATGGAAGTGTGATACTAGGACGAGGGTATGGCAGAACGTTATGGTGCTGCACTCTGACACAGTACATCACTCAGTACATCACTCAGTACAACAACAAACACTAGGGAGTCACACCTGTTAGACCAAGCAATACTAGCTGTCAGTAACTAGGCTTATCTAGCATACTAACTTAAAATAATCCATACTTAAATAGCTCTCCTAAAATTTCACCGAGGTCCCTACAGGCGCTCGGTAATAATATAACAAAACACCACACAGGGAAAATCAATTGAGATGTTATTTGAAGTTACGGTTTGATATCGTTCTTGTGCACCTCACACCCACCCTGCTGGTGGTAGTGTGAATATTACACACACATAATGGGCAGAAACTTACGAGTCACACAGGGGAGCAGGATAGGGCATGCTATACTCTCAATCTGCAAATAATCGTCTCATATAGATGGATAATGCTGCAGGAGGCTGACTAGATACCCACATCCTGGGTGGGTAGGTGGACAAAGTGACTTATTTCCGCTGGGATCCAGGCCTGGTGGCCTGGTGGTTAACGCTCTGGCTTCACACGGTGAGGGCCTGGGTTCGATTCCCAGCCAGAGTAGAAACATTGGACGTGTTTCTTTCCACCTGTTGTCTATGTTCCCCATCAGTAAAATGGGTACCTGGGTGTTAGTCGACTGGTGTGGGTCGCATCCTGGGACACTGACCTAAGGAGGCCTGGTCACAGACCGGGCCGCGGGGGCGTTGACCCCCGGAACTCTCTCCAGAACTCTCTCCAGATAATATCTTATTATATAAACCTTTAAAGATAAAACAGCTAAGTAACTCAACTGTGTGAAAAATTCGTTTAGAATGAGTTATTTACATTATCATTAATTAAGGAGAGGATCAGATCACAGTAATAGGTATATGTATGTTAGCTACGCAAGACGTCCATCTCCTTCCTTTTGTAGCGTCATTCATTACGCACCTTTTAGCTCTCTTCTTGAACTGACTCATGCTATGACTGGCTTTGACATGTACAGGCAGTCTGTTCCATTCCTTTACTGATGTACAGCAAAATGTGTTTAATGCCTGAGCACCTACTGTGGGTACTATAAAAGTTGTGTTACCTTCCCATAGTATTATACTTGCCTGAGCACCTACTGTGGGTACTACAAAGTTGTGTTACCTTCCCATAGTATTATACTTGCCTGAGCACCTACTGTGGGTACTATAAAAGTTGTGTTACCTTCCCATAGTATTATACTTGCCTGAGCACCTACTGTGGGTACTACAAAGTTGTGTTACCTTCCCTTAGTATTATACTTGCCTGAGCACCTACTGTGGGTACTACAAAGTTGTGTTACCTTCCCCTAGTATTATACTTGCCTGAGCACCTACTGTGGGTACTACAAAGTTGTGTTACCTTCCCCTAGTATTATACTTGCGAGGCCCCAACCCTTTTGAAAAAAACTTGCGCGATTATTCTGAAAAACTGTCAGCAAAACAATGAACGTGACTTAACTTCAGTTTTTTGGTGTTTTCTAAATTCGCTTTTTCAGTTGTTTTTAATCTTTGGGGCCCTTCATGTTCTTTGGGACCAGGCCTCATTTCTTTTGGGACCCAGGTTACTTTCTTTTGGACCCGGCTACATTTCCTTGGCCCCGGTCAAATGTTCTTTTGGGGCCCCAGGCCTAATGTTCTCTTGGCCCCAGGTCTAATTTTCTCTTGGACCAGGCCAACATTTTCTTGGCCCCAGGTACATGTTCTCTTGGACCCAGGTCAAAATGTTCTCTTGGACCAGGTACATGTCTCTTGGACCCAGGCCCCTTCATGTTCTTTGGACCAGGCCTACATGTTCTTTTGGACCGGGCCCTACAGTTCTCTTGGCCCCGGCCCTAATGTTCTCTTGGACCAAGCCTTTTTTTGTTCTTTTGGGACCCAGGTCTACATGTTCTTTGGCCCCTTGGTCTACATTTCTTTGGGACCCAGGTCTACTGTTCTCTTGGACCGGCCCTCTGTTTTTTGGCCCCAAGCTACATGTTCTCTTGGCCCCGGGCCTAATGTTTTTTGGACCCAGGCCTTATGTTCTTTGGGGACCCAGGCCTACATGTTCCCTTTTGGGCCCCCAAGCCTATTGTTCTTTTGGACCCAGGCCTAATTTTCTTGGCCCCGGGCCCTACATGTTCTCTTGGACCCAGGTCTAATGTTCTTTTGGCCCTGGTCTACGTTTCTTGGGCCCCAGGTTACTGTTCTTTTGGGCCCCAGCCTAAGTTTCTTGGACCCGGGCCCTTAATGTTCTCTTGGACCCAGGCCAAATTTTCTTGGCCCGGGCCCAAATTTTCTTTGGACCGGGCCTACATGTTCCTTGGACCCGGTCTACTTTTCTCTTGGACCAGGTACATGTTCTCTTGGACCCAGGCCTACATGTTCTCTTGGACCAGGCCTCATTTCTCTTGGACCCAGGTCTACATTTTCTCTGGCCCCGCCTCCCCTGTTCTTTGGGCCCCCAGGTCTAATGTTCTTTTGGGGACCGGTACATGTTTTTTGGGCCCTGGTCTACATGTTCTTTTGGACCAGCCTACTGTTCTCTTGGACCCGGGGTTACTGTTTCTTGGCCCCAGGTCTAATGTTCTCTTGGCCCAGGTCATGTTCTCTTGGACCCTGGTCTAATGTTCTCTTGGCCAGGTCTAATGTTTTTTGGACCCGGTTACGGTTTCTTGGCCCAGGTTAATGTTCTCTTGGACCGGTCTACATGTTTTTTGGACCGGTCTACAGTTCTTTTAAACCCCAGGTCTACTTTTTCTTGGCCCCGGCCTTACTGTTCTCTTGGCCCCCGGGGTCTACTGTTCTTTTGGACCCAGGTCTACAGGTTGTCTTGGCCCCAGGTTATATGTTTTTTGGGACCCAGGCCACATGTTCTCTTGGACCCGGCCTACTGTTCTCTTGGCCCTGGTTAAGTTCTCTTGGACCAGGTTCATTTTCTTTTGGCCCCAGGTTAATGTTCTCTTGGCCCCGGTTACATGTTCTCTTTGGACCCAGGTCACATGTTTCTTGGACCCAGGCTACATGTTCTTTTGGCCCAGGCCTAATGTTTTTTGGACCCGGGTTTTACTGTTCTCTTGGACCCAGGCACATGTTTTTTGGGCCCCAAGCCTACATTTTTCTTGGACCCAGGCCACATTTCTTTGGACCAGGTCTCTTTTTCCTTGGACCCAGGCCCTACATGTTCTCTTGGCCCAGGTTACATGTTCTTTGGCCCCAGGCTAATGTTCTCTTGGCCCCAGGCCAAATGTTTCTTGGCCCAGGTCTAATGTTCTCTTGGACCCAGGCCTACATGTTCTCTTGGCCCAAAACCCAATGTTCTCTTGGACCCAGGCCTACTTGTTCTCTTGGACCAGGTCTAATGTTCTCTTGGACCGGGCCCTACTGTTCTCTTGGACCCGGGTTTTCTCTGTTCTTTGGACCCAGGCCTAATGTTCTTTTGGGCCCGGCCACATGTTCTTTGGCCCCAGGTCTACATGTTTTTTGGGCCCCAGGCCTACATGTTCTCTTGGCCCCAGGCCTACATTTTCTCTTGGCCCAGGTTACATGTTTTGGCCCCAGGTTCATGTTCTTTGGGCCCCAGGCCTACATGTTTCTTGGCCCCGGCCTACTGTTCTCTTGGCCCCGGGGTCTCATGTTTCTTGGACCAGGTCTACATGTTCTTGGACCCAGGCACATGTTCTCTTGGACCCAGGTCTACATGTTTCTTGGCCCCAGGTCAATGTTTCTTGGCCCAGGCCAAATGTTCTCTTGGACCCAGGCCTACATTTTCTCTTGGCCCCAGGCCTACAGTTTCTTGGCCCCCGGGCCTACATGTTCTCTTGACCAGGCCCTAATGTTCTCTTGGCCCCAGGCCTACTGTTCTCTTGGCCCCAGGCCCTACATGTTTCTTTTGGACCCGGCCAAATGTTCTTTTGGCCCCAGGCCTACTGTTCCTTGGACCCGGCCTACATGTTCTTTGGACCCGGCAAACTGTTTCTTGGCCCCGGGCCTACATTTTCTTTGGGACCGGCCTACATGTTCTCTTGGCCCTGGTTACATGTTCTCTTGGACCTGGTTACTTTGTTTTTTTTTTGGAACCCTGGTTACATGTCCTTGGACCCGGGCCTCATGTTCTTTTGGGCCCCTGGTCTAATTTTCTCTTGGATCCGGCCTACATTTTCTCTTGGACCCTGGTCTACATGTTCTTTTGGGACCAGGCCTAATGTTTTCTTGGCCCCTGGCTAATGTTCTCTGGCCAAGGCTACAGTTCTCTTGGCCCCTGGTTACATGTTTCTTGGACCCAGGCTAATTTTCTCTTGGCCCCTGGTTAATGTTCCTTGGCCCCGGGCCCAAATTTCTTTGGACCTGGTCAAATGTTCCTTGGACCGGGCCCCTCATGTTTCCTTGGACCCGGGCCCTACATGTTCTCTTGGACCCTGGTTCATGTTCTCTTGGACCCTGGTTACTGTTCTTTGGACCCAGGCCTACATGTTCTCTTGGCCCGGGCCCTACATGTTCTTTGGACCCGGCCTACATGTTTTCTTGGCCCAGCCTACTTTTCTTTGGGACCACCCCACATGTTTCTTGGCTCCCCTAATGTTCTTTTGGGGCCCCGGGCCCTACATGTTCTCTTGGACCTGGTCTACTTTTCTTTTGGGACCTGGTTACATTTCTTTGGGGACCCTGGTCACTTGTTCTCTTGGACCCAGGCCTAATGTTTCTTGGCCCCTGGTTTACTGTTTTTGGCCCCAGGCTACATGTTCTCTTGGCCCCGGGTCTACTTTTCCTTGGACCCAGGCCTAATGTTCTCTTGGCCCTGGCTACATGTTTCTTGGCCCCCAGGCCTACATGTTTTTTGGCCCGGGTCTAATTTTCTTTTGGACCCAAGCTACATGTTCTCTTGGCCCGGGGTTTCATTTTCTCTTGGACCAGGCTTACATGTTTCTTGGCCCCTGGTTTACGTTTCTTGGCCCCAACCCTACATTTCTTTGGCCCTGGTTTACATGTTCTCTTGGACCGGGCCCCTACATGTTTCTTGGCCCCAAGCCTACATGTTCTCTTGGCCCCGGGTTTAATGTTTTTGGCCCCGGCCTACATGTTTTTGGACCCTGGTCTTTTCTCTTGGACCAAGCTAATGTTCTCTTGGACGGGTTTACATGTTCTTGGACCAACCTACATGTTCTCTTGGCCCCTGGTTTACATTTCTTTTGGACCCGGTCTTGTTTCGGGGGCCCAGGTAAAGTTCTTAGGCCCTTTTACGTGTTTTTGGGAAACCCAACCCTACATGTTCTTTTGGCCCGGCCCACATGTTTTTGGAAACCAGGTCTACATGTTTCTTTTGGCCCCAACCCTACATTTTTTCCTTTTGGGCCCCAGGCCAAAGGTTCTCTTGGACCCAGGCCTACATTTTCTCTTGGCCCCCTGGTCTCATGTTCTTTGGACCCGGCCCCTACTGTTCTCTTGGACCCTGGTTACTGTTCTTTGGCCCCGGCCTAATGTTCTTTTGGGCCCCGGGTTAAATGTTTCTTGGCCCGGGCCTACTGTTTCTTGGACCAGGCTACAGTTCTTTTGGGACCCGGGTCTCTGTTCTTTTGGGAACCGGCCTACATGTTCTTTGGGGCGGCCCTAATGTTCTCTTGGACCAGGCTCATGTTCTTTGGGCCCCCTGGTCTACAGTTCTCTTGGCCCCAAAGCCTACATTTTCTTTTGGGCCCCTGGTTTAATGATCTCTTGGACCCAACCCTACTTTGTTCTCTTGGCCCCTGGTTTACATGTTTCTTGGACCCAGGTTCATGTTCTTTGGGCCCGGGCCCAAATTTTTCTAGGACCCGGTTTACTGTGTTCTTGGCCCCAACCCTACATTTTCTTTTGGCCCAGGCCTCATTTCTTTGGCCCAGGTCTACATGTTCTTTTGGCCCCAAAGCCTACATGTTCTTTTGGACCAAGGCTACATGTTCTCTTGGACCTGGTCCCCTGTTCTTTTGGCCCCGGGCCCTCATGTTCTCTTGGCCCCGGCCCTACATGTTCTCTTGGACCCGGGTCTACATGTTTCTTTGACCAAGCCAAAATTTTCTCTTGGACCAGGCCCTCATTTTCTCTTGGCCCAGGTCTAATGTTCTTTTGGACCAGGCCTACATTTTCTTAGGCCCCGGACTAATGTTCTTTTGCCCAGGGCAAATGTTCTTTGGCCCGGGTTCTGTTTCTTGGAACCGGGCCCCTAAATGTTCTCTTGGACCGCCTACTGTTCTCTTGGACCGGCCCTTTTCATTTTCTTTTGGACCCCAGGCCTACGTGTTCTTGGGACCCGGCCACATGTTCTTTTGGGCCCCCGGCCCAATGTTCTCTTGGCCCAGGCCTACATTTTTCTCTTGGCCCCGGCCTCATTTTCTTTTGGGCCAGGCCTCTGTTCTTTGGGCCCCAGGCCTACATGTTCTTTTGGGCCCCGGCCCTAATTTCTCTTGGACCCAGGCCTACATGTTCCTTGGCCCCAAGCCTACTTTTTCTTGGACCCTGGTTTACGTTTTCTTGGACCCAGGCCTAAAATTTTTTTTGGGACCTGGTCTCATGTTTCTCTTGGCCCAAAAGCCTACTGTTCCTTGGCCCCGGGGGTTTACTTGATCTTTGGACCCAAGCCTACATGTTTCTTTGGCCCCGGGTTTTTCTGTTTTTTGGGGACCGGGTCTAATGTTTTTTGGGCCCAGGCCTAAAGTTTTTAGGACCCGGTTACTGTGTTTGGACCAAGCCAAAATGTTTTTTTTGGCCCCGGGCCCTACATGTTCTTTTGGCCCCCAGGTTAATGTTCTCTTGGCCAAGCCTATTTGTTTCTTGGCCCCAAGGCCTCATGTTTCTTGGCCCCTGGTTACATGTTCTTTTGGACCCAGGCACTTTTCTTTTGGACCCGGGCCAATGTTCTTTGGCCCCTGGTCAAATGTTCTCTTGGCCCCAAAACCCTATTTTTCTCTTGGCCCCGGGCCCTACATGTTTTTTGGGCCCCAGGTCTACATGTTCTTTGGACCCGGGCCCTACTGTTCTCTAGGACCGGCTACATGTTCTCTTAGCCCCAGGCCTCATGTTCTCTTGGCCCCAGGCTTAATGTTCTCTTGGACCAGGCCTCTGTTCTTTGGGACCCACCCTTTACTGTTCTTTGGACCGGGCCCTAAATTTTTCTCTTGGGACCGGGCAGTGTTTCTAGGACCCGGCCCCTAATTTTCTTTGGGACCCAGGCCTACGTTCTCTTGGCCCCGGGCCACATTTTCCCTTTTGGCCCCAGGCCTACTGTTCTTGGACCCAGGCTACATGTTCTTTGGCCCCGGGCCCTACATGTTTCTTGGACGGGCCCTAATGTTCTTTGGACCCAGGCCTACATGTTTCTTTTTACATGAAAAAAAAGGTAATCTAAAGGCATTTTATAAGACTTTTGACTAGGCCTGTGAACTTCTAGGTAGCCCTGTGTCTCAGTGGTGACACTATGCCTCAGCAGGTAGACACTATGCCCGTAGGAAAAGACATGCCTAGAGGTGGACATATGCCTCAAAGAGGGACAGTTGCCTAGGGGGGTAGACACTATGCTCAGTGGTAAAGATACCCCAGAAGTAGAATATGCCTCAGCAGGTAGACACATGCCTCAGCGGTAGACTTTCCTTTCTTTACGCCCCCCTTTTCCCCCTCGTTCTCCCTGAATTTTTGGGGGAAGGGGGACTCCCAGATCACTGAGAAGACAAAAGCGGTGGGTACCCCATTACACCGGGCATTAAGCTAAATTACTTACGCATACCACTGTATAGTGTATGTTCGGTGCCCGAGAGTGTGGCTACCGTCTTGCCCAGGTGTGTGGCTACCGTCTTGCCCAGGTGTGTGGCTACCGTCTTGCCCGGGTTGTGTGGTCCGTCTTGCCAGGTGTGGGCTACCGTCTTGCCAGGTTTTGGGGGACCGTTTTCCCAGGGTGTGGTCCGTCTTCCCCCAGGTGTGTGGTCCGTCTTGCCCAGGTGTGGGCTACCGTCTTGCCCAGGTGTGTGGCACCGTCTTGCCCAGGTGTGTGGCTCCGTTTGCCCAGGTGTGTGGCTACCGTCTTGCCCAGGTGTGTGGCTACCGTCTTGCCCAGGTGTGTGGCTACCGTCTTGCCCAGGTGTGTGGCTACCGTCTTGCCCAGGTGTGTGGCTACCGTCTTGCCCAGGTGTGTGGCTACCGTCTTGCCCAGGTGTGTGGCTACCGTCTTGCCCAGGTGTTGTCTGTTACCGTTAGTTGGTTAACTACGTGTTGGAGGGCTGTGGTAGCCACGTGTTGGAGGGCTGTGGTAGCCACGTGTTGGAGGGCTGTGGTAACTACGTGTTGGAGGGCTGTGGTAACCACGTGTTGGAGGGCTGTGGTAAACCACGTGTTGGAGGCTGTGGTAACTACGTGTTGGAGGGCTGTGGTAACCACGTGTTGGAGGGCTGTGGTAACCACGTGTTGGAGGGCTGTGGTAACCACGTGTTGGAGGGCTGTGGTAACCACGTGTTGGAGGGCTGTGGTAACCACGTGTTGGAGGGCTGTGGTAACCACGTGTTAGCGGGCTGTGGTAACCACGTGTTGGAGGGCTGTGGTAACCACGTGTTGGAGGGCTGTGGTAACCACGTGTTGGAGGGCTGTGGTAACCACGTGTTGGAGGGCTGTGGTAACAACGTGTTGGAGGGCTGTGGTAGCCACGTGTTGGAGGGCTGTGGTAACCACGTGTTGGAGGGCTGTGGTAACCACGTGTTGGAGGGCTGTGTAACCACGTGTTTGGAGGGCTGTGGTAGCCACGTGTTGGAGGGCTGTGGTAACCACGTGTTGGAGGGCTGTGGTAACCACGTGTTGGAGGGCTGTGGTAACCACGTGTTGGAGGGCTGTGGTAACCACGTGTTGGAGGGCTGTGGTAACCACGTGTTGGAGGGCTGTGGTACCACGTGTTGGAGGGCTGTGGTAGCCACGTGTTGGAGGGCTGTGGTAACCACGTGTTGGAGGGCTGTGGTAACCACGTGTTGGAGGGCTGTGGTAACCACGTGTTGGAGGGCTGTGGTAACCACGTGTTGGAGGGCTGTGGTAGCCACGTGTTGGAGGGCTGTGGTAACCACGTGTTGGAGGGCTGTGGTAACCACGTGTTGGAGGGCTGTGGTAACCACGTGTTGGAGGCTGTGGTAGCCACGTGTTGGAGGGCTGTGGTAACCACGTGTTGGAGGGCTGTGGTAACCACGTGTTGGAGGGCTGTGGTAACCACGTGTTGGAGGGCTGTGGTAACCACGTGTTGGAGGGCTGTGGTAGCCACGTGTTGGAGGGGCTGTGGTAACCACGTGTTGGAGGGCTGTGGTAACCACGTGTTGGAGGGCTGTGGTAACCACGTGTTGAGGGCTGTGGTAGCCACGTGTTGGAGGGCTGTGGTAACCACGTGTTGGAGGGCTGTGGTAACCACGTGTTGGAGGGCTGTGGTAACCACGTGTTGGAGGGCTGTGGTAGCCACGTGTTGGAGGGCTGTGGTAACCACGTGTTGGAGGGCTGTGGTAACCACGTGTTGGAGGGCTGTGGTAACCACGTGTTGGAGGGCTGTGGTAACCACGTGTTGGAGTGCTGGTTAACCACGTGGTAGAGAGGAGAATCCTGGCGTTAAATATAGACCGGAGTCTTTATAAGGAAGAACGACTTACGAAATGAATCCGGGAGAATCCGTGGCTAAGTGACGACCATGTGACGTCAGCATGAGTGACGACCGTGTGACGTCAGCACGAGGGATGACCTAGTATTTCACTCACTCACACTCGCTGACTTGAAGACTCAGATGAGTCACAGGGATGTTAGGAAGTATTTCTTCAGCCACTGAGTTGCCAGGAAGTGGAATAGACTGGAAAGTGAGGTGGTGGAGGCAGGTACTATATGCAGCTTTAAGATGAGGTATGATAAACCTCATGGAGCAGGGAGAGTGAGGTAGTAGCGATCAGCGTAGAGGCGGGGCCAGGAGCTATGAATCGACCCCTGCAACCACAATTAGATGAGTACAATAAGGTGAGTACACTCACTGACTTGTGTTTGGGTTCCATGCTGGTGCTGCGTACTCTGGGATTAATTAAATTGTGTGGGCGAAACTTTTCCTGGCTTCCTGCTACATCTTTCACCTTGTTTGTCTCCTTCACTCTATACCCTACCAGACTGCACTCTACCTCCGGTTTTCTCTTCCTATTAATGATGATTTAAAACTCTTGCCCTATCTGTCTTTTGGTATATATATATATATATATATTAATATATTATATATATATATATATAATATATATATATATATATATATTATATATATATATATATATATATATATATATTATATATATATTATATATATATATATATATATAATATATATATATATATATATATATATATATATAATATATATATATATATATATATATATATATATATATATTAGATTTCAAGAATGCGTTCAATCTCTGAAAAGAGACGTGGTATTAGCAGCAGTACAAGAACATTTCCCTGGTCTGTTCCCTTTTGTTTCAGCCGGGTATAGCAAGGAATCAATGCTTCTCTTTGGAGAGCATGAAATCACATCATCGGAGGGTGTCCAACAAGGAGATCCTCTTGCACCATTTCTCTTCTGTATAGCAGTTAGGGAAATCACAGTCAGACTGACCAGCGAGCTAAACATCTGGTTCCTGGATGATGGCACACTAGCAGGTACAAAGGAGTCCCTCCTACCATGACCTTACACAGGTAATGACACGGGACAGGAAATGGGTCTCATCCTGAATCCATCCAAATGTGAAATCATCTCAGTCAGTCAACAAGTGATAAATGCAGTGAGATCAAAACTACCAGGAGCAGCAGTCATTGCCCCCACAAATAGTGTCTATGCTAGGAGCACCTCTGGGAAGCAATGCCATTGACACAATTCTCAGGAAGAAATTGGAAGAGTTAAGGGAGAATGGAACAACGAATAGGCAATCTGGACACCCACGATGCCTTGTACCTTCTCACAAAGTGCTTGAGTCTGCCCAGGTTGACATATTTCCTAAGATGTGCACCTTCATATGATAACCCTATACTGCACGAATATGACAGTATTCTGAGGCAGATTTTTACGAAAGTACTTAACCTTACTCTAGAAGACGGCAGTGGAACCAAGCTACACTTCCGTCAGACTGGGAGGCATTGGTGTCCGCAAGTCATCACAGATTGCGTTACCTGCTTTTCTGTCCTCGTGTATTGCATCCAGAGAGCTTGTAGCAGCGATTCTCCCTGAACATCTTAGGGACAAGATAGGAGTCCAGGACCAAAAATTCATTGACGGAGCAATGATCTGGGATAATCTAACGGGCTCAGAAACCAGACCTTCTCCCCCCAACAACTACAAACAATCGCACTGGGATGGTCCAATAGTGGAAAATATAGCCTCAACGATGCTTAAGAGTGTGTCAGGGAAGGATAGAGCCCTCCTGCTGGCAGTGAGAGCCCCTCATGCTGGGGACTTTCTGTTGGCTGTTCCAACTCCACCTTGGCACACGCCTCGACCCACAGACCATCCGCATCGGTGTTGCCCTTCGACTTGCCGCCCCTATTCTCGCCGAACACAGGTGTATTTGTGGCAGTGAAGCAGCAGACCGATTCGGGTACCATGGTCTTGTGTGCCGTAAATCCGAGGGAAAGATTGCAAGACATGAGGAGGTTAATAACATTATCAAGAGGAGCCTCACAATAGCTGGATGCCCAGCAGTAAGGGAGCCACCCCAACTATGCAGATCTGATGGCAGCCAGAAGCGTCCAGATGGTATCACCCTTCAAGCCTGGACAGATGGGAAGCAGGTGGTGTGGGACTATACATGTGCATCTACCTTGGCTGATACCTATCTCCAATACACCAGGGAGGAAGGAGGGGCAGCTGCCAGCTTTAGGGAGTCCCAAAAGTCTAGAAAATATGGAGAACTTGCCCATCATTATATGTTTTGTTCCCATAGGCTCAGAGACCCTTGGCTCATGGGGAAAGAGTGCATCTAATTTCCTTAAGGAGCTGGGAAAAAGACTCATCAGGGTAACTAGGGATCCCAGGGCAGCTAGTTTTCTGTTCCAGCGGCTCAGTGCGGCTGTTCAAAGGGGTAATGCATGCTGCATTTTGGGCACACGCCCCAGCTCTTAGGAGCTGGATGAGATTTTCGCCTTATAATCGGTGATACCACACGTAACAACTGTACCGTATATGCCACCTTTATATCAACAATGTATCTCTTAAATCTTCTGTGCCATATTATGTAATAAAATATTCCTATTGGTAAAAAAAAATAGTTTAAAAGAGGGGTGTGGTAGGGGAAGTGGAATATTCAAATGGCTTCAGGAAGAAATCCAAATATTCTTCCTTGAAGCCTTTTTATCCACTTCTCCGAGGCTATGGGTCCCACAATTTACACCAGAGGTGGACCCCATCCTATATATATATATATATATATATATATTATAATATATATATATATATATAATATATATATATATATATATATATTATATATATATATATATATATAATCATATGTAAAAGTTCTCTGTATATTTTCCAGGTCTGCAATTTCACTTGCTTTGAAAGGGGTCATTAGTGGACAGCAGTATTCCAGTCAGAGAGAACAGGCAATTTGAAGAGAATCATCATGGGCTTGGCATCCCTAGTTTTGAAGGTTCTCATTATCCATCCTATCACTTTTCTAGCAGATGTGGTAGATACATTGTTGTGATCTTTGAAAGTGAGATTCTCTGACATTATCACTCCCAGGTCCTTCACATTAGTTTATCGCTCTATTATGTAGTTGGAATTTGTTTTATATTCTGATACAGTTTTAATTTCCTCGAGTTTTCCATACTGGAGTAATTGAAATATCTCTTCATTGACCTTCATATTGTTTTCTGCGGCCCATTTAAAGACTTGGTTGATGTCCGCCTGGAGTCTTGCAGTGTCTTCGATGGATGACACTGTCATGCAAATTCGGGTGTCATCCGCAAAGGAAGACACGATACTGTGGCTTACATCTCTGTGTCAGATATGAGGATGAGGAAGAGGATGGAAGCCAGGAACAGGGTGGGGCCTTGTGGAACAGAGCTTTTCACTGTGGCCGCCTCAGACTTTGTTTACTATTATTCTTTGTGTTCTGTTTGTTAGGAAGTTATAGATCCATCTACCAACTTTTACTGTTATTCCTTTATCACGCATTATATGTGCTATTACAACATGGTCACACTTGTCAAAGGCTTTCGTAAAGTCTGTGTAGACTACATCTGCATTTTCTTTGTCTTCTAAAGCATCCAGGACCTTGTCATAGTGGTCCAGTTGTTGGGACTGGCAGGGGCGACCTGCTCTAAACCCATGTTGCCCTGGGTTGTGTAACTGATGGGTATCTAAGTGGGTGGCGATATTACTTCTTAGAACCCTGAATGTGTGTCGACAAGAAGAAAACCTGGAGGAAAACACAAAGTTCAGCGACTACGAGAGGAAATGTAGAAGGGAAAGAAGGGGACCTAAGCTTTTGAGGAATAAAATGGAAAAGGCATGGTGGTGGGGGTGGTAGTGAGGGTGTTGGTTATGGCGGTGACACTAGTGCGTCACCACCAGCACCACCAACAGCGTCCCTGGTGATTCTTCTTGAATTACAGAATGAGATCGTGACTACTTTTTGGGCTGGAGAGTGTGGCGTACACAGTGTCCACATTCCCTTCCTCCCTCCCCGGGACACAGACTCTCACTTGTTCAGTGTGTTGGTCGCTGAAGTTGTTCAGTGTGTTGGTCGGTGAAGTTGTTCAGTGTGTTGGTCGCTGAAGTTGTTCAGTGTGTTGGTCGCTGAAGTTGTTCAGTGTGGTCGTTGGTAGGTGGAGCGCAGAATCCATGGGTCACTCAGTCACTTGCATTGCCGGTCACTAAGTTGGCTGTCAGTCACTTGCTTAATCGCTTGGGTAGTCAGTCTTTCAGTATACATTATATATATATATATATATATTATATAATATATATATATATATATATATATTATATATATATTTATATATATATATATATATTTATATATATATATTTATATATATTTTATATATATATATATATATATATTTTATACTGAAAGACTGACTACCCAAGCGATATAAAATATTTATATATATATTAATATATATAATTTTAATATTGTCGTGCCGAATAGGCAGAACTTGCGATCTTGGCTTAAATAGCAACGCTCATCTTGCCATATAGACAAGTGAAAATTTGTGTATGCAATAATTTCGCCAAAATCATTCTGAACCTAACGAAAAAAATATATTTGAATTTTGTTTGTTTAGTACTAAATTATTGTAAACCTATTTAAAAATATTTAGTTGGGTTAGGCTAAAATAAATTTGCTCTTGTTATAATAAGGTTAGGTAAGTTTTCTAAGATTCTTTTGGTGCAAAATTTAAATTTTTTACATTAACATTAATGAAAAAAATATATCTTTAAACGTATAAGAGAAAATTTTCAGAAAGGCTTTAATTCTAATGAGGGTTTTTGCTAATTGACCAGTTTTTCATATTCGGCACGAAAATATATATATTTATTATATATATATATAATATATATTATATTGGGGAAAGATGAAGTAAAGGGTGTGATAAAAAAGAAAAAGGTAGCTTTTTGAGAGGTTTTTACAAAGCAGAAATGTTTAAAAGAGCAATATATGGGGAGTAAAAGAAGGTAAAGAGAGGGTGAGAGAGGCAAAAAGGGAAAACAGATGATAAGTGGGGGAGGCACTGTCAAGAAATTTTTTAAAGAAAAAAAAGAAAAAATTTTTGGGTGTTTAAACAAGTTAAGAAAGCCCAGGGGGAAAAAAGGATTTTTCAGTTAAAAACAGAGTAGGGGGTTAGTAGATGGGGAGAGGAGGTATTGGGTAATGGCGGAATATTTTGGGGGAATTTTTAAAAGTTTAAAGGAAAACAGAGGCATAATTTCATGCACGGTCAGGGGATACCATCTTTAGGAGTGAAAAAGAGCAAATGAAAATGTGGGGGAGGTACGTGAGGCCCTTACTAAAATGAAAGGGGGGGAAAAAACAGCTGGGAAAGATGGGATCTGACAAAAGTTAAAAACACCCCAAATTGTTTGGATTATGCTAAATTTTAAAGTATACAACCATACATCACTGAAAAATATGACGCTATATGCTTATTAACCACACCTTGACTACCCTGTCCAAATATTATCCCCAATTACATAAAAACGAAGACATCTAAAAAGGAAAGGGAAAGAAAAGAAGCATCAATCTTTGTGTTCAGTCTCATTCGACCTCTAAAGAGAGATAAAATTGAACCCCGTTTTTTCCCCTTTTGAGACCTTTCCAATGGTTTTACACCTTTGGAAATTTTTTAAAAGGGGGGGGACGGGAAAGCAATGGAATCTCTAATGGCTTAAAACTCCAATGGGGCATCATATACTTAAGATCGGCATCGGGAAAAATACTAGTCCTCTTTCCTACAAACCTTCCCTAATCCCCCTTTTCAGAAGTGATTCCCTCGAGAGGTTCACCGTAATGTACCGCCCCCGGATTTCCCTTTTGGAACTTCGAATCCAAAAAAACCCGAAAAAAATATGACACAACCGAAAAATTATTGGATAGCAAAAATATTCAAAAAAATTTAAACAGAGTATGAAAACCTCCGAGGTCCATGGTTAGGTTTTTTTGTCCACCGCAGAAAACTACAAAAACCCCGTACTACGACCATGATTTTTGTTATGGACTATCTAACGACCCTCGCCCATAGACTTGCAGAACATATGTAGTATAGTATAGAAGGTGAAAGTATAGTATAGAGGTATTAGTATGGCAAATTCAAGTTTAGCGGGAAAAGAAGGGCACTGTGAAAATATTGATCGCCCCCGAGCAATATTACACAAAGCAGCAAAATGCACTTTTCTGACAACATTTCGCCCACACGTGACCTTATAAAGTCTTTAAACTCACTACGGGCCAAAACTAGCCTATACCATAAATATTGGTACCTAGTTCAGGGTTTTAAAAAGCAAAATAGTGCACTTCGTGTTGAAATCCCTCCTTGAGGTCTTTGGGTTCGCCCTTTCCCCGGGAATGCGCCCCCCAAAACATTGATAACACCAAGTAAAAAATTTGGGCCCCTAGTGAACAGTGGAAACCCCAAGGTGAACCCCCAGTTCTGCCAAGGAATTTTCAAAGTGTTCCTGTCAGACCCTCTAGAACTTGCGGTGAACGACGTCATGGAGACCACCCGTCGGGCCCCAAGAAGCATTCATAATCGTCATGCTAAAGCAACACAATCCGAACGCCCGACAAAATGCGCCACAAAAAGTGTTTTGGTTTCAACCTGGAAAATTAATAATTTTGATGAGGGAGGGACACGGGGGAGACGAGAGTCAGGATGAGGAATGAGGAAGGGAAGGAGAAGGGAGGGGGGGGGGGGAGGAGTCCTTTTTCTGTTACCCTTCAATTAACAGCAACGAAAGTACAGATTTAATGGTGAAGCCTGGGGGAAAATGTCTTAGTCGCGGGGAAGGGAGAGAGGGAAGGATATGGGCCCCCACACACGCACCGCTTGTGAACACTGCAACCCCACACAACCAACCACACCCCACACACAAAACCCTGGTCTAACCATGAATACAGGGAAGAAATAGGTTTAGAAAGGGTTGAATAAACATAGATCAACAAGCCTCAGAAAACAAAAAGAAGAGTCAAAAGTAAAACACTAAAGAAAAAATTTGAAGATGGGACATTTAAAAATCAACAACAAAGGCCCCATAAGAAAAAGAGAACATGAAAGGGGCAGCATGAAAGCTGAAGGAGGAGGATGGGGCGCTGACGGAGAATGACAAGAAAAACGCGAAGAGCTCACCACAATTCCCAAAGGGCTTTTACGGGGAAAGCAAGAACTACCCGCAGACCGCTAGTCAGAGCCAATCAGCTGGCACTACAAAGCCTCAACAAAAAAAGAAATGTGAGCCACTAGGGAGCCCCAAGTAAACCCAAAACAGTGGGGAAGGGGTAACAGATAATCCCAGGTGTGATATGCCAATGTCCAACACTTGGGATCTTTACCTGAAAACTTTGCCTACCAGTCGGCTTCTTCAGTCAAAATATCTCCACACTTCTGTTGCCAATGATTCGACTGAAGAAAACTACTGTTTAGGAGAAACGTTTTTGGGAAAAAAGATACCAAAATGTTTCCCCATGTGTCTTTCTTATATCTTTCGGTACAGTGTACTATTGTTAATTCTACCTCTACGGTACTGAAAATCGAGTAGAACCACAACTGACATAATCATGGTCTTCCAACCACTCCTCCCAGCACGGAGCGCCGGAAAATCAAAAAGACCCTATGGTTGAAATCCCCCCTTTTATAAAAAGGGGACAGACATGATGCAAATGAAATTTCAGCCAAATTACAATGCAAAAAAAGAATTAAACAAAAAACCAAAAACAAGCAAGCATAGATAAAAAATATCGGAACATCAAGAAAACTTCTGTATAAACCAAAACATGGGGTTTAGGGATGGAAAATATTTCTGACAATTTTTTTTGGGGTTTACGACGGGTTCGCAGAGATAAAACAAGAAAGGCAGGGTTGGGTTTGACTGATCTTCTTGGACGCAGAAAAGTTTGATACAGTACCACACCCCAATTAGTCCTGAAAATTGGGGGTTCAGGCAGGGGGTTTCTGAAGGCATCTGAAAAGGCAGAAACAGAGTCCAGAAAAGTATGAAACACACTGCTCTCTCGTCACCACAATACCACCACCGTCCCACAAACCACCCCCGTCACCCCCCACCACGACCGTTTCCACGCACCACCACCGTCAAACCCCGCACCACCACCACCCTCACCACAACACCACCACCCACCACAGTCCACCCCGTCCCCCCACAGCACCACAACCGCCACCCACAGCACCACCCCGTCACCACAGCACCACCACCACCGTACCACAACACCACCACCGTCACCACAACACCAAAACCACCACAACCCCAACCCCACCACAACACCACCACCCCTCCCCACCCCATCAAACCCCCCACCCCGGCACCACAAAACCCCACCGTCCCACAAACCCAACCAACACACCAACCCCCACCACAACACCACCACCGTCACCACAACACCACCACCATCACCACAACACCACCACCACATCACCACCACAACATCACCACAACACAGAACCACCATCACCACAACAGCACCACCATCACCACAACACCACCACCACACATCACCACCACCACATCACCACCACCATCACCACAACACCATCACCAACAACACCACCACCCGTTACCACAACACCACCACCATCACAACAACACCACCACCACATCACCACCACCATCACCACAACACCACCACCACAATCACCACCACCATCACCACACACCACCACCATCACCACAACACCAGCACCATATCACCACCACCACCCACCATCACCACAACACCATCACAACAACACCAACCACCGTCACCACAACACACACCACCATCACCACAACACCACCACCACATCACCACCACCATCACCACAGCACCACCACCATCACCACAACACCACCACCATCACCACAACACCACCACCAAATCACCACAACCATCACCACAACACCAGCACCACATCACCACAACACCAGCACCACATCACCACAACACCACCACCATCACCACAACACCATCACCACAACACCACCACCGTCACCACAACACCACCACCATCACCACAACACCAGCACCACTCACCACAACACCAGCACCACATCACCACAACCCAGCACCACATCACCACAACACCACCACCATCACCACACAACACCATCACCACAACACCAGCACCACAACACCAGCACCCACATCACCACAACACCACACCACAATCACCACAAACACCACCACCATCACCACAACACCATCACCACAACACCACCACCGTCACCACAACACCACCACCATCACCACAACACCTCACCACATCACCACCACCATCACCCCGAACACCACCACCGTCATCACAACACCACCACCACATCACCACCACCATCACCACAACACCACCACGTCACCACAACACCACCACCACATCACCACCACCATCACCACAACACCGCCACCATCACGCAACACTCCCAACCATCACCACCACCATCACCCCACCGTCACCACAACACCACCACCACAACACCACCACCATCCCACAACCCACCCCATCACCACAACACTCCACACACCACCACCATCACCACAACACTCCTACCTGCCACCACCACCGTCACCAACACCACCATCACCACAACACCACCACCACCATCACACCACCATCACCACAACACCACTACGCACTACACACCCCAACACAACCACCACCACCAACCACCATCACCACCACATCACCACAACACTCCACCATCACCACCACCATCACCGCTACACCACCACCACAACACACCACCACCGTCACCAAACACCACCACCATCACCACAACACCACCACCCATCACCACAACCACCACCACCACATCACAACCACCGTCACCACAAACACCACACCATCACCACAACACGACCACCGACACCACAACACCACCACGGTCACCACAACACCACACCACCACAATCACCACCACCTCACCACAACACACCACCCACACAACACACCACCGTCACCACAACACCACCACCACATCACCACCAACCATCACCACAACACCACCACCATCACCACAACACCCCCACCATCACCACCACCACCACCACCACCACCATAACACCACCATTGTCACCACAACACCATCACCACTTCACCACCACCACATCACCACCACCATCACCACAACACCATCCACCACATCACCACCACCTAACCACAACACCACCACCATCACCACAACACCACCACCACATCACCACAACCATCACCAGAACACCATCACCATCACCACAACACCACCACCATCACCACAACACCAGCACCACATCACCACCACCACATCACCACCACCATCACCACAACACCATCACCACAGCACCACCACCGTCACCACACACACCACCACCCACCACAACACCACCACCACTTCACCACCACCATCACAACAACATCACCACCATCACCACAACACACCTTCATCCACACACCAGCACCACATCACCACACCACATCACCACCACCATCACCACAAAACCATCACCACAACACCACCACCGTCACCACAACACCACCACCATCACCACAACACCACACCACATCACCACCACCATAACCACAACATCACCACCATCACCACAACACCACACCATCACCAACACCACCACAACATCACCACCACCATCACCACAACACCATCCACCATCACCAACAACACCAACACCACATCACACAACTCCAGCACACGCACATCACCACAACACCACCACGTCACCACAACACCACCACCACATCACCATCACCACAACCACCACACCATCACCACAACACCACCACCGTCACCACAACACCACCACAACACAACCACCGTCACCACAACTCCACCACCCACACACCAACAACACCACCACCGTCACCACAACACCACCACCACATCACCACCACCATCACCACAACACACCACCACCGTCACCACAACACAATCACCACCAACCACCACCACCACATCACCACCACCATCACCACACACACCACCACCAACACCACAACACCATCACCACAACATCCCCACACATCACCACAAACACCACCACCGTCACCACAACACCACCACCCACACAACACCACCACCGTCACCACAGCACCACCCATCACCACCACCATCACCACAACACCACCACGTCACCACAACACCACCACCAATCATCACCACCATCACCACAACACCCCTACCATCACCACCACCACAACACCACCACCATCACCACACACCACCACCGTCACACAACACCACCACTCATCACCACCACCTTCACCACAACACCACCACCATCACCACCACCACCCCACCATCATCACCACCCACAACACCACCACCGTCACCACAACTACCACCACATCACCACCTCACCACAACACCACCACCATCACCACAACACCACCACCATCACACCACAAACCCACCACCACGACACCACCACCGTCACCACAACACCACTACAACACACACCCCAATCACCACCACCATCACCAAACACCACCACCGTCACCCAACACCATCACCACAACACACCAACCACCTACCACAACCACCCACCACCACAACACCACCACCGTCACCACAACACCACTACCACACACCACCACCACATCACTCACCACCCATCACCAAACACCACCACCTCACCACCCACCACCACCCACCACAACACCACCACCGTCACCACAAGCACCACCACCACAACACCACCACCATCACCACATACACACCACCGTCACCACAACACCACCACCACATCACCACCATCACCACAACACCCACCACCATCACCACAACACCACCACCGTCACCACAACACACCACCACAACACCACCACCAATCACCACAACACCACCTACCATCACCACAACACCACCACCATCACCACAACACCACCACCGTCACCACAACACCCACCACCACAAACACCACCACCATCACCACAACACCACCACAGATACAACACCACCTACCACCACATCCCCACCACATCACCACAACACCCCCACCATACCCCACCACACACCACCACCGTCACCACAACACCACCACACACACACCACCACAACACCACCACCACAAACACCACCACCACAACACCACCACCACAACACCACCACCACAACACCACCACCACAACACCACCACCGTCACCACAACACCACCACCACAACACCACCACATCACCACACACCCACCATCACCACAACCATCACCACAACACCACCACCATCACCACAAACACCACCACCGTCACCACAACACCACCACCACATCACCACCATCACCACAACACCCCCACCATCACCACCACCATCAGACTTAGATAAATCTACCATTAAATACCCAGCCATGATAGTAGCTTTCATAGTTCCAGACAAATTATGTAAATTTATTATTATTACATGACCCTCCCTGGACAATGAATCTGTCATACAGTACTGACAGAATGAACTCTTCATCTCCAGGCTGAGGGATTGATTACCTCATCTTCCACCTTTCTACTCTGCATTGGACTGATGAAGTCACTGGCTGGAGAAACATTTATCCATCAACAATCCACATGTTGCACAAGCCTCTCATTATTCAAGTGTTTTTCTCTTACGGCTTCGAAGTTCCATTCCTTTATCTGGCTCAGAAGAAAAATACGAGTGCTTGAGCACTAAGCTCGTCTTCCCCAACGCACCGCCACCTCAGCATGACATCACGTTCGTTAATATAATGCAGCTTAGTCTCGAAGATGGGAAAAATGGGATTACAGTCGGCCAGAAGGTTGTTGGTTACCGCCTGGCTGTTCTTTGTGACGTGCCCGCCGGCCCTGACGCGCCACTCAACCCACCATTAAGCATTAGTAATGGTTTTGATGCCTTAGTCCTCTGACCTAAACTGTGGGTCCGGGGCCCTGGTGACCTTGGTCTTAGACCCTGACGGCCTTGGTCCTGGACCCTGATGGTCTTGGACCCTGATGGCCTTGGTCCTGGACCCTGATGGTCTTAGACCCTGATGGTCTTGGACCCTGATGGTCTTGGACCCTGATGGTCTTGGACCCTGATGGCCTTGGTCCTGGACCCTGATGGCCTTGGTCCTGGACCCTGATGGCCTTGGTCCTGGACCCTGATGGCCTGGCCCGGACCCTGATGGCCTTGGTCCTGGACCCTGATGGCCTTGGACCCTGATGGTCTTGGTCCTGGACCCTGATTGCCTTGGTCCTGGACCCTGATGGCCTTGGTCCTGGACCCTGATGGTCTTGGTCCTGGACCCCGATGGCCTTGGTCCTGGACCCTGATGGTCTTGGTCCTGGACCCTGATGGCCTTGGTCCTGGACTCTGATGGCCTTGGTCCTGGACTCTGTGGTCGTTGGTCCTGGACCCTGATTGCCTTGGTCCTGAACTCTGATGGCCTTGGTCCTGGACCCTGATGGTCTTGGTCCTGGACCCCTGATGGCCTTGGTCCTGGACTCTGATGGCCTGGTCCTGGACCCTGATGGTCTTGGTCCTGGACCCTGATGGCCTTGGACCCTGATGGTCCTTGGTCCTGGACCCTGATGGCCTTGGACCCTGATGGTCTGGTCCTGGACCCTGATGGCCTTGGACCCTGATGGTCTTGGTCCTGGACCCTGATGGCCTTGGTCCTGGACTCTGATGGCCTTGGTCCTGGACTCTGATGGCCTTGGTCCTGGACCCTGATTGGCCTTGGACCCTGATGGTCTTGGTCCTGGACCCTGATTGCCTTGGTCCTGGACCCTGATGGCCTTGGTCCCCCGGACCCTGTGGTCTTGGTCCTGGACCCTGATGGCCTTGGTCCTGGACCCGATGGTCTTGGTCCTGGACCCTGATGGCTTGGTCCTGGACTCTGATGGCCTTGGTCCTGGCTCTGATGTCCCTTTGGGCCTGGACCCTGATT
>NC_069453.1:26427254-26512758 GCF_026875155.1 Cherax quadricarinatus
CATTACCAATGTAACTTGTTCATTACCACTGTAACTTGTTCATTACCACTGTAACTTGTTCATTACCACTGTAACTTGTTCATTACCACTGTAACTTGTTCATTACACTGTACTTGTTCATTATCACTGTAACTTGTTCATTACCACTGTAACTTGTTCATTACCACTGTAACTTGTTCATTACCACTGTAACTTGTTCATTACCACTGTAACTTGTTCATTACCACTGTAATTGTTCATTACCACTGTAACTTGTTCATTACCACTGTAACTTGTTCATTATCACTGTAACTTGTTCATTACCACTGTAACTTGTTCATTACCACTGTAACTTGTTCATTACCACTGTAACTTGTTCATTACCACTGTAACTTGTTCATTACCACTGTAACTTGTTCATTATCACTGTAACTTGATCAGCTGTCAGAACTTTGCTGCCCAGTCCCTTGATCCATTATGTGCCTCTGCAATGTTGAGGTACAGTCCCTTGATCCATTATGTGCCTCTGCAATGTTGAGGTACAGTCCCTTGATCCATTATGTGCCTCTGCAATGTTGAGGTACAGTCCCTGGATCCATTATGTGCCTCTGTAATGTTGAGGTACAGTCCCTTGATCCTTTATGTGCCGTTGTAATGTTGAGGTACAGTCCCTTGATCCTTTATGTGCCGCTGTAATGTTGAGGTACAGTCCCTAGATACTTTATGTGCCTCTGTAATGTTGAGGTACAGTCCCTGGATCCATTATGTGCCGCTGTAATGTTGAGGTACAGTCCCTGGATCCATTATGTGTCTCTGTAATGTTGAGGTACAGTTCCTGGATCCATTATGTGTCTCTGTAATGTTGAGGTACAGTCCCTTGATCGTTTATGTGCCTCTGTAATGTTGAGGTACAGTCCCTTGATCCTTTATGTGCCGTTGTAATGTTGAGGTACAGTCCCTTGATCCTTTATGTGCCGCTGTAATGTTGAGGTACAGTCCCTTGATACTTTATGTGCCTCTGTAATGTTGAGGTACAGTCCCTGGATCCATTATGTGCCGCTGTAATGTTGAGGTACAGTCCCTGGATCCATTATGTGTCTCTGTAATGTTGAGGTACAGTTCCTGGATCCATTATGTGTCTCTGTAATGTTGAGGTACAGTCCCTTGATCGTTTATGTGCCTCTGTAATGTTGAATTACAGTCCCTGGATCCATTATGTGCCTCTGCAATGTTGAGGTACAGTCCCTTGATCCATTATGTGCCTCTGCAATGTTGAGGTACAGTCCCTTGATCCATTATGTGAGTCTGCAATGTTGAGGTACAGTCCCTTGATCCATTATGTGCCTCTGCAATGTTGAGGTACAGTCCCTTGATCCATTATGTGCCTCTGCAATGTTGAGGTACAGTCCCTTGATCCATTATGTGAGTCGCAATGGGTTGAGGTACAGTCCCTGGATCCATTATGTGCCTCTTAATGTTGAGGGACAGTCCCTTGATCCATTATGTGCCTCGGGAATGTTGAGGTACAGTCCCTTGATCCATTATTGCCTCTGCAATGTTGAGGTACATCCCTGGATCCATTAAAGTGCCTCGCAATGTTGAGGTACAGTCCCTGGATCCATTATGTGCCGCTGTAATGTTGAGGTACAGTCCCTTGATCCTTTATGTGCCTCTGTAATGTTGAGGTACAGTCCCTTGATCCTTTATTTGCCGCTGTAATGTTGAGGTACAGTCCCTTGATCCTTTATGTGCCGCTGAAATGTTGAGGTACAGTCCCTGATTCCTTTATTGCCGCTGTAATGAGGTACAGTCCCTTGATCGTTTATGTGCCTCTGTAATGTTGAGGTACAGTCCCTGGATCCATTAAGTGCCGCTGTAATGTTGAGGTACAGTCTCTGGATCCATTATGTGCCTCTGTAATGTTGAAGTACAGTCCCTGGATCCATTATGTGCCTCTGTAATTTTTGAGGTACCAGTCCCTGGATCCATTATGTGCCTCTGTAATGTTGAGGTACAGTCCCTGGATCCATTATGTGCCTCTGTAATGTTGAGGTACAGTCCCTGGATCCATTATGTGCCGCTGTAATGTTGAGGTACAGTCCCTGGATCCATTATGTACGTCTGTAATATTGAGGTACAGTCCCTGGATCCATTATGTACGTCTGTAATGTTGAGGTACAGTCCCTGGATCCATTATGTGCCTTTGTGATGTTAAGGTACAGTCCCTAGACCCACTATGTGCCTCTATAATGTTGAGGTGCAGTTCCTGGACCCACTATATGTCTCTGTAATGTTGAAGTACAGTCCCTGGACCTACTATGTGCCTCTTTAATGTTAAAGTACAATCCCTGGACCCATCATGTGCCTTTGTAATCCTCTAACTACCGCCCACAGGATGGGGTACACAAAAATACTAAACCAAACTAGGATGAGCACTGAGGTGAATTATAAGTAACGGAGTAACAAAGAAAGTATCACTTTCTGGCATCGCTACTTTTCCTTACTTGTGAGTCGCTCAGCGACTCTCTGATATCCTCCCGTGGATTATCAAATCCATCTGGATGAAGGAAAGGGCGTCTGGATGAAGCACGTGCGTGCACGAATGACGCGCACACATCCTGGACGACGCACTTGCGTTGGAAACCGCGGTTGAGTGCGCATGTATGCATCCGCGCTAGGATGACGCACAGTACCAGCCTGGATGACGCATGGGATAGACCGGAGGATGACAATGTCATCTTGATGACGCACGTGTTTGCTGGGTTTACGCATCTGGGGTATATAATTTTTTATTAAAAATTTTTTTCATTACACACTGTAACATGTTCATGGACCACTGTAACTTGTTCTTACACTGTAATTGTTCATTACCACTGTAACTTGTTCATGACCACTGTTAACCTGTTCATTACCACTGTAACTTGTTCATTACCACTGTAACTTTTTCATGACCACTGTAACCTGTTCATTACCACTGTAACTTGTTCATTACCACTGTAACTTGTTCATGACCACTGTAACCTGTTCATTACCACTGTAACTTGTTCATTACCACTGTACACTTTTCATGACACTGTAACCCTGGTCTTTTCCACTGTACTTGTCATGACCACTGTAACTTGTTCAGGACCACTCGTAACCTGTTCTTAACCACTCTAACTGTTCATTACCACTGTAACTTTTTTCGACCACTGTAACCTGTTCATTACCACTGTAAACTTGTTCATTACCACGGTAACTTGTTTCATTACCACTCTGTAACTTGCTTTCATTAACCACTGTAACCTGTTCATTACCACTGTAACTTGTTCATTACCACTGTAACTTGTTCATTACCACTGTAACTTGTTCATTACCACTGTAACTTGTTCAGGGGTCGAAACTTTGTGGTATATTTCCTGGACCCATTAAGTACCTTTGTAATGTTGAGGTACAGTTCCTGGACCCATTAAATACCTTTGTAATGTTGAGGTACAGTTCCTGGACCCATAAGTACCTTTGTTAATGGTTGAGGTACAGTTCCTGGACTCATTATGCACCTTTGTAATGTTGAGCTACAGTCCCTGGACCCATTATGTGCCTCTGTAATGTTGAGGTACAGTCCCTGAACCCCTTATGTACCTCTGTAATGTTGAGGTACAGTTCCTGGACCTATAATGTACCTTTGTAATGTTGAGTTACAGTTCCTGGACCTATTATGTACCTTTGTAATGTTGAGGTACAGTCCCTGGACCCATTATGTGCCTGTGTAATCTCGAGATTATCGACCACACCATTACTATGGGGTGAATTATGAAGATATGAAACTAACAGGAGCTGGGACTCGATCCATGCAACCTCAACTAGGTGAGTACACACACACACACGGTCAGTGGAGAGGCGGGGGCCAGGAGCTGTGCCTCGACACACTGCCACTGATTCACCAAACAAGTCATCACACACACTGTCGCTGACTCACCACACAAGTCATCACACACTGCCACTGACTCACCACACAAGTCATCACACACTGCCACTGACTCACCACACAAGTCATCACACACTGCCACTGACTCACCACACAAGTCATCACACACTGTCACTGATTCTCACACAAAGTCATTCAAACACTGTCACTGATCACCACTAAGTCATCACACATGACACTGACTCACCACAAGTCATCACACACTGTCACTGACTCACCACAAGTCATCACACACTGTCACTGACTCACCACAAGTCATCACACACTGTCACTGACTCACCACAAGTCATCACACACTGTCACTGACTCACCACAAGTCATCACACACTGTCACTGACTCACCACACAAGTCATCACACACTGTCACTGACTCACCACAACAAGTCATCCACACAACTGTCACTGGACTACCCACAAGTCATCACCACACTGCTACTGACTCACCACAGTCATCAAACACTGTCACTGAATCACACCAAGTCATCAACACTGTTACTGAACTCACACAAGTCATCACACATGCCATGACTCACCACAAGTCATCACACACTGTTACTGACTCACCACAAGTCATCACACACTGCCACTGACTCACCACAAGTCATCACACACTGTTACTGACTCACCACAAAGCATCACACACTGCCACTGGACTCACAAAGTCATCACACACTGTCACGGACTCACCAAAGTCATCAACACTGTCACTGATCACCACAGTCATCACACACTGCCACTGACTCACAACACAACTCATTACACACTGTCACTGACTCACCACACAAGTCATCACACACTGGCACTGACTCACCACACAAGTCATCACACAATGGCACTGATCACCACAAGTCATCACCACACTGCCCACTGACTCACACAAAGTATCACCACACTGCCACTGACTCACACACAAGTCATAACACACTGCCACTGACTCACCACACAAGTCATCACACACTGCCACTGACTCACCACAAAGTCATCACACACTGCCAGTGATCACCACACAAGTTCATTCACACCTGCAGTGAATCACCACACAAGTCATCACACACTGCCAACTCGATCACCACACAAGACATCACACACTGCACGACTCACCACACAAACTATTACACACTGTCACTGACTCACCAGCACAAGGTCATCACACACATTGTTTCATGACCTCACTACAAGTCATCACACAACACTGCCATGACTTACTACAGTCATCACACACATTCACTGACTAACACACAAGTATCACCACACTGCCACTTACTCCCACACAAGTCATCACATACTGCCACTGGACTCACCACAAGGTCATCACACACCTCTCTCTGATTCACCACACAATAGTCATCACACACTGCCAACTCATCACCACACAACTCATTACACACTGGTCCCAACATGACTCACCACTCAAGTCATCACACCCATTGTCCACTGGACTCACCACACAAGACATCACACACTGCCACTGGACATCACCACACAAGTCATCACACATGTCACTGTTTCTCCACAAAGTCATCAAACACTGTCACTGACTCACCACAAGTCATCACACCACTGTCATACTCCACCACAAGTCTCCACACACTGTCACTGAATCAAACACAATCATCACACACTGTCACTGACTCACCACAAGTCATCACACACTGTCACTGACTCACCACAAGTCATCACACACTGTCACTGACTCACCACAAATCATCACACACTGCCACTGACTCACCACACAAGTCATCACACACTGTTACTGACTCACCACACAAGTCATCACACACTGTCACTGACTCACACAAGTCATCCACCACCACTGCTACTGACTCACCACAAGTCATCAAAACACTGTCAATGGGATCACCACAAGTCATCACACACTGTTACTGACTCACCACAAGTCATCACACACTGCCACTGACTCACCACAAGTCATCACACACTGTTACTGACTCACCACAAGTCATCACACACTGCCACTGACTCACCACAAGTCATCACACACTGTCACTGACTCACCACAAGTCATCACACACTGCCACTGACTCACCACAAGTCATCACACACTGTCATGATCAACCACATGTTCATTCACACACTGTCACTGACTCACTCACAAGTCATCACACACGGCCATGACTCCACAAGTCATCACACACTGTCAACCTGACTCACCTCACAAGTCATCACACACTGCCACTGACTCACCACAAGTCATCACACACTGTCACTGACTCACCACAAGTCATCACACACTGTCACTGACTCACCACAAGTCATCACACACTGCCACTGACTCAACACAAGTCATAACACACTGCCACTGACTCACACAAGTCATAACCACACTGCACTGACTCACCACAGTCATCACACATGTCACTGACTCACCACAAGTCATCACCACTGTCAACTTGACTACCACAAAGTCATAACACACTTGCCACTGACTCACCACAGTCATCACACAACTGCCACTGACCTTACCACAAGTCAACACACACTGCCACTGACTCACCACAAAGTCATCACACACTGTTCACTGACTCAAAACAACGTCATCACTCATTGGTCACTGACTCACCCACAAGTCATCACCACTGCCACTGACTCACACAAGTCATCACACATGCCACGACTCAAACACAAGTCTTTCACACACTGCCACTGACTCACCACATGTTCATCACACACTGCACTGAACTAACACAAGGTCATACAAATTGGTCATCTGAACTCACCACAAGTCATCACACCACTGCCACATGGACTCACCACAAAGTCATCCACACTCTGCACTGACTCAACACAAGTCATCACACACTGCCACTGACTCACCACAAGTCATCACACACTGTCACTGACTCAACACAAGTCATCACACATTGTCACTGACTCACCACAAGTTCATACACACTGCCAATGCTCAACCACAAGTCATCACACCACTGCACTGACATCAACACAAGTCCATCACACTCTGCACACTTACTCACACAAAGTCATCACACACTGGCAACTGACTCACCACACAAAGTCATCACCACTGCCAATGGACTCACCAAAGTCATCACACACTGCCACTGACTCACCACACAAGTTTCATCAACACACAGCACTGACTCACCACAAAGTATCACACACTGCCACTGACTCACCACACAAGTCATCACACACTGCCACTGACTCAACACAAGTCATCACACACTGCCACTGACTCACCACACAAGTCATCACACACTGCCACTGACTCACCACACAAGTCATCACACACTGCCACTGACTCAACACAAGTCATCACACACATTGCCACTGACTCAACACAAGTACATCACACACTGCCACTGACTCACCTCAAGTCATCTCACACACTGCCACTGACATCAACACACAGTCATCACACCACTGCACTGACTCACCACAAGTCATCACACACTGCCACTGACTCACCACAAGTCATCACACACTGCCACTGACTCACCACAAGTCATCACACACTGCCACTGACTCACCACACAAGTCATCACACACTGCCACTGACTCACCACAAGTCATCACACACTGCCACTGTCTCACCACACAAGTTCATTCACACACTGCCCTGACTCACCACAAGTCTCACATATGCCACTGACTACACCACACAAGTCATCACACACTTGCACATTGTCACTCACCACAAGTCATCACACACTGCCACTGACTCACCACACAAGTCATCACACACTGCCACTGACTCACCACAAGTCATCACACACTGCCACTGACTCACCACACAAGTCATCACACACTGCCACTGACTCACCACAAGTCATCACACACTGCCACTGACTCACCACACAAGTCATCACACACTGCCACTGACTCACCACAAGTCATCACACACTGCCACTGACTCACCACACAAGTCCTCACAACAATGACATTGATTCACCACAAGTCATCACACACTTGCTGGACTCAACACACAAGACATCACACACTGCACTGACTCACACAAGTAATCACACACTGCCACTGACTCACCACACAAGTCATCACACACTGCCACTGACTCACACAAGTCATCACACACTGCCACTGACTCACCACACAAGTCATCACACACTGCCACTGACTCACCACAAGTCATCACACACTGCCACTGACTCACCACACAAGTCATCCCACACCACTGCACTGATCACCACAAAGTCATCACACACTGCCCACTGATCACACACAAGTCATCACACACTGCCATTGGCTCACACTACAAGTCATCACACACTGCACTGACCTCACCACAAAGTCATCAACACACGCCACTGACTCAAACACAGTCATCACACACGGCCAATGACTCACCACACAAGTCATCACACACTGCCACTGATCACCACAAAGTCATCACACATGACACTGACTCAAACTACAAAGTCATCCACGAGACTGCCACTGACTCACCACACAAGTCATCACACACTGCCACTGACTCAACACAAGTCATCACACACTGCCACTGACTCACCACAAGTCATCACACACTGCCACTGACTCACCACAAGTCATCATAAGTTAGTCAGCTGTGAAAGCAATAATTAAGGATATGACTTTACATCTGTGATACATCATGGCCTCTCACTTGCAGCTTTAACCTGGAAGCTTTACAGATGCAACCTGGAAGCTTTACTGCTTTAACCTGGAAGTTTTACAGCTTTAACCTGGAAGTTTTACAGCTTTAACCTGGAAGCTTTACAGCTTTAACCTGGAAGTTTTACAGCTTTAACCTGGAAAGTAAGTTTTCAGCTTTAACCTGGAAGCGTTTACTGCCTTTGACCTAGAAGCTTTACAGATGCAACCTGGAAGTTTTACAGATGCTTTAAACCTGGAAATTTTACAGCTTTAACCTGGAAGCTTTACAGCTTTAACCTGGAAGCTTTACAGCTTTAACCTGGAAGCTTTACAGCTTTAACCTGGAAGCTTTACAGCTTTAACCTGGAAGCTTTACAGCTTTAACCTGGAAGCTTTACAGATGCAACCTGGAAGCTTTACAGCTTTAACCTGGAAGCTTTACAGCTTTAACCTGGAAGCTTTACAGCTTTAACTTGCAAGCTTTACGCTTTAACCTGGGAAGCTTACTCAGCTTCTAACCTGGATAGCTTTCAGCTTTAACCTGGAAGCTTTACAGATTTAAACCTGGAAGCTATACAGCTTTAACCTGGAAACTTTACGGCTTTATTAATTAACTTTGCAAGCTTTACAGCTTTAAACCTGGAAAGTTTACCGCTTTAACCTGAAGCTTTACAGCTTTAACCTGGAAAGTTTTACAGCTTTAACCGGAAGTTTTACAGCTTTTTAACTGGACAGCTTTACCTGCTTTGACCTAAGCTTTACAGATTGCAACCTGGAGTTTTACAGCTTTAACCTGGGGAAGTTTTACATCTTTAAACCTGGAAGTTTACAGCTTTAACTGGAAGCTTTACAGCTTCTAACCTGGAAGATTACCAGCTTTAACCCTGGAAGATTTACAGCATTTAAACCTGGAAGCTTTACAGATGCAACCTGGAAGCTTTACAGCTTTAACCTGGAAGCTTTACAGCTTTAACCTGGAAGCTTTACAGCTTTAACTTGCAAAGCTTTACAGCTTTAACCTGGAAGATTTACTGCTTTAACCTGGAAGCTTTACAGTTTAACCCTGGAAGTCTTTACAGCTTAATGACCTGGAAGCTTTACAGCTTTAACCTGGAAACTTTACAGCTTTAACTTGCAAGCTTTACAGCTTTAACCTGGAAGCTTTACAGCTTTAACCTGGAAGCTTTACAGCTTTAACCTGGAAGCTTTACAGCTTTAACCTGGAAGCTTTACAGCTTTTACCTGTAAGCTTTACAGCTTTAACTTGCAAGCTTTACAGCTTTAACCTGGAAGCTTTACAGCTTTAACCTGGAAGCTTTACAGCTTTAACCTGGAAGCTTTACAGCTTTAACTTGCAAAGCTTTAAGCTTTAACCTGGAAGCTTTTGCAGCGATTTAAACCTGAAGCTTTACAGCTTTAACCTGGAAGCTTTACAGTTTTAACCTGGAAGCTTTACAGCTTTAACCTGGAAGCTTTACACCTTAAACGTGGAAGCTTTACGATCAATAAAGTCAACTGCACTCTACACTCGTTTTCTTTATCTTCTGGGTCATGTCAACTGGGGACCTGTGGGTCATGTCAACTAGGGACCTGTGGGTCATGTCAACTGGGGACCTGTGGGTCATGTCAACTAGGGACCTGTGGGTCATGTCAACTGGGGACCTGTGGGTCATGTCAACTGGGGAACTGTGGGTCATGTCAACTAGGGACCTGTGGGTCATGTCAACTGGGGACCTGTGGGTCATGTCAACTAGGGACCTGTGGGTCATGTCAACTAGGGACCTGTGGGTCATGTCAACTAGAGACCTGTGGGTCATGTCAACTAGGGACCTGTGGGTCATGTCAACTGGGACTGTGGGTCATGCCTACTAGGAGAACCTGTGGGTCATGTCAACTAGGGGACCTGTGGTATGTATACAACTAGGGACCTCTGGGTTCATGTCAACTAGAGGACCTGTTGTGTCATGTCAATAGGGACCTGTGGCGTCATGTCACACTAGGGACCTGTGGGTAATGTCAATACTTGGGACTGTGGGGGCATGTCAACTAGGGGACCTTGTGGCGGTCATGTCATCTAGGGACCTGTGTGTACCATGTCAATAGGGACCTGTGGGTCATGTCAACTAGGGACCTGTGGGTCATGTAATAGGGACCTGTGAGTCATGTCAAATCTAGGGAACCTGTGGGAGTCATGTCAAATAGGGACCTGTGTGTCATGTCAAAGGGGACCTCTGGGGTCATGTCAACTAGGGACCTGATGGGTATGTCAACTAGGGACTGATGGGTCATGTCAATAGGGACATGTGGGTCATGCAAATAGGGACCTGTGGGTCATGTTGTAACTAGGGCCTGTGGTTCTTGTCACTAGGGACCTGTGGTCATGTCAACTAGGGACCTGTGGTCATGTTCACTAGGGACCTGTGGGTCATGTCAACTAGGACCTGTGGGTATGTTTCAACTAGGGACCTGTGGGTCATGTCAACTAGGGACTGTTGGGTCATGCCAACTAGGGACCTGTGGGTCATGTCAACTTGGGACCTGTGGGTCATGGTCAACTAGGCGACCTGTGGTCATGTCAACAGGGACAGGGGTCATGTCAACTAGTGGGGACCTGTGGGTCATTGTCAACTAGGTGACCTGTGTGTATGTCAACTAGGGACCTGTGGGTCAGTCAACTGGGACCTGTGGTCATGTCCAACTGGGACTGTGGGTCATGCCAACTAGGACCTGTGGGAGTCGTGTCAACTAGGGACCTGTGGGTCGTTTGTCAACTAGGGTCTGTGGGTCACGTTCAACTAGGGACCTGGTGGTTGTCATGTCAACTAGGACCCTGTGGGTCATGTCAAATAGGGACGTATGGGTTAATGTTCAACTAGGGACCTGTGGGTCATGTCAACTAGGGAACCTGTGGTGTCATGTCAAAACTAGGGACCTGGGGTGTCATGACAAACTAGGGACTGTGGGGTCATGGTCAACTAGGGACCTGGTGTGTCATGTCAACTAGGGACCTGTGGGTCATGTCAACTAGGGACTGTGGTCATGTCAACTAGACCTGTGGGTCATGCCAACTAGGACTGTGGGGTTATGTCAACTAGGACCCTGAGGGGTCATGTTAATGGGGATTTGTGGGTCATATTAACTGAGAACCTGTGGGTCATGTCAACCGGGGACCTGTGGGTCATGTTAACTGGGGACCTGTGGGTCATGTCAACTAGGGATCTGTGGGTCATGTCAACTGAGGACCTATGGGTCATGTCAGATAGAGACTAGTGGGTCTATGTCAACTGGGAGGACCTAGTGGGTATGTCACCTAGGGACCTGGTGGGTCATGTCAATAGGTACCTGTGGTGTCATGTCAACTAGGGACACCTTGTCGTGTCAACTAGGGACCTGTGGGTCTTGTCAACTAGGGACCTGTGGGTCATGTCAAATAGGGACCTGTGGGTCATGTCAACTAGGGACCTATGGGTCATGTCAACTAGGGACCTGTGGGTCATGCCAACTAGGGACCTGTGGGTCATGTCAACTAGGGACCTGTGGGTCATGTCAACTGGGGACCTGTGGGTCATGTCAACTAGGAACCTGTGGGTCATGTCAACTGGAGGACCTGAGGGCATGTCAAATAGAGACTGTGGGTCATGTTCAAACTAGGGACCTGTGGGTTCATGTCAATAGGGACCTGTGGTTCATTGTCAACTAGGGACCTGTGGTCATGTCAACTAGTGACCTATGGGCCATGTCAAACTAGGGACCTAAGGGTCATTGCTCCAACTAGGGACCTGTTAGGTCATGTCAACTAGGAACCTGTGTTTCATATTCAAACTAGGGGCCTGTGTCAATGTCAATAGGGACCTGGTAATATCAACTAGGGGCTTTGGGTGATTGTCAATACGGGACCGTGGGTCATGTCAACTGATGACCTGTGGGCATGTAACTGAGGGGCCTGTGGGTCATGTTAACTGGGGACTGTGGGTATGTTAAACTGGGGGACTGAGGGGTCATGTAAACTAGGGACCTGTGGGGCATGTCAAACTAGGGACCTGTGGGTCTGTCAACATAGGGGACTGTGGGTCATGTCAACTAGGGACTGTGGGTCATATTCAACTAGGGACCTACTGGTGTTCATGTCAACTAGGGAACTGTGGGGTCATGTCAACTAGGGCCTGTGGGTCATGTCAATAGGACCTGTGGGTATGTCAACTAGGGGACCTGTGGGTCACATGTCAACTAGGGACCTGTGTGTCATGTCAATAGGGACACTGTGGTCATGTCAACTAGGGCCTGTGGGTCATGCCAACTAGGGACCTGTGGGTTCATGTCAACTAGGGACCTGTGGGGTCATGTCAATAGGGACCTCTGGAGTCTGTCAACTAGGAACCTGTGGGGTCATGGGGTTTTTCAACTAGGGACCTGTGGGTCATGGTCAAATAGGGACACCTGTGGGTCATGTCAACTAGGGAACTATGGGTCATGTAAACTAGGGACCTGTGGTCATGTCAACTAGGGACCTGTGGGTCATGTCAACTAGGGGACCGTGGGTCATATCAATAGGGGACCTGTGGGGTCATGTCAAACTAGGGACGTGGTCATGTCAACTAGGGTCCTGTGGGTCATGTCAACTAGGGACCTGGGGTCATGTCAAATGGGGACCTGTGGGTCATGTCAAAAAGAGACCTGTGGTTTCATGTCAACTGGGACCTGTGAGTCATATCAAACTAGGGACCTGTTGGGGTGTCATGTAAACTAGCGGTCTGTGGTGCATGTTCAACGAGGGACCTGATGGGCCATGTCAACTAGGGACCTATGGGTTCATGCCAACTAGGACCTGTGGGTCATGTTTCAACTAGGGACCTGTGTGTCATGTCAACTAGGGTCTTGTGGGTCATATGTCAACTAGGACCTGTGGGTCATGGTCAACTAGGGGCAATGTGGGTCATGTCAACTAGGGCCTGTGGGTCATGTCAACTGAGGGACACTGTGGTGATCATGGTCAACTGGGGGACCTGTGGGTTCTTGTTAACTGGGGGGGACCTCTGGTAGGTCATGTTAACTGGGTTGACCTGTGGGTCATGTCAACTAGGGACCTGTGGGTCATGTCGACTAGGGGACCTGTGGGTCATGTCAACTAGGGGGCCTGTGGGTCATGTCAAACTAGGGAACTGTGGGTCACGTCAATAGGAACTGTGGGTATATCATCTAGGGACTGTGGTGGGTATGTTATATGGGGACCTGTGTGTACTGTCAAAACTAGAGACTTGTGGTCATGTCAATCTAGGACCTGTGGGTCATGTCAACTAGAAACTGTGGGTATGTTAACAAAGGGAAGGGACTTGTTGGGTCATGTATTAACTGGGGGACCTGTGGGGTCATGTCAACTAGGGACCTGTGGGCATGTCGTCAAACTAGGGACCTGTGGGTTATGTCAACTAGGGACCTGTGGGTCATGTCAACTATGGACTGTGGGTCATTGTCAACTAGGAACCTATGGGTCATGGTCAATAGGGTCCTGTTAGGTCATGTCAACTAGTGACTGGGTCAGTTCAACTAGAGGACCTGAGGGGTCATGTCAATGGGGACCTGTGGGGTCATGTCAAATAGGGACCTGTGGCGTTCATGTTCAACTAAGGACCTGTGGGTCATGTTCAACAGGGGACCTGTGGGTCAGTCAAATAGGGACCTATGGGTTATGTAACTAGGGACCTGTGGTCATGTCACTAGGGACCTGGGGTCATGCAACTAGGGACTGTGGGTCATGTCAACTAGGGACCTGGGGTCATGTCAACTTAGGGACTGTGGGTCATGTCAACTAGGACCTGAGGTTTAATGTCAACTTGGACCTTGTGGGTCATGACAACTAGGGACCTGTGGGTCATGTCAACTAGGGACCACTGTGGGTCATGTCAACTAGGGGACCTGTGGGTGGTCATGTCAACTAGGGACCTGTGGGTCATGTCAACTAGGGGACCTGTGGGTCAGTCAACTAGGGACCTGTGGGTCATGTCAACTGGATCTGTGGGTCATGGTCAATAGGGACTGTGGGTCATGTTCAACTAGGGACCTGTGGGTCATGTCAAGTAGGGACTGTGGGTCATGTCAATGGGGACCTGTGGGTACATGTTAACTGAGGGACCTGTGGGTCATGGTCAACTAGGGATTCTGTGGGTAATCATGCGGGACACTGTGGTCATGTCAACTAGGGTAACTGTGGTGGTCATGTAACTAGGGACATGTGGGTCAGACGTCAACTTAGGACCTGTGGTGTCATTTCATAATAGGGACTTGTGGGTTCATGTCAAACTAAAGACCCTGTGGAGTCATGTTAACTAGGGACCTGTGGGTCATGTCAACTAGGGACCTGTGGGGTCATGTTAACTGGGGAATTGTGGGTCATGTCAACTAGGTACCTGTGGGTCATGTCAACTGGGGACCTGTGGGTCATGTTAACTGGGGACCTGTGGGCATATTAACTAGGGACCTGTGGGGGTGTCATGTCAACTAGGGATCTGTGGGTCATGTTACCTGGGGACCTGTGGGTCATGTTAACTGGGAACCTGCAGGTCATGTCAACTGGGGACCTGTGGGTCATGGTAACTGGGGACCTGTGGGTCATGTCAACTAGGGATCTGTGTGTCATGTCAACTGGGGACCTGTGGGTCATGTCAACTATGAACCTGTGGGTCATGTTAACTGGGGACCTGTGGGTCATGTCAACTAGGGACCTGTGGGTCATGTCAACTGAGGACCTGTGGGTCATGTTAACTGGGGACCTGTGGGTCATGTCAACTAGGGACCTGTGGGTCATGTCAACTAGGGACCTGCGGGTCATGTCAACTGGGGACCTGTGGGCCATGTTAAATGGGGACCTGTGGGTCATGTCAACTAGGGATCTGTGGGTCATATCAACTGGGGACCTGTGGGTCATGTCAACTAGGTACCTGTGGGTCATGTCAACTAGGGACCTGTGGGTCACGTCAACTTAGGACCTGTGGGTCATGTCAACTAGGGACCTGTGGGTCATGTCAACTAAGGGACCTGTTGAGTCATTATTAACTAGGACCTGTGGGGTCATGTCAAACTACGGGACCTTGTGTGGTCATGTTAACTGGGGAGGAATTGTGGGTCATGTTTAACTTGAGAACCTGTGGTGTCATGTCAAACCGGGATGTGGGTCATGTTAACTGGGGAACCAGTCGGGTCTTGTCAATAGGGATCTAGTGGGTCATGTCAACTGAGGACCTATGGGTCATGTCAGCTAGATGACCTGTGGGTCATGTCAAAACTGGGGGGATCTGTGGGTCATGTCAAACTAGGGACCTGTGGGTCATGTCAACTGGGGGACTGTGGGGTCATGTTAAATGGGGGGACTGTGGGTATATTTACTTAGGGACCTGTGGGTCATCGTCACTAGGGATCTATGGGTAATGTTACCGGGGGACTGTGGGTCTTGTTAACTGGGTAACCTGTAGGTATGTCAACTGGGGACCTGTGGGTCATGTTAACTGGGGACCTGTGGGTCATGTCAACTATGGATCTGTGGGTCATGTAACTGGGGACCTGTGGGTCATGTCAAACTTTATAACCTGTTGGGTCATGTTAAATGGGGACCTTGTGGGGTCATGTCAAATAGGGGGACCTGTGGGTCATTGTCAACTGAGGACCTGTGGGGTCATGTTAACTGGGGACCTGTGGAGTCATGTCAACTGGACCTGTGGGTCAATGTCAATTGGGACCTGTGGGTTCATGTCAACTAGGGACCTGTGGTCATGTCAACTGGGGACCTGTGGGTCATGTCAACTAGGGACCTGTGTGTCATGTCAACTATGGAGCTGTGGGTCATGTCAACTGGGGACCTGTGTTTCATGACAACTGGGGACCTGTGGGTCATGTCCACCGGGGACCTGTGGGTCATGTCAACTATGGACCTGCGGGTCATATTAACTGGGGACCTGTGGGTCATGTTAACTGGGGACCTGTGGGTCATGTCAACTAGGGATCTGTGGGTCATGTCAACTGGGGACCTGTGGGTCATGTCAACTAGGGACCTGTGGGTCATGTCAACTGAGGACCTCTGGGTCATGTCATCTGAGGACCTCTGGGTCATGTCAACTAGGGACCTCTGGGTCATGTCAACTAGGGACCTGTGGGTTATGTCAACTGTGGACCTATGGGTCATGTCAACTAGGGACCTGTGGGTCATGTCAACTGGGGATCTGTGGGTCATGTTAAATGGGGACCTGTGGGTTATGTTAACTGGGGACCTGTGGGTCATGTCAACTATGGATCTGTGGGTCATGTCAACTGGGGACCTGTGGGTCATGTTAACTGGGGACCTGTGGATCATGTTAAACTGGGGGAGCTGTAGGTTATTGTTAACAGGGGACCTGTGGGCATGTCAACTAGGGACCTGTGGAGGTCATGTCAACTGGGACTGTGGGTCATGTTAATGGGAGGACCTTGGGTCATGTCAACTAGGACCTGTGGGTCATGTCAACTAGGGACCTGATGTTGGACCTGGATCAACTAGGGACCTGTGGGTCATGTCAACTAGGACTGTGGGTCATGTCAACTAGGGACCTGTGGGTCATGTCAACTAGGGACCTGTGGGTCATGTCAACTAGGGACCTGTGGGTCATGTCAACTAGGGACCTGTGGGTCATGTCAACTAGGGACCTGTGGGTCATGTCAACTAGGGACCTGTGGGTCATGTCAACTGGGGCCTGTGGGTCATGTCAACTAGGGACCTGTGGGTCATGTCAACTGAGGACCTGTGGGTCATGTCAACTAGGGACCTGTGGGTCATGTCAACTAGGGACCTGTGGGTCATGTCAACTAGGGACCTGTGGGTCATGTCAACTAGGGACCTGTGGTCATGTCAACTAGGGACCTGTGGGTCATGTCAACTAGGGACCTGTGGGTCATGTCAACTAGGGACCTGTGGGTCATGTCAACTAGGGACCTGTGGGTCATGTCAACTAAGGACCTGTGGGTCATGTCAACTAGGGACCTGTGGGTCATGTCAACTAGGGACCTGTGGGTCATGTCAACTAGGGACCTGTGGGTCATGTCAACTAGGGACCTGTGGGTCATGTCAACTAGGGACCTGTGGTCATGTCAACTAGGGACCTGGTCATGTAACTGGACCTGTGGGTCATGTCAACTAGGGACCTGTGGGTCATGTCAATAGGACCTGTGGGTCATGTAACTAGGACATGGGTCTGTCAACTAGGACCTGTGGGTCATGTCAACTAGGACCTGTGGGTCATGTCAACTAGGGACCTGTGGGTCATGTAACTGGGACCTGTGGGTCAGTCAACTAGGGACTTGGGTCATTCAACTGGACTGTGGTCATGTCAACTAGGACCTGTGGGTCATGTCAACTAGGGACCTGTGGGTCAGTCAACTGACCTGTGGGTCATGTCAACTAGGGACCTGTGGTCATTCAACTAGGGACTGTGGTCATGTCAACTAGGGACCTGTGGGTCATGTCAACTAGGACCTGTGGGTCATGTCAACTAGCTGGGTCATGTCAACTAGGGACCTGTGGGTCATGTCAACTAGGGACCTGTGTCATGTCAACTAGGGACCTGTGGGTCATGTCAACTAGGGACCTGTGGGTCATGTCAACTAGGGACCTGTGGGTCATGTCAACTAGGGACCTGTGGGTCATGTCAACTAGGGACCTGTGGTCATGTCAACTAGGGACCTTGGGTCATGTTCAACTGGGACCTGTGGGTCATTCAACTAGGGACCTGTGGGTCAGTCACTAGGACCTGTGGGTCATGTCAACTAGGGACCTGTCCGTCATGTCAACTAGGGACCTGTCGGTCATGTCAACTAGGGACCTGTGGGTCATGTCAACTGGGACCTGTGGGTCATGTACTATGGGGACCTGTGGTCTGTCAACTAGGGACTGTGGGTCATGTCAACTAGGACCTGTGGGTCATGTCAACTAGACCTGTGGGTCATGTAACTAGGGACTTGGTCATGTCAACTAGGGACCGTGGTCATGTCAACTAGGGACCTGTGGTCATGTCAACTAGGGACCTGTGGGTCATGTCAACTAGGGACCTGTGGGTCATGTCAACTAGGGACCTGTGGGTCATGTCAACTAGGGACCTGTGGGTCATGTCAACTAGGGACCTGTAGTCATGTCACTAGGGACTGTGGGTCATGTCAACTAGGGACCTGTGGGTCATGTCAACTGGGGGCCTGTGGGTCATGTCAACTAGGGACCTGTGGGTCATGTCAACTGAGGACCTGTGGGTCATGTCAACTAGGGGCCTGTGGGTCATGTCAACTAGGGACCTGTGGGTCATGTCAACTAGGGACCTGTGGGTCATGTCAACTAGGGACCTGTGGGTCATGCCAATAGGACCTGTGGTCATGTCAACTAGGACCTGTGGGTCATGTCAACTAGGGACCTGTGGGTCATGTCAACTAGGGACCTGTGGGTCATGTCAACTAGGGACCTGTGGGTCATGTCAACTAGGACCTGTGGGTCATGTCAACTGGGGGCCTGTGGGTCATGCTAACTGGGGACCTGTGGGTCATGTTAACTGGGGACCTGTGGGTCATGTCAACTAGGGACCTGTGGGCAGTCCCCCGGACCTGTGGGTCATGTCAACTAGGACCTGGGGTCATTTTAACTGGGGACCTTTTGGGTCATGTTTAACTGGGACCTGTGGGTCATGTCAACTAGGGACCTGTGGGTCATGTAACGGGGGAAATTGTGGGTCATGTAACTGGGACCTGTGGGTCATGTAAACCCGGGGGACCTGTGGGTCATTTTAACTGGGACCTTTTGGTCATGTCAACTGGGATCTGGGTCATGTCAACTGAGGCCCCTTTTATGGGTTTAAAGTCACTAGGACCTGGGGGTTATTCAACTGGGACCTTGGGTCATGTCAACTAGGGACCTGTGGGTCATGTCAACGGGGAAACTGGGGGTCATGTTAATGGGGACCTGTGGGTTATTTTAAACTGGGACTGTGGGTCATGTCAACTAGGATCTGTGGGTCATGTAACCGGGGGATGGGGTCTGTTAACTGGGAACCTGTGGTCATGTAACTGGGACCTGTGGGTATGTTAACTGGGGACCTGTGGGTCATTCAACTTGGGACCGTGGGTCATGTCAACTGGGGACCTGTGGGTCATTTTAATTTGGGAACCTGTGGTCATGTTAAACTGGGGACCTGTGGTCATGTCAAGGGGGGACCTGTGGGTCATGTCAACTGGGGACCTGTGGGTCATGTTAACTGGGGAACCTGGGGGTTTATGTAACTGGGACCTGGGGGGTTATGTCAACTGGGCCTGTGGGTCATGTCAACTGGCCTGGGGGTCATGTCAACGGGGGACCTGTGGGTCATGTCAACTGGGGACCTTTGTGGTCATGTCAACTAGGACCTGTGGGTCATGTCAACTGGGACCTGGGGGTCAGCAACTGGGACCTGTGGGTCATGTCACCGGGACCTGGGGGTTTATGTCAACTTGGACCGGGGGTCCATTTAACTGGACCTGTGGGTCATGTCGGGGACCTGTGGGTCATGCCCAACTAGGACCTGGGGTCATGTTAACTGGGGACCTGTGGGTCATTTTAACTGGGGACCTGTGGGTCATGTCAACTAGGACCTTGGGTCATGTAAACTGGGCCCTTGGGTCATGTCAACTAGGGACCTCTGGGTCATGTCAACTGGGGACCTGTGGGTATGTCAACTGGGACGTAGGGGTCATGTCAACTGGGGACCTTGGGTCATGTCAACTGGGACCTTGGGTCATGTAAATGGGACCTGGGTTTATTTTAACTGGGACCTGGGGGTTTATTCAACTTGGACCTTGGGTCATGTCAACTGGGGACCTTGGGTCATTAACTGGGGACCTGTGGTCATGTTAAATGGGGACCTGTGGGTTAGTTAACTGGGCCCTGTGGGTCATGTCAACTAGGGACTGTGGTCATGCCCAACTGGGATGTGGGTCATTTTAACTGGGGACCTGTGGATCATGTTAACTGGGGGAGCTGTGGGTTAGTTAACGGGGGACCTGTGGTTATACAACTGGGGACCGTGGGTCATGCCCAACTGGGACCTGTGTGGTCATGTTAACTGGGGCCTGGGGGTCATTTTAACTGGGACCTGTGGGTCATTTTAACGGGGGACCTGTGGGTATTCAACTGGGGACCTGGGGGTTCATGTAACGGGGAAAACTGTGGGTTATGTAACTGGGGCCCTTTGGGGGTTATGTCAACGGGGGCCTGTGGGTTCAGTCAACTGGGTTTGTGGGTTTATGCAACTGGGGACCTGTGGGTCATGTCAACTGGGACCTGGGGGTTTATGTTAACTGGGACCTGTGGATTAAAGGGGGTTCATTCTGGCCCTTTTGGTCATTTAACGGGACCTGTGGGTAATACAACTGGGACCTGGGGGTTCATGCCAACGGGAGACCGTGGGTCATGTCAATTGGGTATTGGTCATGTAAAATGAGGACCTGTGGTTCATGTATTTGTTCTAATAGACCTGGGCAGGACTTTTAGAATAGATACAAAATTAGGTAAACCCCTGTCAAGTACCACACAACCTTAACGTGAACCTGTTGACACAAGCTGAGGTAATCAGTTCCTCAGCTAGAGCTGGTGAACAGCACCGTAGTCTTGAAGACTCTGGAAGCAGAAGCAGAATGATTGGCGCTTATATACTGGCGTCAGGTGAGGCACGTATAGCCGTCTAGTTTTGCAAGAAAGGTATACAGTACTGACAAGATTTAAGTTAACACACATATGCAACATCTGGATATCTTTATTGTAGACGTTTCGCCATCCAGTTGCTTTATCAATATAAATTCTAGGACATAAATAGAAGACAGAAGAACTATATACAAAAGATGAGGTAATCAGTCCCTCAGCCTTGGAGTTAGTGTTGAGAACACTGCGGTTGTGGGGATTATGGAGTACAGGCAAGGAGACTGGTGTTTATATAGGCGTCAGTGGATAGGGGCGTGTAGCAGACGAGGGCATAGTCACTGGTAGGCGGGATTTCCCAGTGGAAGTAGGTCCTTCCCAAAGAGATGGGTTAGTTGTAGCAGCCGTGAAGAAGGTCTTGTAGATGTCCTCTGAACCAAGATTACATGATGTTGCAGTGCCTGACAAGTTGTGCAAGACAGGTATACAGTACCGACAAGATGTAAGTTAAGACACATGTGCAACATCTGGATATCTTTATTGTAGACGTTTCGCCATCCAGTGGATTTATCAATACAGATTCATAGCCATCTAGAGCAGCCATTGGCTGAAGAAACTCTAGATATGAGGTGATGCACTGTGTTGCCCCGTGGAACGTGTCGACACCTCACATATTTACTGTGTAGACACAACTACACAGTAGATGTGAAGTCAGTCGCTGTATTATTAGTTTCAGTATCACAGGAAGCGCCTTTGTGAAGGCGCTTCCTGTGATCGTATTTGCTTGGACCACGTCCTCCTATACACACACACACACATACACACACACACACACACACACACACACACACACACACACACACACACACACACACACACACACACACACACACACACACACACGGTTTAATGAAAGGCTGCATACATCGGGTACAGAGGTGCGTGCAGGTAGGTGGGTGGGTGGAGGGGTTGTTGCGCGTGCAAGTGGGTGAGTGAAGACAGATGGTAGCTACCACCTGAGTCAAGTAGTACTAGACTCAGGTGAGCCACCTACAGAGGTACGTCAACCAGGCTCTTGACATCGCACTGTGTACCGCCCACTTACACTCTCCCCTCACACTATATACACACCAGTGTTTACACACACATCCTCACATAGTGTCATACGAGGATCAAGACACACTGTGTGTATGACACAGTGTAAACATTATCCTGGGATCAATGTTTGTGTCAACACTCATTAAGGTGGTGAGAATCCTACTCTTTCTTGGTTAATTAACCTCTGCGGCGGCCGAGACGGGGGTAATTAACCTCCCCGGGTCACTAATTAACCCGGAGAACACAGACATCTTTGTTTTTCTTTCGCTTATTGCAATACCTGTCAAACTGATTTTGAACCATGTAACTACGTGGCTGTGTAACTAAGTAACTACGTGGCTGAGTAACTATGTAACTACGTGGACGTGTAACTATGTAACTACGTGGCTGTGTAACTATGTAACTACGTGGCTGTGTAACTATGTAACTACGTGGCTGTGTAACTATGTAACTACGTGGCTGTGTAGCTAAGTACGTGGCTGTGTAACTATGTAACTACGTGGCTGTGTAACTATGTAACTACGTGGCTGTGTAACTATGTAACTACGTGGCTGTGTAGCTAAGTACATGGCTGTGTAACTATGTAACTACGTGGCTGTGTAACTAAGTATATTGTAAGGAGAAGAGTGAAACGTGTCCCAACAGGGGTGAAAGGGGGAAATGAAAAGGGAGTGAGGGGAGGTGAGAGTGAGAGTGAGGGGATTGAGAGGGGGGTGAGGGGAAGTGAGAGAGTGAGAGGGAATGAGAAGGGTTTGAGAGGGAGTGAGAGAGGTGAGGAGGAAGTGAAGGGAGTGAGGGGAGTGAGAGGGAGTGAGAAGGAGTGAGAGGTGAAGGGGAGTGAGAGGAGGAGAGGGAGTGAGAGGGAGTGAAGGGAGTGAGAGGAGTAGAGGGAGTGGGGGGAGTGAAAGGGGGTGGAAGAGTGGGGAGAGGGAGTGAGAGGGGTGAAGAGAGAGTGAGAGGGGGGAGGGGGTGAGAGGGATTTAGAGGGGGAGAGTGAGAGGGAGTGAGAGGGAGGAGGGGGTGGAGGGAGTGAGAGTAGAGAGGGAAGAGAGTGAGGAGAAATGAGGGGAGGAGAGGGAGTGAGAGGGGTGAGGGGTTGGAGGGAGTGAGAGTAGAGGGTGAAGGAGAGAGAGTGAGGGGAGTGAGAGGGAGGAGAGGGGGTAGGGGATTTGGGGTGAGAGTGAGAGGGAGTGAGAGGGGTGAGAGGGAGTGAGAGGGGTGAGAGGGAGTGAGAGGGAGTGAGGGGATGAGAGGGAGTGAGAAGAGTGAGAGGGGGAGAGGGATGAGAGGGAGTGAGAGGGAGGGTAGAGGAGAGGGAGTGAAGGGGGGGTGAGAGGGGGTGGAAAGAGTGAGAGGGTGAGAGGGAGTGAAGGGGAGTGAAGGGGGTGGGGGTAGAGGGGGGGAGGGGGGAGGGGGAGGGAGTAGAGGGAGTGGAGTGGGGTAATGGAGGGAGTAAGGGGTGGGGAGTGAGGGATTGGGGGGAGTGAATAAGAAAGATAGATTTTAAAAGGTTTCTCTTTTATTTAAAATTTTTCCCGTAGAGTCTCTTCACCCCCCCCATCCCCCCCTCCCCCCCCCCCCCCCCTCCCCCCCCCCCTCCTCCCCCCTCATGTTTTTTCAGTCACCCCCCACCCCCTTGGGAGTTAAGACTATTTTAACCATTTTTAAAAATTATCTCTGTCGTCTTCTGTTTTAACAAATTTTCTCTGCTTTTTTTCTAGTTTTAAAAAAATTTTTCTGCTTGTTCTTTTAGTTTTAACAATTATCTCTGCTTGTTCTTCTAGTTTTAACAACTATCTCTGCTTGTTCTTCTAGTTTTAACAATTATCTCTGCTTGTTCTTCTAGTTTTAACAATTATCTCTGCTTGTTCTTCTAGTTTTAACAATTATCTCTGCTTGTTCTTCTAGTTTTAACAATTATCTCTGCTTGTTCTTCTAGTTTTAACAATTATCTCTGCTTGTTCTTCTAGTTTTCCCGGTTATCTCTCTTTCAGAGGCTGTCCTACTAAGAACAATAATTCTAGAATATTAGTTCTATCTCTTTCTTTACCTCCCTCCTGACTAGTGTGTGAACACTGGCAGGGTAGTTAATGTGTCTCATGACTGCCTCATTTAAGGTGAATAGCAGGTAGAGTCTAGCTGGTTCACCTGTCCCTTTCATTCTTGTTGGCTCCTTAACACGCTGACACACTGGCCAAGGTTACATTGTGTGTTTGTGTGTGTACTCAGCAAAGTGTGGCTGCAAGGGTTGAGTCATAGCTCTTGGCCCCGCCTAGTCGCAGGTCGCTACTAGGTCCACTTTCACCCTGCTATGTATGGATCCTGTGTGTGTGTACTCACCTAGCTGAGGTTGCAGGGGTCGAATCCTAGCTCCTGGCCCCGTGTGTATGTGTATGTGTGCTCACCTAGTTGTATTCACCTAGTTGAGGTTGCAGGGGTCGAGTCCTAGTTCCTGGCCCCGCCTCTTCACTGGTCGCTACTAGGTCACTCTCCCTAAACCGTGAGCTTGATCATACCTCTGCTTAAAGCTATGTATGAATCCTGCCTCCACTACATCGCTTCCCAAACTATTCCACTTTCTGACTACTCTGTCGCTGAACAAATACTTCCTAACATCCCTGTGATTCATCTGTGTCTTCAACTTCCAACTGTGTCCCCTTGTTGCTGGTGTGTGTGTGTGTGTGTGTGTGTGTGTGTGTGTGTGTGTGTGTGTGTGTGTGTGTGTGTGTGTGTGTGTGTGTGTGTGTGTGTGTTTTGGGGAGGGGTTGAGGTGGGGTTGAGGTGGGGTTGTGGTAGGGGGTTACTCTAGTATTACGTCTCCCTGGCTATTACAGCCATCGACCTCTTCCTCCCAGGAAATTACTACTCTGGTTCCACTCTACCTTACTGACTCCTCAGTTATACTAGAATGATACGCGAATTATACTAGAATGATACGCGAATTATACTAGAATGACACGGGAATTATACTAGAATGATGCGCGGATTATACTAGAATGACACGGGAATTATACTAGAATGATGCGCGAATTATACTAGAATGACACGGGAATTATACTAGAATGATACGCGAATTATACTAGAATGATACGGGAATTATACTAGAATGATACGGGAATTATACTAGAATGATACGCGGATTATACTAGAATGATACGCGAATTATACTAGAATGATACGCGAATTATACTAGAATGATACACGAATTATACTAGAATGATACGCGGATTATACTAGAATGATACGCGAATTATACTAGAATGATACGCGGATTATACTAGAATGACACGGGAATTATACTAGAATGACACGGGAATTATACTAGAATGATGCGCGGATTATACTAGAATGACACGGGAATTATAAATAGAATTGACAAGGGAATTATACTAGAATGATGCGCGGATTATACTAGAATGATACCGGATTATACTAGAATGACACGGGAATTATACTAGAATGAAAACGCGGATTATACTAGGGAAAGATACGCGAATTATACTAGAATGACACGGAATTTACTAGGAAAAGATACGCGGATTTTTACTAAATGCACGGGAATTTTCTAAAGATCGCGAATTTTACTAGAAAAGACAGGGAATTTACTAGAATGACCGGGAATTTTACTAGAATGTACGGGATTATAAGAAGTACCGGATTATACTAAAAGACACGGGATTATACAGAATGATACGCGGATTATACTAAATGATCGCGAATTATACTAGAATGACACGGGAATTATACTAGAATGATGCGCGAATTATACTAGAATGATAAAGGAATTTTAAAATGACCGGGAATTATACTGAAAGATACGCGGATTATACTAGAAAGAACGGGAATTATAAATTTTTAAATTGGGCACGGGAATTTTACTAGAATGTGCGCGGGGTTTATTTTAATAGAAATGACACGGGGAAATTAATTTTTCAGAAGGCACCCGGGAAATTTTACTTTGAATGATGGGGCGATTTTTAATTTGAATGGGCACGGGGAATTATCTAGAATGAAACACATTTTACTAGAATGATACGCGAATTATACTAGAATGACACGGGAATTATACTAGAATGATGCGCGGATTATACTAGAATGATACGCGAATTATACTAGAATGATACGGGAATTATACTAGAATGATGCGCGGATTATACTAGAATGATACGCGAATTATACTAGAATGATACGGGAATTATACTAGAAATGATGCGCGATTATACTAGAATGATACGGGAATTATACTAGAATGATGCGCGAATTATACTAGAATGATACGGGAATTATACTAGAATGATGCGCGAATTATACTAGAATGATACGGGAATTATACTAGAATGATGCGCGGATTATACTAGAATGATACGCGAATTATACTAGAATGATACGGGAATTATACTAGAATGATACGCGGATTATACTAGAATGATACGGGAATTATACTAGAATGATGCGCGGATTATACTAGAATGATACGGGAATTATACTAGAATGATACGCGTATACTAGAATGATACGGGAATTATACTAGAATGATGCGCGAATTATACTAGAATGATACGGGAATTATACTAGAATGATACGCGGATTATACTAGAATGATACGGGAATTATACTAGAATGATACGGGAATTATACTAGAATGATGCGCGGATTATACTAGAATGATACGGGAATTATACTAGAATGATGCGTGGATTATACTAGAATGATACGGGAATTATACTAGAATGATGCGCGGATTATACTAGAATGATACGCGAATTATACTAGAATGATGCGCGGATTATACTAGAATGATACGCGAATTATACTAGAATGATACGGGAATTAAAGGAGTAAGGAATAATGAAATTAAACGTATAAAAGAATGAAGAACAAAAAGCAGACACTGAGGAGGGAGGGAAAGAAGAAGGAAGGAAGGAAGGGGAGAGAGGGAAGGAGGGAGGGAGGGGAGAGAGGGGAGAGAGGGAAGGAGGGAGGGAGGGGAGAGAGGGGAGAGAGGGGAGGAAGGAGGGGGCGCAGCCCCTGGGGAGGTGAGACAGTTCTTACTATTTCAATCTTCCAGGATAGTGCTTATCTTGGAGGGGGTGACGAGGAGGGGAGTAATTTGTCGGGGGGGAGGAAGGGGAGGGGGGAGGGAATGGGGGAGGAGGGGGATTATTATAATCAAGGGGAAGCGCTAAACCCGTAGGATTATATAGCACCTGTGGGGGGGGGGATGTGGAAGGCATTCAGGCTTAATTCAGGAAACTGGAGCACAGATCCAATTCCCTAAATCAAGAGCCCCTCACCAACATCAAGGAACCTTCCTTGAGGGGGGGGGAGGAACAGCTACCACACTGGAGGGGTGATCACTTGTTGCAACATTGATTTTTACCCTTGTGATGGTTACTGCCGGCACCAGGGTCTTGGTAACACTATCAACCTGTCTATCTGCCTATCTATTTATCTATTTGTCTATCTTTATGTATCTATCTATATGTCATTACCATTCCTTGCACATTACGTAGTAGTCTTTTCAGTATTTACAAAACATCGCTTGACTCCTAGTATTTTTGAAATAAAAACGCGATAGGTATTTATAGGAAGTTGACTCTCTCTGTCTCTGTCTCTCTCTCTCTCTCTCTCTCTCTCTCTCTCTCTCTCTCTCTCTCTCAGCAGATTACACTCCCGTGTCTTGGTCAGACACTACTCCAAGTAGAATGTTATTCTGTCAATTCTGCGACGTTTGATAATGTCCTCAACGTCCTTGCAGAGTCTACTGGAGCAATGTGGAGCAGACAGAACACTCGTGTGGTTCACACACCATCCTGTCTGCTAACCATAGATCCGCTAACACAGTAGAATGATAAACTGTACTAGTGACTCACTCTCCAAATCACACAAAATAAAACGAGAGAGAGAGAGAGAGAGAGAGAGAGAGAGAGAGAGAGAGAGAGAGAGAGAGAGAGAGAGAGAGAGAGAGAGAGAGAGAGAGAGAGAGAGAGAGAGAGAGCACTAACAGTTAAACTACTTCTGTTGTAAACACGTTGTGACGATCAGGTAGAGACAGTCCTTCCCTGATAGGCAACGAAGGTTGAAAATCAGGATACGAGTCTTGTGTTGCACGTAGTCTGTCGGTAGATGGGGCGAAACGTCTTCATCTTTATTATAGATGTGCAGGACGATCAGTATGCCACTGCAACATGAACACTTCGCTTCTGCAACATGAGCACTTAGCGATTCACGGTAATTCACAATTCATGCACAAAGATTATTATTATTATTATAATCAAGGGGAAGCGTTAAACCCGTAGGATTATACAGCGCATGTGGGGGGGGGGTGGAAGGTATTCAGGGAACCGGAGCACAGATCCAATTCCCTAGATCAAGAGACCCCTCAACAGCATCAAGGGACCTCCCTTGAGGGATCATTGCCCTCAAGGGCTAATAACAATCCAGGAAGGAGCGAAACATCAAGAGGCTTTCATTCACAATTCACAAACATTCCATGAACGACGCTTCGGTCAGTCCAGACACACTTGTCAGGTGACAGGATTTAGTCTGCAATTAATAGGGTCGTGGTGGGCAATGATTTCGTTTACTAGGGCCATGACAGGCAATAATTGTCGTTTAGTAGGGTCGTGATGGGCAATGATTGTCGTTTACTAGGGCCATGACAGGCAATAATTGTCGTTTAGTAGGGTCGTGATGGGCAATGATTGTCGTTTACTAGGGCCATGACAGGCAATAATTGTCGTTTAGTAGGGTCGTGATGGGCAATGATTGTCGTTTTCCAGGGGTGAATATGGACGACGATCGGCAGAAGGTGTTGGTGACGTGGGTGGGACGCACCGAGGGTGTCACCCACGTCAAGAAAGCCCTCAAGGAACTCGTGAAGACCAGCAGAACCATCTTGCCCTCAGGTGGTGCACTCTACACCATCTGCGAAAACTTCGACACCTTCCAGAAGGGAGGTAAGTGGTGGAGCCCACTTCGGGAGTCCACACCACACCCAGGGTATCTCCTGTGAAGCACTATCTGCTACTATAGACTGAAGACTATCGTAGTATGTTATCCAGGTGTCTGAGGCTAGAAAGGTAAAGCAGAATGCTTTAATAGGCCTAAGGCCTATTGAATGCATAAAGGTCATGAAGCCAAGGAAAATTGAACACAGAAAATGGACATTAACGTTACCTTAATTATAAATAATCATAGACGTTTTCTCTTCTACACTAACTTTCTCCTCTGCTCTCTTCTACAGGTCTTTACCCACTGCTTCACCTGACGGAGGAGTCAGTCACCATTAGCAAGTTCCTCAAAATTCACTCGTATCTGGATGCTCTAGCTCTGGGCCCTGAGAACATGGTCGACCAGGGTGAGTGCTACAAGCTTGCTTTTTTTTTATTCCAGGAAGTTGACAGCAGCTCTGATGTGACACCAGCTGTGTGTGTGTGTGTGTGTACTCACCTATTTGTACTCACCTATTTGTGGTTGCAGGGGTCGAGTCTTAGCTCCTGGCCCCGCCTCTTCACCGGTTGCTACTGGGCCCTCTCTCTCCCCGCTCCATGAGCTTTATCAAACCTCGTCTTAAAACTGTGTATGGTTCCTGCCTCCACTACGTCATTTTCTAGGCTATTCCACTGCCTTACAACTCTATGACTGAAGAAATACTTCCTAATATCTCTCTGACTCATTTGTGTCTTCAACTTCCAATTGTGGCCTCTTGTTTCTGTGTCCCCTCCCTGGAACATCCTGTCTTTGTCCACCTTGTCTATTCCACGCAGTATTTATATGTCGTTATCATGTCTCCCCTGACCCTCCTGTCCTCCAGTGTCGTCAGGCCGATTTCCCTTAATCTTTCTTCATAGGACATTCCCCTTAGCTCTGGAACTAACCTTGTCGCAAACCTTTGTACTTTCTCTAGTTTCTTGACGTGCTTTATCAAGTGCGGGTTCCAAACAGGTGCTGCATACTCCAGTATGGGCCTGACATACACGGTGTACAGTGTCTTGAATGATTCCTTACTAAGGTATCGGAATGCTGTTCTCAGGTTTGCCAGGCGCCCATATGCTGCAGCAGTTATCTGATTGATGTGTGCTTCCGGAGACATGCTCGGTGTTATACTCACCCCAAGATCTTTCTCCTTGAGTGAGGTTTGCAGTCTTTGGCCACCTAGCCTATACTCTGTCTGTGGTCTTCTGTGCCCTTCCCCTATCTTCATGACTTTGCATTTGGCAGGATTAAGTTCGAGAATTATTATTATTATAATCAAGGGGGAAGCGCTAAACCCGGAGGATTATACAGCGCCTGGGGGGGGGGATGTGGAAGGCATTCAGGCTTAATTCGGGGAACTGGAGCACAGATCCAATTCCCTAAATCAAGAGCCCCTCACCAACATCAAGGAACCTTCCTTGAGGGGCTAAATTCGAGAAGCAATTTGCTGGACCAGGTGTCCAGTCTGTCCAGGTCTCTTTGAAGTCCTGCCTGGTCCTCATCAGATTTAATTCTCCTCATTAACTTCACATCATCTGCAAACAGGGACACTTCTGAGTCTAACCCTTCCATCATGTCGTTCACATGTGTGTGTGTGTGTGTGTGTGTGTGTGTGTGTGTGTGTGTACTCACCTATTTGTGGTTGCAGGGGTTGATTCATAGCTCCTGGCCCCGCCTCTTCACTGATTGCTACTAGGTCCTCTCTCTCCCTGCTCCATGAGCTTTATCATACCTCGCCTTAAAACTATGTATGGTTCCCGCCTCCACTACTTCACTTTCTAGGCTATTCCACGGCCTGACTACTCTATGACTGAAGAAATACTTCCTAACATCCCTTTGATTCATCTGAGTCTTCAACTTCCAATTGTAACCGCTTGTGTCTGTGTCCCATCTCTGGAACATCCCGTCTTTGTCCACCTTGTCTATTCCGCACAGTATTTTATATGTCGTTATCATGTCTCCCCTGACCCTCCTGTCCTCCAGTGTCGTCAGGCCGATTTCCCTCAACCTTTCTTTGTAGGACACTCCCCTTAGCTCTGGGACTAGTCTTGTTGCAAACCTTTGCACTTTCTCTAATTTCTTGACGTGCTTGACTAGGTGTGGATTCCAAACTGGTGCTGCATACTCCAGTATGGGCCTGACGTAAATGGTATACAGAGGTTTGAACGAATCCTTACTGAGGTATCGGAACGCTATCCGTAGGTTTGTCAGGCGCCTGTATCCTGCAGCAGTTATCTTATTGATGTGCACCTCAGGAGATATGTTCGGTGTTATACTCACCCCCAGATCTTTTTCCTTGAGTGAGGTTTGCAGTCTTTGGCCATCTAAACTATATTGTGTCTGCGGTCTTCTTTGCCCTTCCCCAATCTTCATGACTTTGCATTTGGCAGGGTTAAACTCAAGGAGCCAGTTGCTGGACCAGGCTTGTAGCCTGTCCAGGTCTCTTTGTAGTCCTGCCTGAACCTCATCCGATTTGATTCTTCTCATTAACTTCACATCATCTGCAAACAAGGACACTTCTGAGTCTATCCCTTCCGTTATGTCGTTCACATATACCAAGAACAGCACAGGTCCTAGGACTGACCCCCTGTGGAACCCAGCTTGTCACAGGCGCCCACTCGGACACCTTGTCACATACCATGACTCGTTGTTGCCTCCCTGTCAGGTATTCCCTGATCCATTGCAGTGCCTTTCCTGCTGTGTGTGCCTGATCCTCTAGCTTTTGCAGAAACCTCTTGTGAGGAACTGTGTCAAAGGCCTTCTTGCAGTCCAAAAAAATGCATTCGATCCACCCCTCTCTCTCGTCTTACTTCTGTCACCTTGTCATAAAACTCCAGTAGGTTTGTGACACAGGATTTTCCTTCCCTGAAACCGTGCTGGTTATCAATTATACACTTGTGTGTGTGTGTGTATATACTCACCTATTTGTGATTGCAGGGGTCGATTCACGTGTCATACCTGTTGTACCTTTTCTTCAAACTCTGCATGGTGAAGCCTGCCTCTGCCACTTCTTCCAGGTCATTCCACTTCCTGATCACCCTCAGGCTGAAGAAATACTTCCTGACATCCTTATGGCTCATCTATGTCCCAGTATCTCTCCTCTGAGTGGTGGTAACACCTGTCATCTACCTGGTGGTAACACCTGTCATCTACCTGGTGGTAACACCTGTCCTACCGTTGCAGGTATGTTTGAGGAAGTAGCGTGTGTCAGACCTGCCGTGGAGGATCTGGAGGTCACTAACTCTGTACTAGCAGTCTCTGCCTTCAAGAGTCTTGAACCCTCGCCTAACACCAAGCTAGTTAAGGAGTGGAAGGTACTACTAGTATTATATAAGTAGTAGTAGTTGTATTAGTAGTAGTAGCACTAGTACTAGTTCTATTACTACCAGTAGAAATAATACTAGCAGTAGTAGCAGTAGTACTAATAATAATTCTATTACGACTACTACTACTAGCAGTAGTAGTATTACTATTATTATTATTAATTATAATCATCATTATGCTTATTAGAAAAAGTGCTAAACCTGTGTGGATCATTCAACTCAAGGAGTGGTAGCACAGATTTGATCCTCCATCTGCAAACGAATGAAAGATTTCCTTACGGTAGGGAATTTATTTTCCCCAGTTTCCCTGCCCCTAGTGCCCACACTAGGGGCAGTACCCCTGAGGGTACTGAGTACTGCCTTCCTTTGTTCCTCCTGCAGCAGTGGACAGGAGCGAGGGCCTTCCTGCAGGAGGTGGTGATGGCGGGTCTGCAGTGCCTGGAGATCAGGTTTCTGGTCAAGGTGGCGCCCTACGAGGAGCCTGCTGGCTTCTGCTACATTCTGCTGACCAAGGTTAGGTGTTAGGTGTTGCGGGTGTTGCAGCTCCTTGCTGACGAAGGTGAGGTGTTGGGAAGGTACTGCAGGCATTAGTGAGAATAAACATGTGATGTGTCACTGTCGTGGAGAACAACAGGGCGACCTGCAGGGTGACACGTGTCCACTAACACGTATTTCATTAACAAGTGTCCAGCGACACTTGTTTCAGCAAGTGTCCATAAAAACACCTTACAACAACAATCTTTGAGGAAAAAACTTTATTTATCATGATATTATAAGTCTGTTATCAGCCTTTGTTTATCACTGGTTACGTGCATCTGGCTAGTGAAAGTCTTAAGAGGCACACAAGTTCCCCCATCTTCTAATAACACGTTTATTTTTCCACTATAATCTACGTTATCCATAATTACAATAGTGTTCTAGAGGTCTGAGTACAGCTCAGACCTCTACAACACTATTATCTTCAAAGATTTGTTAAGTTATACCATGAATTAAGGAAAGATCCTGGACTTCACCTAACAAAACAGACAAAGCAAATGCGATAGTAATTATGGACAACGTAGATTATAGTGGAAAAATGAACATGTTAATAGAAGAAACTTGCTCGCCCCTTAAGGTAAAGATGAAAAAACAAGTGACTGAAACAGTACACATATAACTAGCACATAGGAGAAAGAAACATGACGACGTTTCGGTCCAACTGTGTAACTAGTTAATGATCAAAGTCGGACCGAAACGTTGTCGTAAGTTTCTTTCTCCTATGTGCGGGTTATTTTCGTGAGGACATGATGGTAAACAACTTGCCGTAGGGAGGGGTTCCATTTGGCGAGTTGTTTCCTGGCATGCCAGTGTCCTATACACTGACCTGCTGGGTTTAGGGCAGGTTTTACCACTGGCTTCACTCCACTCCCTTTTCAGTGGGTTTTTTTAAGCTTGTCTTCCTGTTCCAGGTTGCTATCCACGACCCCAGTGACGAGAACATAGCAGTGGACGTCCTACAGAGGTTGCGCGTAGAGAGATGGTCCGGTTACAACACCATATACAGGGAGGTTCAGTGACTTGCTCTTTGTCCTCCCCTTCCATGAACCTTCTTGCCCTCTCTCTGAGCCCCTACTCATCTGTGTCTATGAAGAACAGCATCCTACAGAGGTTGCACATGGAGAGATGTTCTGGTTACAACACCATCTACTGGAAGGTTCAGTGACTTGCTCTTTGACTGCCCCCTCCAAGAACCTTCTTGGTGTCTCTCTCTGAACCCCTTCTCATCTGTGTGTCTCTGAAGAACAGCAACCTTGTTCCAGCAACCTGTCTTTGGGACTTTCATGTTTCCCTGGACCTGCATCTGCAGCATCTGAGGTGCAGTTCTTGCATGGTCTTGAAGTCCTTCAAGACTCATGGTATCAACTTTATGTTGTTGCACCCTAGCACCCTACCACATGAGCAACATTCACCTTCGACCTGTATCAACATCTTCAAGATTTAAGACTCATCTTTATCACATCTGCCAAGCTCAGCCACAACCTGCTGGAACTGCTTCTAGACACTCGTGTAAGCCTTGGTCCGCATGTGCAGCACGTGACCCCATGCTGCTGCTGTTAGTGAGGTTGCAAAGCTTGTTAAAAGCCAGAAGAGATCCAGCAACTCTCAGTGCACATATGATGTTGCATTACATCCATTTCCAAAATTAAGTTTGTAAAAGTCTTTTTTGGATTGTTGCCATCTATCATAACTGTATGCAAATGTGAGTGAGTGAGTGAGTGAGTGAGTGAGTGTGTGAGTGTGTGTGTGTGTGTGTGTGTGTGTGTGTGTGTGTGTGTGTGTGTGTGTGTGTGTGTGTGTGTGTGTGCGCACACATGTGCATTTGGTCATTTAGAGAGAATGGATCAAAGTAGAATGACATGGAGAGCGTATAAGTCTGTGGGGGAAGGAAGGCGGGGTAGGGTCATCCTCAAAAAGGTTGAAGGGAGGGACTAAAGGAGGTTTTGTGGGCGAGGGGCTTGGACTTCCAGCAAGCGTGCGTGAGCGTGTTAGATTGGAGTGAATGGAGACGAATGGTATTTGGGACTTGATGAGCTGTTGGAGTGTGAGCAGGGTAATATTTAGTGAAGGGATTCAGGAAAACCGGTTATTTTTATATAGCTGGACTTGAGTCCTGGAAATGGGAAGTACAATGTCTGCACTTTAAAGGAGGGGTTTGGGATATTGGCAGTTTGGAGGGATACGTTGTGTATCTTTATACGTATATGCTTCTAAACTGTTGTATTCTGAGCACATCTGCAAAAACAGTGATTATGTGTGAGGTGGTGAAAGTGTTGAATGATGATGAAAGTGTTTTCTTTTTGGGGATTTTCTTTGTTTTTGGGTCACCCTGCCTCGGTGGGAGACAGCCGACTTGTTAAAAAAAAAAATATGTATATTATATATATAGATATATATTATTATATATATATATCATATATATATATAATATATATATATAAATATATATATAATTTTTTTTTTTTCAACAAGTCGCCGTCTCCCACCGAGGCAGTTTGACCCAAAAAAGAAAGAAAATCCCCAAAAAGAAAATACTTTCATCACTCATTCAACACTTTCACCACACTCGCACATTATCACTGTTTTTGCAGAGGTGCTCAGAATACAACAGTTTAGAAGCATATACGTAAAGTACACAAATATCCCTCCAAACTGCCAATATCCCAAACCCCCCCTTTTAAAGTGCAGGCATTGTACTTCCCATTTCCAGGACTCAAGTCCGACTATATGAAAATAAATAAATAAATAAATAAATAAATAAATAAATATATATACATAATATATATATATATATATATATATATATATATATATATATATATAATATATATATATATATATATATATATATATATATATATATATACATATACATACAACATTATAGGTAGTAGGTTGGTAGACAGCAACCGCCCAGGGAGGTACTACTGTCCTGCCAAGCGAGTGTAAAACGGAAGCCTGTAATTGTTTTACATGATGGTAGGATTGCTGGTGTCCATTTTTCTGTCTCATAAACATGCAAGATTTCAGGTACGTCTTGCTACTTCTACTTACACTTAGGTCACACTACACATACATGTACAAGCATATATATACACACTCCTCTGGGTTTTCTAATATTTTCTTACTAGTTCTTGTTCTTGTTGTTTATTTTCTCTTACCTCCATGGGGAAGTGGAACAGAATTCTTCCTCCATAAGCCATGCGTGTTGTAGGAGGCAACTAAAATGCCAGGAGCAAGGGGCTAGTAACCTCTTCTCCTGTATATATTACTAAATGTAAAAGGAGAAACTTTCGTTTTTCCTTTTGGGCCACCCCGCCTTGGTGGGATACGGCCGGTGTGTTGAAAGAAAGAAAGAACATACAACATATATATACATATATGTATACATATTGGGCTAGTAACCCCTTCTCCTGTATACATTACTAAAGTTAAAAAGAGAAACTTTTGTTTTTCTTTTTGGGCCACCCTGCTTTAGTGGGATACGGCCGGTTTGTTGAAAGAAGAAAGACAGACATACATATACATATAGTGTTTGTCAAGGGATCAAACCCGTTAGCTGGACTTGAGTCCTGGAAGTGGGAAGCACGATGCCTGCACTTTAAAGGGGGCTTTGGGATACTGGCTGTTCGGAGTGACATCTAAACTTCTGTATCTGAGCGCCTCTGCAAAGACAGTGATTATGTATGAATGATGAAAGTTTTTCTTTCTTTTTTGGGTCACCCTGCCTTGGTGGGCAGATGGCCAACTTGTTGAAAAAAAAATGTATACATGCAAGAATTGTGAACAAGCAACACAGGACGCAAAACAACTCGGGGAAGGGGATGATGTTGAATAAGAGTGTTAGGCCTTTTGTCTTGTAATCAACACATCATCAGGAGCTTGCAAAGTTGCAGAAATGAGTAAGAAATCTTAGCAAATTCATTCTGAAAGGCTGTATAGTCCTTGTGCCTAGTGCCTGAGAGATTAAGTAAGGTAATTTAGTGATTAACTAGCAAAATTAGCATTGGTAATATAATGGTCATCAAGATTATCAGTTGGACTTTACAAATATAAAGGATTTTGTATTTTGAATAAAGCTGTGTCTGGCATTTGTCTTAGGGAAAATTCCACCACCATGAAGGAAAACGAAATCTAGGGCAAACTCGCCTAGTGGGTAGACACAGGTCGTGCCCCACCAGAAAGAGTAACCTGGTTCCTATTCGTGGAACCCTAACAACTAAAACAATCCAGGGCGTTCATACAAGAATCACATTTTAGACTGTGCACAATAGCTTCAATTATAAATGAATCGAGCTTGAATAACCCACAACTACCATTAAATGATGATAAACTTTTGCTATTTAATGCTCTAATAATGCAGTTCTGCAGGATAAGAATGGAAACAAACATTTAGCAATAACATTATCTAATTTAAATGCATCGTACACTGTGTAATTTTGACATCTGGACAAAAAAAGTCCCTGATAAGTTGCTTGGCTAGAAAAAAATCATAATTTTCTGGTTATATAATCAACTGCAAATTAATAAGTGAAAAGTGGAGAAGTTTATGTACAAAAGCTTTACTATTATTTACACAGAATATAGTGGCATATAAAACTTATGTTAAATAAAAGCTTATATCCCATGTGTAGGGATATATCACTCATTATTGATCCTTGCAGGCAATATTTTGATATATATTAGGGGGAAAAGAACATGCGCAGCTAGTGAGATATTGCATTGTAGCTCCATTTTACTCTCTAGGAACTTTGTCAAGCCAATATAAACAGTACAAGTACAGAGGCTAGATATATGAAACAAGGTGAGGTGAAAGAGGAATATAAGTACTGCAGGAAGCCTACTAGCTCATGCTAGTAGTGATAGTAGTAGTAGTACATGTAACAACTATTACTATCACCACTGGTTTAAGCTAGTAGGCCTGCAGTGCTTGCATTCCTCTGTCGCCTCACCATATTACCTATATATACCCTTTATGTCGACTTGACAAAGCTCCTGGAGAACGAAATATAGCTGTAATACAACATCTCATTAACTGCACGTGTCCTCTTGCCTAATACAGTGTCGGTGATTCTACCATCATCATTACAGCCTTCTGAAAGCCTTCTGAAAGCATGGATAAACCTGGTCAAGCTTCCACAGCCATCTGAGAATTACATATGAGCTTCAACATAATACAACAACGAACTTTTCCTTTATTAAAGATAATGTATTTACAATGCCTTACCAATAAAACCAGAGTAACACAATAAATAAACAAAATAAAGGTTTAGTTCATAGCTAATTAACCTTACAGGTTCAGCACGTAGTTATGATGATGATAATATGATTATAATAATACTATAAAACCCCTTCTCCTGTATATATTACTAAATTTAAATAAACTCGTTTTTCTTTTTAGGTCATCCTGCCTCGGTGGGATACGGCCGGTTTGTTAAAAAAATAATAATACTACAAAGAATTGCCACAAACTGCACACTCAGGAAAAGATCAAATACCATATGTAGCATGAGAAAGTCTTAGAAACTTAAAAATATATTCAATAGGATGTGATCTCAGTAATATACTGTACTAAATTCATGTATTAAACTAGCTGATTTAAGGCCATCCCACTAATGAATTAATAAAAAATAACTATAGATGTATATGCATTAAGTATTGTACTTAAACTATCCTTGATAGAATGCAGAGGAATACAAAAAGAGGACCAAGTTATTTTATGTGCAAATACAAAAACAGCAATTTGCAAATCTCCTCCTTATCTACATAAGAGACCAAGATATAAACCCAAGAAACACCTTACTGGCTATTAGTGTGTTGAAATTACCTGAATTCAAACCCTGCTTTTAGTGGGTGGGTCACAAAAATTCTCCCCAAGTCTTGGCCACTGAGTGGGTGATACTTGGGTTTCATTAATTTAATCTGTATGTCCATGATAGACTGAAAAACTGTTTCAGCCAAAGTACTGTAATTTACATTAATTTGCACCGATATACAAGTAGAACTTAATATAGCACTAGCACTAGAATTTCCAATACTCCTAACATGTTAATGAGATCTTAGATGAATTTTTGTCTACCAATCTATAATTTATGTGCCTGGAGTGAGTTAAAATGCTAGCTTAGCCTTGCACTGACGAATGGAAGCTTAATCTCCTACCAAAGTTAACCCTTACAGTTAGCTCTAATTCAAGCTGGTGTATTTTACGAGCTTTCTACTCTAGTGCGAGTTTAGAACATCCTACATAGGTTATACCGTATCTGATCTTTACCACTAAAAATAAAGTATGGCCGGTAGCAGATTGAGTAAAAATATTTTCTAAGCCTACAAATCTGGTTAAGGCTAGTAGTCGAGAGCCCACTCATTCTCTGTAAGAAATGAGTCCACCACCTCCTTCATGGCCAAGTTTGGAATTAGCTGGTCTACTGTGAGGTCAGTCCTTGTAATGGGGTCGAAGTGGCCAACACGCTGAAAAACAAAATACACTCTGTAAGTCACAGTGATGGAGTGAGTGATGATGAAAGTGTTTCTTCTTTTTCAGGTCACCCTGCCTTGGTGGGAAATAGCCGATGTGTTAATAAAAAAAATTGTTGTTGCTTCTTTGCATGAAAAAATCAGAGGTGCAATTTTTTTTTTATCATAATTAAAAATTTTAGTAGGTAGTAGGCTGGTAGACAGCAACCGCCCAGGGAGGTACTACCGTCCTGCCAAGTGAGTGTAAAACGGAATCCTGTAATTGTTTTACATGATGGTAGGATTGTTGGTGTCTTTTTTTCTGTCTCTTAAACATACAAGATTTCAGGTATGTCTTCCTACTTCTACTTACACTTAGGTCACACTGCACCTGTTTGGAACCCGCACTTGATAAAGCACGTCAAGAAACTAGAGAAAGTGCAAAGGTTTGCGACAAGGTTAGTTCCAGAGCTAAGGGGAATGTCCTATGAAGAAAGGTTAAGGGAAATCGGCCTGACGACACTGGAGGACAGGAGGGTCAGGGGAGACATGATAACGACATATAAAATACTACTTGGAATAGACAAGGTGGACAAAGACAGGATGTTCCAGGGAGGGGACACAGAAACAAGAGGTCACAATTGGAAGTTGAAGACACAGTTGAGTCAGAGAGATCTTAGGAAGTATTTCTTCAGTCATAGAGTTGTCAGGCAGTGGAATAGCCTAGAAAGTGACGTAGCGGAGGCAGGAACCATACATAGTTTTAAGACGAGGTTTGATAAAGCTCATGGAGAGGGGAGAGAGAGGGCCCAGTAGCAACTGGTGAAGAGGATGGGCCAGGAGCTAAGGCTCGACCCCTGCAACCACAAATAGGTGAGTACATACATGTACATACATACATGTAGGGAAGTTTTTATTGCATTTATGGATTTAGAAAAGGCATATGATAGAATGGATAGAGGAGCAATGTGGCAGATGTTGCAAGTATATGGAATAGGTGGTAAGTTACTAAATGCTGTAAAGAGCTTTTATGAGGATAGTGAGGCTCAGGTTAGGGTGTGTAGAAGAGAGGGTGAATACTTCCCGGTAAAAGTAGGTCTTAGACAGGGATGTGTAATGTCACCATGGTTGTTTAATATATTTATAGATGGGGTTGTAAAGAAGTAAATGCTAGGGTTGTTCGGGAGAGGGGTGGGATTAAATTATGGGGAATCAAATTCAAAATGGGAATTGACACAGTTACTTTTTGCTGATGATACTGTGCTTATGGGAGATTCTAAAGAAAAATTGCAAAGGTTAGTGGATGAGTTTGAGAATGTGTGTAAAGGTAGAAAGTTGAAAGTGAACATAGAAAAGAGTAAGGTGATGAGGGTATCAAATGATTTAGATAAAGAAAAATTGGATATCAAATTGGGGAGGAGGAGTATGGAAGAAGTGAATGTTTTCAGATACTTGGGAGTTGACGTGTCGGCGGATGGATTTATGAAGGATGAGGTTAATCATAGAATTGATGAGGGAAAAAAGGTGAGTGGTGCGTTGAGGTATATGTGGAGTCAAAAAACGTTATCTATGGAGGCAAAGAAGGGAATGTATGAAAGTATAGTAGTACCAACACTCTTATATGGATGTGAAGCTTGGGTGGTAAATGCAGCAGCGAGGAGACGGTTGGAGGCAGTGGAGATGTCCTGTCTAAGGGCAATGTGTGGTGTAAATATTATGCAGAAAATTCGGAGTGTGGAAATTAGGAGAAGGTGTGGAGTTAATAAAAGCATTAGTCAGAGGCAGAAGAGGGGTTGTTGAGGTGGTTTGGTCATTTAGAGAGAAATGGATCAAAGTAGAATGACATGGAAAGCATATAAATCTATAGGGGAAGGAAAGAGGGGTAGGGGTCGTCCTCTAAAGGGTTGGAAAGAGGGGGTAAAGGAGGTTTTGTGGGTGAGGGGCTTGGACTTCCAGCAAGCATGCATGAGCGTGTTAGATAGGAGTGAATAGAGACGAATGATACTTGGGACCTGACGATCTGTTGGAGTGTGAGCAGGGTAATATTTAGTGAAGGGATTCAGGGAAACCGGTTATTTTCATATAGTCGGACTTGAGTCCTGGAAATGGGAAGTACAATGCCTGCACTTTAAAGGTGGGGTTTGGGATATTGGCAGTTTGGAGGGATATGTTGTGTATCTCTATACGTATATGCTTCTAAACTGTTGTATTCTGAGCACTTCTGCAAAAGCAGTGATAATGTGTGAGTGTGGTGAAAGTGTTGAATGATGATGAAAGTATTTTCTTTTTGGGGATTTTCTTTTTTTTTTTTGGGTCACCCTGCCTCGGTGGGAGACGGCCGACTTGTTGAAAAAAAAAAAAAAAAAAAATACATGTACAAGCATATATATACATACCCCTCTGGGTTTTCTTCTATTTTCTTTCTAGTTCTTGTTCTTGTTTATTTCCTCTTATCTCCATGGGGAAGTGGAACAGAATTCTTCCTCCGTAAGCCATGCGTGTTGTAAGAGGCGACTAAAATGCCGGGAGCAAGGGGCTAGTAACCCCTTCTCCTGTATAAATTACTAAATTTGAAAAGAGAAACTTTTGTTTTTCTTTTTGGGCCACCCTGCCTCGGTGGGATACGGCCAGCTTGTTGAAAGAAAGAAGGAGATTTACATTACAAAACAATACTCAAAAGTCTACATACAATATACAGTGGACCCCCGCATAACGATCACCTCCGAATGCGACCAATTATGTAAGTGTATTTATGTAAGTGCGTTTGTACGTGAATGTTTGGGGGTCTGAAATGGACTAATCTACTTCACAATATTCCTTATGGGAACAAATTCGGTCAGTACTGGCACCTGAACATACTTCTGGATTGAAAAAATATCGTTAACCGGGGGTCCACTGTACTCCTTTCTCTCATAGTTACTGATTCTATTTATTTTATACTCCTCTCTGTCTCATAGTCACCGATTCTATTTTTTTTTTTTTTTGCTGCAGTGGTTACAGAAAAGGTAATTATAAGCTATGCAGTCTATTGAATAAAATACACTTTCATTTGATGGTATACCTGTAAGTGTTCCTCAATGTCCCTTCGATCATATGTGATTCCGCTGGGGGTAACGACAGGCTCTCGCAGTATCTCAAAGCTGATTTTGCCACATAAATAGTCAGGTACTTCTCGTTTCTGCAGGTTAAAACGACATACATAATTTGAGTTGCAGCTTTGGGAGTTATCATTTCATGTATCATGGATGATACATATAGTAACAACATTCAGCTGCAAGGCCCATACAAAGATAACAGGCAGCAGAACATAACACACACATATAATAAATAGCAACACTTATCTTACTTACTTATCTGGAACTTACTGACTTATCTGGAAATAATGTCATGTTATTTATGGAATAAACATCATAACATGTTATTTATGGAATAAACATCATAAGTTATTCATGGAATAAACATCATAACATGTTATTTATGGAATAAACATCATAAGTTATTTATGGAATAAACATCATAACATGTTATTTATGGAATAAACATCATAAGTTATTCATGGAATAAACATCATAACATGTTATTTATGGAATAAACATCATAAGTTATTCATGGAATAAACATCAAAAAATGTTATTTATGGAATAAACATCATAAGTTTATTATGGAATAAACATCATAACATGTTATTTATGGAATAAACATCATAACATGTTATTTATGGAATAAACATCATAACATGTTATTTATGGAATAAACATCATAAGTTATTCATGGAATAAACATCATAACATGTTATTTATGGAATAAACTGAGATTCGTCAGCTTATCTAATCTACTGCAGCTACCTTAGAGAATGTATTCTTGCACACACGAACAGAGATATCAATTAATCTTATGTACTGTACATGGAATACACTCAAAGATCATACCTGTAATCTATACACAAAAACACATTTACCAGAGTAAGATAGACTGTGCCATAAGAAAAAGGAATACATTATTAAAATCTGAGTTACATCATTTCACACTTCTAAGAGTAAATGTATCGAAAGCACTTCTAAAAGAGAGGTTGAAAATCTTGGAAACTACAGTGGACCCCCGGTTAACGAACTTTTTTCATTCCAGTAGTATGTTCAGGTGCCAGTACTGACCGACTTTTTTCCCATAAGGAATATTGTGACGTAGATTAGTCCATTTCAGACCCCCAAACATACACGTACAAACGCACTTACATAAATACACTTACATAATTGGTCGAATTTGGAGGTGATCGTTAAGCGGGGGTCCACTGTATATTGGTTTTTGCTAGAGGTGTTCTATCAACCCAGTTGTGATGGCTTTGTAGATCTACAGGCTGTGATGGCTTTGTGGGCCTACAGGTTGTGATGGCTTTGATGGCCTACAGGTTGTGATGGCTTTGTGGGCCTACAGGCTGTGATGGTTTTGTAGATCTACAGGCTGTGATGGCTTTGTGGGCCTACAGGTTGTGATGGCTTTGATGGCCTACAGGTTGTGATGGCTTTGTGGGCCTACAGGCTGTGATGGTTTTGTAGATCTACAGGCTGTGATGGCTTTGTGGGCCTACAGGTTGTGATGGCTTTGATGGCCTACAGGTTTGTGATGGCTTTGTGGGCCTACAGGCTGTGATGGCTTTGTAGATCTACAGGCTGTGATGGCTTTGTGGGCCTACAGGTTGTGATGGCTTTGATGGCCTACAGGCTGTGATGGCTTTGTGGGCCTACAGGCTGTGATGGCTTTGTGGGCCTACAGGCTGTGATGGCTTTGTGGGCCTACAGGCTGTGATGGCTTTGTGGGCCTACAGGCTGTGATGGCTTTGTGGGCCTACAGGCTGTGATGGCTTTGTGGGCCTACAGGCTGTGATGGATTTGCGAGACTACTGGTTGCAATTAGCAATTACCTCAATAATCAGGCAGCCATTAGGAAAGTTCAGAAAGCGAGAATACAAAAACTTAAACTAATTTAAATACATCAGAGGGATGTCACCAACCTATATCTCACCCAGCTGTGGGAATGGTTGGTTTTGAGAAGGACCTGCCTTGTATGGGCCAGTAGACCCATGTGAGTCATTAAGTATCTGGTAAGATACTTTTTAATATGATTATTATATAAAAGCAGTTGATACCTGTAAGTAGTACTAACATCATTATAAAAACGAAAAACTCATCACAAAAGCCTTGGAACTGGAGAACTGTTGTTGACAGATATGTTGTCCCTGTATTGCTGGGCAGGCAATTTCACCTTTGTAATTGGCAATGACATATAAGCAATAAATAATTGGAAATGTTAATAAAGTTCCCAATTATTGCTTATCTCTCTTTTTTTATTTTATTTTATTAACACACTGACCTATTCCCACCAAGGCAGAGTGGCCTGAAAAAGAAAAACTTTCACCATCATTCACTCCATCAGTCTTGCCAGAAGGGTGCTTTACACTACAGTTTTTAAACTGCAATTTGTTGGTAATAAAGTTCCCCATTACTGCTTGTCTCTTTATAAACTACAATTTGCTGGTATTCCTGCACCATCTGCCATTACAACTACCCCTTTACCAAGGCTTAGTCTATTAAGGTGTGACTCAAATAAGCAAGAACTGGTTACAGAAGAGAGAGGGAGGTACAAAACGAACATTTATTGAGGCAGCGTTTCATTCTGCATAGGACAAAAATGGTGTCGCAACGAACGCTCGCTCCACACTAGTCCCCATCCAAAAGATGATCCTCCAGGAAAAATATTTGCGCTGGATTGCTTAATCTGATAAAAATAACCACGGAACATAACCTGTCAGTCATTTCATGGAGTAGGAGGCAGCAGTGAGTGAAAAAATTCAGCACCTCGTTACATGTAACTTATTCTATAATATCAAAGAACATAACACTGAATGTTTTCCTCAAAATTTCAAATTAAATCAAAATGACAAAAAAAATTGGAAACATTACTTACTCTTCTTCTCTCGTCGAGACGAGCAAACATGGTATTGATCTCGGTAATGTAGTTATCCTAGAAGCAAGGTAAGTCAGTGTTAATACAACTGTGTACATACACAAATACAGGTATACAATACCTACTATTATTATGCTCATGTATTTTACTTCTTTGCTTCTTTCTCGGTTCACTCTGCCTTGGTAGGAGACGGCCGGTGTATTTAAAAAAAAAATTATGCTCATGGGGTGTTAAATCAGTACGGGGTCATATAGTATTTAGGAAATGGGAGGCAAGCTGGTTTGATCCAAGGAAAGAGAGGAGGTAGCTCAAATTCTCTGCATCAGGAACCACTCATCAGCCTTATGGCATCCCCTTGTAAGAGCAATTTCTTATACAGTGGTACCAGAGTTTCATACAGCTCCCAACTTGAACAATTATGTAAGTGTATTATTGTAAGTGCTTTTGTAAGTGTATTTTTGGGGGTCTGAAACAGACTAATCTAATTTACATTATTCCTTATGGGAACAAATTCGTTCGGTAACGGCACTCGAACAGCCTTCTGGAACGAATTATGGCCGAAACTCAGGGTACCACTGTATATCTTCACTAAAATTAGCATAATATAATTTGGCTAAACCCTTTAAAACTACTGTACTCGCATAGTTCCAGCCAAAGTGCAATGTTTTTTTTTTAGCAGACCAGCCGTCTCCCACCGAGGCAGGGCAACCTGAAAAATAAAAGAAACGAAAGTTTTTCTTCTTTTTATGTTTAGTATGCTGTATGACCCTTGTGGGTTTAGCTCTTGGTTTTGATTGTAACAATAATTTACATTTAGTAATTTATACAGGAGAAGGGGTTACTAGCCCCTTGCTCCTAAAATGTGAAATATTTGCGTCAAACGCTGATATTCCTTAAAAAACACAAGAGAGTTCGGCATTATCACACACCTTCAGGTATTCCCATAACAACACTTGTTTTATCACATGCTAGTAATTATATACTTTACTAAGGATCAACATACAGTTATATAACTAGTGTTTCCATGACTGGCACAATCCCAGCTGTTAGTGTAATATAAATAATACACATCATATTCCACTCACAGTTTGCTCCTCTATCCTCATCACTTCCTCTTGAGAGCTCTCGTCGTCATTTTCATACTTCTGTCGTACTTCATCAATTTGACGATCACGATCCTCCAAAATTAATCGGTTCATGTATGTCTGAAAAACAAACAAAAAACGTAATTTAGAAGAATCAGTTTAATGTGTTGTTGGTACCTTACAAGGAATTGACAATTCTTGTAACCCCAACAAAAGCCATAATGGACAAAGAGGCACAATACCGTGACTGGAACAAAACACAAATAACCCACACATAGGAGAGAGGAGCTTACGACGATGTTTCGATCTGTCTTTGACCATTTCATGCCAAGACAAATCCAATCCCATCACTAAATCTACCATTTGTAATATTATTCTATGATTTGTACTACCTAACTATTTTAAATCTAATTATGTATGTACCTAATTAGGTATGTACCTAATTAGGTATGTATCTAATTATGTATGTATCTAATAATGTATGGTCAAATGTACTGCTCCATAACCTATATTAATATTGAGCAAGAATTAGTATTAGTCTGCCCAAAATGCCTAGGCATGCTAGTGGCCGTCTTTGTAATTAATATTTTATAACATGTAAACCACACATTGTAAACTCTACAAGGAAATAAAACAAGGAAATAAACATTTTGAGTTGTTATTTTTTGATTTACAAAGTCACGCTCACTTAGAAACAAATGTGTCGTTATCAGCCATGTTATGCAAGCACCCGCAGCAGCGGCCTTGAAGATGTACAGGCCAAGACTGCCTCCGCTCAACCCACCCTCGGTGTAATCATTAAATCAACCATCCATATTCATTCATTAGTCCTTATTCTCTACTTCCCTCCTTCAGTAATTTTTCTGACTTCATACCTTCTTTCCTACCAATATCCATGCATCCATCTATCTCTTTCTCACTTCATCCCTTCCATCTTTTATATGAATAAATTTTGAGGTATTCATCAAAACTATAATGATATCAAATTAAAATATTTAAAAAACATCACTTTATGGGTTGCAACAAATTTATTTTATGTAGTTCACAATTTTTAAGGCATCAGTATGCCAGAGTTCAAGAAATTTATTTTAAATGCAAATATGCACTCTAGAACAGTACAAATCTTTATTCATAAAAGCATTAGTCACAGGTGTGATACACAGGTGTGCATAATGTGTAGTACAGCCTCTCCTCACTTAACAATGGGGTTCCGTTCCTAAGAGTAGGTCGGTAAGTGAATTAATCATTAAGTGAGGAGCATACTATACTAGTAGTAGGTTTGTGTCAACCATCTTTAGATATTTTTTTAATGTCACATTTGCACCATTTATAACATCTCTAGTATATTTTTAAATGTTTATACAGTAGTATAGTGTATATTGTAATAAGGAGAACAGAGGAAATCAGCTCTAATATACATTACTTAGGTTTGCATACTGGTTGGAAAGCTGGCTGTAAGTACGAGTGGTCAATAAATTAATACATCGCTCGGGGAAGGGGGGGGTTGTATTAGCAAGCCCATGTTATAATCAGTGTTTCAGGCAAGGCCTAAGGTAACGTGGAAAATTAATTAAAATGTCCATAGGTAAATAATATAAAAATAACTGACTGAATGACCAAGATAAAAAAAAATTACAATACAAGAATAACTAAACCAACTCTCCAACATATCATTACTGAATTTGTATAACAAGTTTAAGGTTACCATAGTGTCACACTAGCTTGTATTATTCTAGTCATAAGAAAGTGCAAAACCTATATATAACAGCATATACAGGAAAAAATGGGTTTTAAAAAATAAACAGTTGAATTCACAACCAGCCAATGGGAAACGGCTGACGTGTTGAAAAAAATACGTAAGCACAGTAAGATTTAATTAAGTCCATACATAGAGTGATTCTAAAATAGTTACCAAAATATCCCAACCGGGATTACTCTACATAACAAGAGATAAATCAGTCAATGCATGTATCCTGGATATAAAAACTGCTTTAATAAATTAGAACAAAAATTACAGGATAAACCATTGTCATACCTGCAGTTCAATCTCTTGCGAAATTCTTTTTTCTTCGGCTATATTAAAGCGCCTTTTCCGAGCGACTCTAATCATACAGGCAATGTCGTCACCGTAATTAACTTTCTGTTCCTTAGCAAGATCTTGTGCTGCAGTTACCAAAGGATTACATTATAAAGATACTGATAACTGTTATGTAAGCAATTATTGCAGTAATAAACTAGATAATAATATTCAAGAAGTGCCCAACCTAAAAGGGTCAAACTGCACTTGGAAAATAAGAGGGATAAGGGATTAATGAGGTTTGATTTAAGGAAGAGAAGAGTACCTCCATTCCTTGGATCAGGAGCCCTTCACTGGTAAAATGTACCCTCTTGAAAAGTGGAATCAGAATGATACTAGGATTTTTTTTTTTCACTGTGTGGCATTTCAATGGCATGAATTATAAGAGGATATATTAAGTGCTACTTTCGTTTTCCCCTCTGGGCCACCCTGCCTCGGTGGGATACGGCCGGTTTGTTGAAAGAAGACGATATTAAGGGCTACAACAATTGAAAATTATAAATCAATTATCATCTTTCTTTCAGTGCATCAGCCTTATCCCACCGAGGCGGGGTGGCCCAAAAGGAAAAACAAAAGTTTCTCTTTTTGAATTAAGTAATGTATACAGGTGAAGGGGTTACTAGTCCCTTGCTCCCAGCAAAAATCAATTATATGATGACTAACTCACTGAAGATGAGACACCACAAGCACAGCTCTGTTCCTGTAGCTACAAATAGTGAATAAAAGTAAGTAATTACACACAAAATGTTCAAGATAATTTGCACAATAAAATCCACAACAGGAAGTGTGCAAATTGGGAAAATACTGAAATGATAAGAACAATGAAAGAAGAAAGATGTGAAATAAGGCTTGGATAAGCTGAGCAAAGATCTCTTAACCTATTAACAGATACTGTATATTAAAAGACAAGTGGAGAGAAAAATGGATGGTGGAATTAATAGTGATATGTGAAACAAGGAAAATAAAGAGTACATAAAAATAAACCTCATGAGGAATACAGACTATATGATGCAAAGCCGAACACACGAGAACGAGAAAGGGAGTCAAGAGAAAGTATAAACAAATTACAGTGGACCCCCGCATAACGATCACCTCCCAATGCGACCAATTATGTAAGTGTAATTATGTAAGTGCGTTTGTACGTGTATGTTTGGAGGTCTGAAATGGTCTAATCTACTTCTCAATATTCCTTATGGGAACAAATTCGGTCAGTACTGGCACCTGAACATACTTCTGGAATGAAAAAATATCGTTAACCGGGGGTCCACTGTATTACCAAACCGAATAAATGCAGAAACAAGATGTTAATAAGCTATACTGGTAAACCCAAAACAGCCTTACAATAAATGTATGACATTCTATAAACTTTATACACAGCATATATTAAAACTGAAATATGAAGCTGTAGTATGGTATCCACTTGAAAATTATATATAGACAGTGCGAAAGAAAGCCATAGATGCCAAATGGCTCCAAGAGGTAAGCTATGATCATTTAAAAGAAACTACCTTACATCCCACAGGGATTATATTAATTATATGTTAAATGTTATTAACATACACACAGTCATTAACTCAATGAAACTTTATAAGTCAAATTGAGAGTTTAATCCTTTTTGTCAAAATTCATATATTTTTATAATCCTCAAAACTAATGCAAACTTAAAGATTTTACACTATTGTGAAAATAACATATACAGTGGACCCCCGCATAACGATCACCTCCGAATGCGACCAATTATGTAAGTGTATTTATGTAAGTGCGTTTGCACGTGTATGTTTGGGGGTCTGAAATGGACTAATCTACTTCACAATATTCCTTATGGGAACAAATTCGGTCAGTACTGGCACCTGAACATACTTCTGGAGTGAAAAAATATCGTTAACCGGGGGTCCACTGTATTGTACATTGCTCAATTAGAGTTATACTGTACAGAACAATGAGGTACAAGAACACATTTCCACACACTTACCTCGCTGTAAATGTTTAATGCTTTCATCAAAATTATCTGTTTCTAGAAGGGCTTGGCCAAGAAAGAAGTGCGCTTTCACCACTGTGGGATCTATCTCGAGTGCTGTGCGGCAATCCTGGCATACTAGCTCCCATCGCTTCAGTTTTAAGTTGCATAACGCCCTATTTGTGTAGTATACAGCAACTGATGGCTTTTTAGACTGAAAGAGGATGGAAGGGACTTAGTCAAATTAATACACATTCAAATTGTACTGTATCTAAATATAATTCAAATAAAAATTCAACTCTTGTTATTGTTTGGCATAGTATCAGGGACAATAAGAAAATATATAAATAATGTGCTGAGAGTAATGAAATAAGCCAGGACTCACAGCCATGGCTTCAAGATGGATAAAGCTAGAGTTAGAAAAGGTACAGGGAAGTAGTGGTTTGGCAATTAGGTTGTAGATAAGTGGAGCAAACTCCTAGGTAGTGTCACTGAGGCTAAAACTCTGGGTTAAAAAGAGAATGGTTGGATACATGAACAAGTGTAGTTGACTGAGTGTTACCTGCCTAGGACTGGCCAATCAGGCCTACTGCAGTGTTTCTTTGTTCTCATATTCTTGTTTGTTCTTTGTTATCACCATTTTTAAATACTAACTTAAAGATCCTGAGTTGTGCGAGCGCTGTTATACTCACGGGAAAGTACTAAACCTGTAGGGATCATGCAAGACATAAGGAATGAGAGAGAATTACATATGATCCAAGAGAAGGGAGTGGTAGCTTCAATTCCTTTATCAAGAACCCTGCACCAGCATGACAGCACTTCCCTCGCCTAAGTAAACAACAAAATCAAAGTAGGCAGCTGTTAAAATCATTAACATATATGACCTTTAATAGTTAGGATGAAATAACAATACAAAAGTCTGACTCAATATAGCGAGCCTGATCAGAATATTGAGCCTCTCGTTATATCGAGAGGCTCAATATAGCCTCTCACTATATCAAGAGTTTCACTACTCTCGAAACTTTACAAAGGTAACTCTTCAAAGGTATAGCTTAAAACAATTATCAGGGTGAACCGAGGCCTCGTGAAAAATCAAAAAAGTTTTATTTAGGCCTAATACACAAGCTCAAACTGTTACAATGGCTTTATATAGTAAATTACATAAAAATTTAACCAAAAATAACTCAACAAAGTTAGTGTGACTAATTTCCATTGGGTTCCTTGTGTTATATACTTAATTTCACATTTACATAAGCATACACACTTCCCATTTTATTTAACCATTTATTAGGCTGCTTGTGAAGGTTTCTGAATGAATAAAGCTCAAAGAGACAAATTTTCAGTGTTACATAAAGTACTGTAGAAAAACTGTTGAGTTGAACATCAATATACATAATTGCTGTCTCTCTTTAATGTCCATCTTTGTATACATATTATATACAGCGTTTATTAAGTTGTTCAAATAAGTCTTAGGTTTCAGCTTAGCAAGAAATGCTCTGCAGAACTGGGAACCTTTCATGGGTATTTTTTAATGTTATCCAATCTTATAGAAAATAAATATCTAATGGAAACAAAGCATTTATTTATTTTAGCTAGTTACTCATTATTTGTATTCATAGGCTTGAAGACGCCACTCGTGCCAAAATGTTTTCTCAATAAATGTTCTGAAATGTTCATGTGTGTCTACACACAGCATCACAATGTTCATGTGTGTCTACACACAGCATCATAATGTTCATGCGTGTCTATCTACACACAGTATCATAATGTTCATGTGTGTCTATCTACACACAGCATCATAGTGTTCATGCATGTCTATCTACACACAGTATCATAATGTTCATGTGTGTCTATCTACACACAGCATCATAATGTTCATGCGTGTCTATCTACATACAGTATCATAATGTTCATGTGTGTCTATCTACACACAGTATCATAATGTTCATGTGTGTCTATCTACACACAGCATCATAGTGTTCATGCATGTCTATCTACACACAGTATCATAATGTTCATGTGTGTCTATCTACACACAGCATCATAATGTTCATGCGTGTCTATCTACATACAGTATCATAATGTTCATGTGTGTCTATCTACACACAGTATCATAATGTTCATGTGTGTCTATCTACACACAGTATCATAATGTTCATGTGTGTCTATCTACACACAGCATCATATGTTCATGTGTGTCTATCTACACACAGTATCATAATGTTCATGTGTGTCTATCTACACACAGCATCATATGTTCATGTGTGTCTATCTACACACAGTATCATAATGTTCATGTGTGTCTATCTACACACAGCATCATATGTTCATGTGTGTCTATCTACACACAGTATCATAATGTTCATGTGTGTCTATCTACACACAGCATCATAATGTTCATGCGTGTCTATCTACACACAGTATCATAATGTTCATGTGTGTCTATCTACACACAGTATCATAATGTTCATGTGTCTATCTACACACAGTATCATAATGTTCATGTGTGTCTATCTACACACAGCATATGTTCATGTGTGTCTATCTACACACAGTATCATAATGTTCATGTGTGTCTATCTACACACAGCATCATAATGTTCATGCGTGTCTATCTACACACAGTATCATAATGTTCATGTGTGTCTATCTACACACAGCATCATAATGTTCATGTGTGTCTATCTACACACAGCATCATAATGTTCATGTGTGTCTATCTACACACAGCATCATAATGTTCATGTGTGTCTATCTACACACAGCATCATATGTTCATGTGTGTCTATCTACACACAGCATCATAATGTTCATGTGTGTCTATCTACACACAGTATCATAATGTTCATGTGTGTCTATCTACACACAGCATCATAATGTTCATGTGTGTCTATCTACACACAGCATCATAATGTTCATGTGTGTCTATCTACACACAGCATCATAATGTTCATGTGTGTCTATCTACACACAGCATCATAATGTTCATGGTGTCTATCTACACACAGCATCATATGTTCATGTGTGTCTATCTACACACAGCATCATAATGTTCATGTGTGTCTATCTACACACAGTATCATATGTTCATGTGTGTCTATCTACACACAGCATCATAATGTTCATGTGTGTCTATCTACACACAGCATCATAATGTTCATGTGTGTCTATCTACACACAGCATCATAATGTTCATGTGTGTCTATCTACACACAGCATCATAATGTTCATGTGTGTCTATCTACACACAGCATCATAATGTTCATGTGTGTCTATCTACACACAGCATCATAATGTTCATGTGTGTCTATCTACACACAGCATCATATGTTCATGTGTCTCTATCTACACACAGCATCATAATGTTCATGTGTGTCTATCTACACACAGCATCATAATGTTCATGTGTGTCTATCTACACACAGCATCATAATGTTCATGTGTGTCTATCTACACACAGTATCATATGTTCATGTGTGTCTATCTACACACAGCATCATAATGTTCATGTGTGTCTATCTACACACAGCATCATAATGTTCATGTGTGTCTATCTACACACAGCATCATAATGTTCATGTGTGTCTATCTACACACAGCATCATATGTTCATGTGTGTCTATCTACACACAGCATCATATGTTCATGTGTCTCTATCTACACACAGCATCATATGTTCATGTGTGTCTATTTACACACAGCATCATAATAAATATACAATATATAGATACACAAGCAGGTTTAATATGCATAATGTATAACATTCATGGATAGTACACTGTGACCAGTGCCTAAGTAAATCTCTTTAGATACAGGTACATATAAGTACAATTATCATACATGTATGATAATTGTGCTGTATTATTATTATAATCAAGGGGGAAGCGCTAAATCCGGAGGATTATACAGCACCTGGGGGGAGGGGATGTGGAAGGCATTCAGGCTTAATTTGGGGAACTGGAGCACAGATCCAATTCCCTAAATCAAGAGCCCCTCACCAACATCAAGGAACCTTCCTTGAGGGGAATTGTGCTGTAACATGTATGATAATAAGATATTAATAAGATATTACAAGGATCCCATTGGGGTCCTTGTAATATCTTATTAATTAAAGCCTAGCAATAAGTTAAAGTAAGAATCAATTGTAATTATAACCTCGTAAGTTAAACCAGCTAAATAACTCAAATATGTGAAAATCAGTTAAAATAAAAGGAAATATAACAGGAATAAAGTAAGCAAAGTTATTTACATAATAAGTAAGTTTATTTAGGCAGAGGTACACATCTGTACAATTATCATAATAATAATATCTTTATTTACAACATGTACAAGGTATACAGACCATAACTGATATTAATGACATACTACTATACAGAAAGCCACTTGTTATGCTGAGTATTTTGGGCAAATTAGGTCAATTTTGTCCCAGGATGCGACCCACACCAGTCCACTAACACCCAGGATGTGACCCACACCAGTCCACTAACACCCAGGATGTGACCCACACCAGTACACTAACACCCAGGATGTGACCCACACCAGTCCACTAACACTCAGGATGCGACCCACACCAGTCCACTAACACCCAGGATGCGATCCACACCAGTCCACTAACACCCAGGATGCGATCCACACCAGTCCACTAACACCAGGATGCGACCACACCAGTCCACTAACACCCAGGATGCGATCCACACCAGTCCACTAACACCCAGGATGCGATCCACACCAGTCCACTAACACCCAGGATGCGATCCACACCAGTCCACTAACACCCAGGATGCGACCCACACCAGTCCACTAACACCCAGGATGCGATCCACACCAGTCCACTAACACCCAGGATGCGACCCACACCAGTCCACTAACACCCAGGATGCGATCCACACCAGTCCACTAACACCCAGGATGCGATCCACACCAGTCCACTAACACCCAGGATGCGACCCACACCAGTCCACTAACACTCAGGATGCGACCCACACCAGTCCACTAACACCCAGGATGTGACCCACACCAGTCCACTAACACCCAGGATGCGACCCACACCAGTCCACTAACACCCAGGATGCGACCCACACCAGTCCACTAACACCCAGGATGTGACCCACACCAGTCCACTAACACCCAGGATGCGACCCACACCAGTCCACTAACACCCAGGATGCGACCCACACCAGTCCACTAACGCCCAGGATGTGACCCACACCAGCCCATTAACACCCAGGATGCGACCCACACCAGTCCACTAACACCCAGGATGCGACCCACACCAGTCCACTAACACCCAGGATGTGACCCACACCAGTCCACTAACACCCAGGATGCGACCCACACCAGTCCACTAACACCCAGGTACCTATTTTGAATTGATGGGTGAACATAAAAGATAAGATAAAGACTTTATTTATTTGTAAGGTTACAATGTGTATATACAATATTGTTTAGTTAAGTACGAAGAAAGCCAATATCATGCCCGGGGCATTTCGTTGTAAGGAAACACGTCCAGTGTCTCCACCCCTTCGCCGGGACTCGAACCCGGACCCTCACCGTGTGAAGCAGGAGCTTTTGCCACCAGGCCACAATGACAAGTAAGCGCTAAACCAGCACGGATCACCGAGCGAGGCACTCACGATGGCATCTGTGTAGCACTTGATGGCTTCTTCAAATTTCCTGACGGAGAACAACTTATTCCCTCTGTTCTTGAGCTCCACATCCGTCATTATGTGTCTTCTCTTCCTCCTCCTCTTCTTCCTCTTCCTCTTCTTCTGAGGAGACGCAGCAGTGCACTTCTGGAAGGTGTCAAGTGTGATCACTGTTGTTTGTTTACAACCTCACAGCTGATGCAGTAAACAAGATGAGGTCACACAAGCGCACACCTCATGACCATTATAACAATAATATTTTCATTTACTACTATTACATATACATAGTATACAGACCATAGCTGACATCAGTGAAATATTACTATGTAGAAAGCCGCTTGTTATGCTGATCATTTCGGGCAAATTAGGTCAGTTTTGTCCCCAGGATGCGACCCACACCAGTCAACTAACACCCAGGTACCTATTTTACTGATGGGTGAACATAGACAACCGGTGTAAGAAAACACGTCCAGTGTTTCTACCTTCGCCGGGAAACGAACCCGGACCCTCACCGTGTGAAGCGAGAACTTTTGTCACCAGGCCACGAGGCCCTACCACTGACTTATAACATGTTCAACAATCAAAACTTTGGGGTCCAGTCCCTGGACCCATTATGTACCTTTGTAATCTTTCGACTACCACTCACAGGATGGGTCTGGGGTACATAATGAAGATGTTAAACTGACACTAATTACTGATAGTTGCTGTTATCTTGGGTGGTTTAGATGCCGTTGAGAAGGTTTAGGAGATTTAGATGAAGTTAGCATCAATAACAGTAGCGGCAGCATCAACAGCAGCATCAGTAGTAGCAGCAGCAGTAGCAGCAGCAGTAGTAGTAGCAGCAGCAGCAGTAACAGCAGCAGTAGTAGTAGCAGCAGCAGCAGTAGTAGCAGCAGCAGCATCAGTAGTAGCAGCAGCAGCAGCTTATCAGCAGCAGCAGCAGCAGCAGCAGCAGCAGCAGCAGCAGCAGCAGCAGCAGCAGCAGCAGCAGCAGCAGCAGCAGCAGCAACAGCAGCAGCAGCAGTAATAGCAGCAGTAGCAGCAGCAGCAGCAACATCAGTAGCAGTAGCAGCATCCGCAGCAGCAGCATCCGCAGCAGCAGCATCCGAAGCAACAGCAGCAGCATCAGTAGCAGCAGCAGCAGCAGCAGCAACATCAGTAGCAGTAGCAGCAGCAGCAGCATCAGTAGCAGCAGCAATAGCAGCATCAGTAGCAGCAGCAATAGCAGCAGCCGCATCAGCAGCAGCATCAGTAGCAACAGCAGCAGCATCAGCATCAGTAGCAGCATCAGTAGCAGCATCAGTAGCAGCAGCAGCATCAGTAACAGCAACATCAGTAACAGCAGCAGCATCAGTAACAGCAGCATCAGTAGCAGTAGCATCAGTAGCAGCATCAGCAGCAGCATCAGTAGCAGCATCAGTAACAGCAGCATCAGTAGCAGTAGCATTAGTAGCAGCATCAGTAGCAGCATCAGTAACAGCAGCATCAATAACAGCAGCATCAGTAGCAGCATCAGTAGCAGCATCAGTAGCAGTAGCATCAGTAGCAGTAGCAGCATCAGGAACAGTGGCATCAGTAGCAGTAGCATCAGCAGCAGTAGCAGCATCAGTAGCAGCATCAGGAACAGTAGCATCAGTAACAGTAGCATCAGTAGCAGTAGCAGCATCAGTAGCAGCATCAGTAACAGTAGCATCAGTAGCAGTAGCAGCATCAGGAACAGTGGCATCAGTAGCAGTAGCATCAGTAGCAGTAGCAGCATCAGTAGCAGCATTAGGACCAGTGGCATCAGTAGCAGTAGCATCAGTAGCAGTAGCAGCATCAGTAGCAGCATCAGTAACAGTAGCATCAGTAGCAGTAGCAGCATCAGTAGCAGCATCAGTAACAGTAGCATCAGTAGCAGTAGCAGCATCAGGAACAGCAGCATCGGTAACAGTAGCATCAGTAACAGTAGCAGCATCAGGAACAGCGGCATCAGTAGCAGTAGCATCAGTAGCAGTAGCAGCATCAGTAGCAGCATCAGGAACAGCAGCATCAGTAACAGTAGCATCAGTAGCAGTAGCAGCATCAGGAACAGTGGCATCAGTAGCAGTAGCATCAGTAGCAGTAGCAGCACCAGTAGCAGCATCAGTAACAGTAGCATCAGTAGCAGTAGCAGCATCAGGAACAGCGGCATCAGTAGCAGTAGCATCAGTAGCAGTAGCAGCATCAGTAGCAGCATCAGTAACAGTAGCATCAGTAGCAGTAGCAGCATCAGGAACAGCAGCATCAGTAACAGTAGCATCAGTAGCAGTAGCAGCATCAGGAACAGTGGCATCAGTAACAGCAGCATCAGGAACAGTAGCATCAGTAGCAGTAGCAGCATCAGGAACAGCAGCATCAGTAACAGTAGCATCAGTAGCAGTAGCAGCATCAGGAACAGCAGCATCAGTAACAGTAGCATCAGTAGCAGTAGCAGCATCAGGAACAGTGGCATCAGTAACAGCAGCATCAGTAACAGTAGCATCAGTAGCAGTAGCAGCATCAGGAACAGTGGCATCAGTAACAGCAGCATCAGGAACAGTAGCATCAGTAGCAGTAGCAGCATCAGTAACAGTAGCATCAGTAGCAGCATCAGTAACAGCAGCATCAGTAACAGCAGCATCAGTAGCAGTAGCATCAGTAACAGCATCAGTAACAGCAGCATCAGTAGCAGTAGCAGCATCAGGAACAGTGGCATCAGTAGCAGTAGCATCAGTAGCAGCATCAGTAACAGCAGCATCAGTAACAGCAGCATCAGTAGCAGTAGCATCAGTAACAGCATCAGTAACAGCAGCATCAGCAGCAGTAGCAGCATCAGGAACAGTGGCATCAGTAGCAGTAGCATCAGTAGCAGTAGCAGCATCAGTAGCAGCATCAGGAACAGTGGCATCAGTAGCAGTAGCAGCATCAGGAACAGCAGCATCAGTAACAGTAGCATCAGTAGCAGTAGCAGCATCAGGAACAGTGGCATCAGTAGCAGTAGCATCAGTAGCAATAGCATCAGTAGCAGTAGCAGCATCGGTAACAGTGGCATCAATAACAGCAGCATCAGTAGCAGTAGCATCAGTAGCAGCATCAGTAACAGCAGCATCAGTAACAGTAGCATCAGTAGCAGTAGCAGCATCAGGAACAGTGGCATCAGTAGCAGTAGCATCAGTAGCAGTAGCATCAGTAGCAGTAGCATCAGTAGCAGTAGCAGCATCAGTAACTGGCATCAATAACAGCAGCATCAGTAACAGTAGCATCAGTAGCAGTAGCAGCATCAGTAACAGTGGCATCAGTAACAGCAGCATCAGTAACAGTAGCATCAGTAGCAGCATCAGTAGCAGCATCAGGAACAGCAGCATCAGTAACAGAAGCATCAGTAACAACATCAGTAACAGCAGCATCAGGAACAGCAGCATCAGTAGCAGCATCAGTAGCAGCATCAGTAGCAGCATCAGTAACAGTAGCATCAGTAGCAGTAGCAGCATCAGGAACAGTGGCATCAGTAGCAGTAGCATCAGTAGCAGTACCAGCATCTGGAACAGCAGCATCAGTAGCAGCATCAGTAGCAGCATCAGTAGCAGCATCAGTAACAGTAGCATCAGTAGCAGTAGCAGCATCAGGAACAGTGGCATCAGTAGCAGTAGCATTAGCAGCAGTAGCAGCATCAGTAGCAGCATCAGGAACAGTAGCATCAGTAGCAGTAGCATCAGTAGCAGTAGCAGCATCAGTAGCAGTATCAGTAACAGTAGCATCAGTAGCAGTAGCAGCATCAGGAACAGTGGCATCAGTAGCAGTAGCATCAGTAGCAGTAGCAGCATCAGTAGCAGCATCAGGACCAGTGGCATCAGTAGCAGTAGCGTCAGTAGCAGTAGCAGCATCAGTAGCAGCATCAGTAACAGTAGCATCAGTAGCAGTAGCAGCATCAGTAGCAGCATCAGTAACAGTAGCATCAGTAGCAGTAGCAGCATCAGGAACAGCAGCATCAGTAACAGTAGCATCAGTAACAGTAGCAGCATCAGGAACAGCGGCATCAGTAGCAGTAGCATAAGTAGCAGTAGCAGCATCAGTAGCAGCATCAGGAACAGCAGCAAACAGTAACAGTAGCATCAGTAGCAGTAGCAGCATCAGGAACAGTGGCCCTCAGTAGCAGTAGCATCAGTAGCAGTAGCAGCATCAGTAGCAGCATCAGTAACAGTAGCATCAGTAGCAGTAGCAGCATCAGGAACAGCGGCATCAGTAGCAGTAGCATCAGTAGCAGTAGCAGCATCAGTAGCAGCATCAGTAACAGTAGCATCAGTAGCAGTAGCAGCATCAGGAACAGCAGCATCAGTAACAGTAGCATCAGTAGCAGTAGCAGCACCAGGAACAGTGGCATCAGTAACAGCAGCATCAGGAACAGTAGCATCAGTAGCAGTAGCAGCATCAGGAACAGCAGCATCAGTAACAGTAGCATCAGTAGCAGTAGCAGCATCATGAACTGTGGCATCAGTAACAGCAGCATCAGGAACAGTAGCATCAGTAGCAGTAGCAGCATCAGGAACAGTGGCATCAGTAACAGCAGCATCAGTAACAGTAGCATCAGTAGCAGTAGCAGCATCAGGAACAGCAGCATCAGGAACAGTGGCATCAGTAACAGCAGCATCAGGAACAGTAGCATCAGTAGCAGTAGCAGCATCAGGAACAGCAGCATCAGTAACAGTAGCATCAGTAGCAGTAGCAGCATCAGGAACAGCAGCATCAGTAACAGTAGCATCAGTAGCAGTAGCAGCATCAGTAACAGCAGCATCAGTAACAGTAGCATCAGTAGCAGTAGCAGCATCAGGAACAGTGGCATCAGTAACAGCAGCATCAGTAGCAGTAGCATCAGTAGCAGTAGCAGCATCAGGAACAGCAGCATCAGTAACAGTAGCATCAGTAGCAGTAGCAGCATCAGGAACAGTGGCATCAGTAACAGCAGCATCAGTAGCAGTAGCATCAGTAGCAGTAGCAGCATCAGGAACAGTGGCATCAGTAACAGCAGCATCAGTAACAGTAGCATCAGTAGCTGTAGCAGCATCAGGAACAGCAGCATCAGTAACAGTAGCATCAGTAGCAGAAGCAGCATCAGGAACAGTGGCATCAGTAACAGCAGCATCAGTAACAGTAGCATCAGTAACAGCAGCATCAGTAACAGCAGCATCAGTAACAGCAGCATCAGTAACAGTAGCATCAGTAACAGCAGCATCAGTAACAGCAGCATCAGTAACAGCAGCATCAGTAACAGCAGCATCAGTAACAGTAGCATCAGTAACAGCAGCATCAGTAACAGCAGCATCAGTAACAGCAGCATCAGTAACAGTAGCATCAGTAACAGTGGCATCAGTAACAGCAGCATCAGTAACAGCAGCATCAGTAACAGTAGCATCAGTAGCAGTAGCAGCATCAGGAACAGTGGCATCAGTAACAGCAGCATCAGTAACAGTAGCATCAGTAACAGCAGCATCAGTAACAGCAGCATCAGTAACAGTAGCATCAGTAACAGCAGCATCAGTAACAGCAGCATCAGTAACAGTAGCATCAGTAGCAGCATCAGTAACAGCAGCATCAGTAGCAGCATCAGGAACAGCAGCATCAGTAGCAGCATCAGTAACAGCAGCATCAGTAGCAGCATCAGTAGCAGCATCAGTAGCAGCATCAGTAACAGCAGCGTCAGTAGCAGCATCAGGAACAGCAGCATCAGTAGCAGCATCAGTAACAGCAGCATCAGTAGCAGCATCAGTAGCAGCATCAGTAACAGCATCAGTAACAGCAGCATCAGTAGCAGCATCAGTAACAGCAGCATCAGTAGCAGCATCAGTAGCAGCATCAGTAACAGCAGCATCAGTAGCAGCATCAGTAGCAGCATCAGTAGTAGCATCAGTAACAGCAGCATCAGTAGCAGCATCAGTAGCAGCATCAGTAACAGCAGCATCAGTAGCAGCATCAGTAGCAGCATCAGTAACAGCATCAGTAACAGCATCAGTAGCAGCATGAGTAGCAGCATCAGTAGCAGCATCAGTAGCAGCATCAGTAACAGCAGCATAAGTAGCAGTAGCAGCATCAGTAGCAGCATCAGTAACAGCATCAGTAACAGCATCAGTAACAGCAGCATCAGTAACAGCAGCATCAGTAGCAGTAGCAGCATCAGTAACAGCAGCATCAGTAACAGCAGCATCAGTAGCAGCATCAGTAGAAGCATCAGTAGCAGCATCAGTAGCAGCATCAGTAACAGCAGCATCAGTAGCAGCATCAGTAGCAGCATCAGTAGCAGCATCAGTAACAGCATCAGTAGCAGCATCAGTAACAGTAGCATCAGTAGCAGCATCAGTAACAGCATCAGTAACAGTAGCATCAGTAGCAGCATCAGTAACAGCAGCATCAGTAGCACCATCAGTAACAGCATCATCAGTAGCAGCATCAGTAACAGCAGCATCAGTAGCAGCATCAGTAACAGCATCATCAGTAGCAGCATCAGTAGCAGCATCAGTAACAGCAGCATCAGTAACAGCAGCATCAGTAGCAGCATCAGTAGCAGCATCAGTAACAGCATCAGTAACAGCATCAGTAGCAGCATCAGTAACAGCAGCATCAGTAGCAGCATCAGTAGCAGCATCAGTAACAGCAGCATCAGTAGCAGCATCAGTAGCAGCATCAGTAACAGCAGCATCAGTAGCAGCATCAGTAACAGCAGCATCAGTAGCAGCATCAGTAACAGCAGCATCAGTAGCAGCATCAGTAGCAGCATCAGTAGCAGCATCAGTAACAGCAGCATCAGTAGCAGCATCAGTAGCAGCATCAGTAGCAGCATCAGTAGCAGCATCAGTAACAGCAGCATCAGTAGCAGCATCAGTAGCAGCATCAGTAGCAGCATCTGTAACAGCATCAGTAGCAGCATCAGTAGCAGCATCAGTAACAGCAGCATCAGTAGCAGCATCAGTAACAGCATCAGTAGCAGCATCAGTAGCAGCATCAGTAACAGCATCAGTAGCAGCATCAGTAACAGCAGCATCAGTAGCAGTATCAGCATCAGGAACAGCAGCATCAGTAGCAGCATCAGTAGCAGCATCAGTAGCAGCATCAGTAGCAGCATCAGTAGCAGCATCAGTAACAGCAGCATCAGTAGCAGTAGCAGCATCAGGAACAGCAGCATCAGTAGTAGCATCAGTAGCAGCATCAGTAGCAGCATCAGTAGCAGCATCAGTAACAACAGCATCAGTAGCAGTAGCAGCATCAGGAACAGTGGCATCAGTAGCAGTAGCATCAGTAGCAGTAGCAGCATCAGTAACAGTGGCATCAGTAACAGTAGCATCAGTAGCAGTAGCAGCATCAGGAACAGTGGCATCAGTAGCAGTGCATCAGTAGCATAGCAGCATCAGTAACAGTAGCATCAATAACAGTAGCATCAGTAGCAGTAGCAACATCAGGAACAGTGGCATCAGTAACAGCAGCATCAGTAGCAGTAGCAGTATCAGGAACAGTGGCATCAGTAGCAGTAGCATCAGTAGCAGCATCAGTAACAGCAGCATCAGTAACAGCATCATCAGTAGCAGTAGCATCAGTAACAGCATCAGTAACAGCAGCATCAGTAGCAGTAGCAGCATCAGGAACAGTGGCATCAGTAGCAGTAGCATCAGTAGCAGTAGCAGCATCAGGAACAGTGGCATCAGTAGCAGTAGCAGCAGCAGGAACAGCAGCATCAGTAACAGTAGCATCAGTAGCAGTGGCAGCATCAGGGAAAAGTGGCATCAGTAGCAGTAGCATCAGTAGCAGTAGCAGCATCGGTAACAGTGGCATCAATAACAGCAGCATCAGTAGCAGTAGCATCAGTAGCAGCATCAGTAACAGCAGCATCAGTAACAGTAGCATCAGTAGCAGTCGCAGCATCAGGAACAGTGGCATCAGTAGCAGTAGCATCAGTAGCAGTAGCATCAGTAGCAGTAGCATCAGTAGCAGTAGCAGCATCAGTAACAGTGGCATCAATAACAGCAGCATCAGTAACAGTAGCATCAGTAGCAGTAGCAGCATCAGTAACAGTGGCATCAGTAACAGCAGCATCAGTAACAGTAGCATCAGTAGCAGCATCAGTAGCAGCATCAGGAACAGCAGCATCAGTAACAGCAGCATCAGTAACAACATCAGTAACAGCAGCATCAGGAACAGCAGCATCAGTAGCAGCATCAGTAGCAGCATCAGTAGCAGCATCAGTAGCAGCATCAGTAGCAGCATCAGTAACAGTAGCATCAGTAGCAGTAGCAGCATCAGGAACAATGGCATCAGTAGCAGTAGCATCAGTAGCAGTAGCAGCATCAGGAACAGCAGCATCAGTAGCAGCATCAGTAACAGCAGCATCAGTAGCAGCATCAGGAACAGCAGCATCAGTAACAGTATCATCAGTAGCAGTAGCAGCATCAGGAACAGTGGCATCAGTAGCAGTAGCATCAGTAGCAGTAGCAGCATCAGTAACAGCAGCATCAGTAACAGCAGCATCAGTAGCAGCATCAGTAACAGCATCAGTAGCAGCATCAGTAACAGCATCAGTAGCAGCATCAGTAACAGCAGCATCAGTAGCAGCATCAGTAGCAGCATCAGTAACAGCATCAGTAGCAGCATCAGTAACAGCATCAGTAGCAGCATCAGTAACAGCATCAGTAGCAGCATCAGTAACAGCATCAGTAGCAGCATCAGTAGCAGCATCAGTAACAGCAGCATCAGTAACAGCATCAGTAACAGCAGCATCAGTAACAGCATCAGTAACGGCAGCATCAGTAACAGCAGCATCAGTAACAGCAGCATCAGCAACAGCATCAGTAATAGCAGCATCAGTAGCAGCATCAGTAATAGCATCAGTAACAGCAGCATCAGTAGCAGCATCAGTAGCAGCATCAGTAACAGCAGCATCAGTAGCAGCATCAGTAGCAGCATCAGTAACAGCATCAGTAGCAGCATCAGTAACAGCATCAGTAGCAGCATCAGTAACAGCATCAGTAGCAGCATCAGTAACAGCATCAGTAGCAGCATCAGTAGCAGCATCAGTAACAGCAGCATCAGTAACAGCATCAGTAACAGCAGCATCAGTAACAGCATCAGTAATAGCAGCATCAGTAGCAGCATCAGTAACAGCATCAGTAACAGCAGCATCAGTAGCAGCATCAGTAACAGCAGCATCAGTAGCAGCATCAGTAGCAGCATCTGTAACAGCATCAGTAGCAGCATCAGTAGCAGCATCAGTAACAGCAGCATCAGTAGCAGCATCAGTAGCAGCATCAGTAACAGCAGCATCAGTAGCAGCATCAGTAGCAGCATCAGTAACAGCAGCATCAGTAGCAGCATCAGTAACAGCATCAGTAGCAGCATCAGTAGCAGCATCAGTAACAGCATCAGTAGCAGCATCAGTAACAGCAGCATCAGTAGCAGTATCAGCATCAGGAACAGCAGCATCAGTAGCAGCATCAGTAGCAGCATCAGTAGCAGCATCAGTAGCGGCATCAGTAACAGCAGCATCAGTAGCAGTAGCAGCATCAGGAACAGCAGCATCAGTAGTAGCATCAGTAGCAGCATCAGTAGCAGCATCAGTAGCAGCATCAGTAACAACAGCATCAGTAGCAGTAGCAGCATCAGGAACAGTGGCATCAGTAGCAGTAGCATCAGTAGCAGTAGCAGCATCAGTAACAGTGGCATCAGTAACAGTAGCATCAGTAGCAGTAGCAGCATCAGGAACAGTGGCATCAGTAGCAGTAGCATCAGTAGCAGTAGCAGCATCAGTAACAGTAGCATCAATAACAGTAGCATCAGTAGCAGTAGCAACATCAGGAACAGTGGCATCAGTAACAGCAGCATCAGTAGCAGTAGCAGCATCAGGAGCAGTGGCATCAGTAGCAGTAGCATCAGTAGCAGCATCAGTAACAGCAGCATCAGTAACAGCATCATCAGTAGCAGTAGCATCAGTAACAGCATCAGTAACAGCAGCATCAGTAGCAGTAGCAGCATCAGGAACAGTGGCATCAGTAGCAGTAGCATCAGTAGCAGTAGCAGCATCAGTAGCAGCATCAGGAACAGTGGCATCAGTAGCAGTAGCAGCAGCAGGAACAGCAGCATCAGTAACAGTAGCATCAGTAGCAGTGGCAGCATCAGGAACAGTGGCATCAGTAGCAGTAGCATCAGTAGCAGTAGCAGCATCGGTAACAGTGGCATCAATAACAGCAGCATCAGTAGCAGTAGCATCAGTAGCAGCATCAGTAACAGCAGCATCAGTAACAGTAGCATCAGTAGCAGTAGCAGCATCAGGAACAGTGGCATCAGTAGCAGTAGCATCAGTAGCAGTAGCATCAGTAGCAGTAGCATCAGTAGCAGTAGCAGCATCAGTAACAGTGGCATCAATAACAGCAGCATCAGTAACAGTAGCATCAGTAGCAGTAGCAGCATCAGTAACAGTGGCATCAGTAACAGCAGCATCAGTAACAGTAGCATCAGTTTGCAGCATCAGTAGCAGCATCAGGGAAAAGCAGCATCAGTTTAAAAGCAGCATCAGTAACAACATCAGTAACAGCAGCATCAGGAACAGCAGCATCAGTAGCAGCATCAGTAGCAGCATCAGTAGCAGCATCAGTAACAGTAGCATCAGTAGCAGTAGCAGCATCAGGAACAGTGGCATCAGTAGCAGTAGCATCAGTAGCAGTAGCAGCATCAGGAACAGCAGCATCAGTAGCAGCATCAGTAACAGCAGCATCAGTAGCAGCATCAGGAACAGCAGCATCAGTAACAGTATCATCAGTAGCAGTAGCAGCATCAAGAACAGTGGCATCAGTAGCAGTTTGCATCAGTAGCAGTAGCAGCATCAGTAACAGCAGCATCAGTAACAGCAGCATCAGTAGCAGCATCAGTAACAGCATCAGTAGCAGCATCAGTATACAGCATCAGTAGCAGCATCAGTAACAGCATCAGTAGCAGCATCAGTAACAGCAGCATCAGTAGCAGCATCAGTAGCAGCATCCAGTAACAGCATCAGTAGCAGCATCAGTAACAGCATCAGTAGCAGCATCAGTAACAGCATCAGTAGCAGCATCAGTAACAGCATCAGTAGCAGCATCAGTAGCAGCATCAGTAACAGCAGCATCAGTAACAGCATCAGTAACAGCAGCATCAGTAACAGCATCAGTAACGGCAGCTCAGTAACAGCAGCATCAGTAACAGCAGCATCAGCAACAGCATCAGTAATAGCAGCATCAGTAGCAGCATCAGTAATAGCATCAGTAACAGCAGCATCAGTAGCAGCATCAGTAGCAGCATCAGTAACAGCAGCATCAGTAGCAGCATCAGTAGCAGCATCAGTAACAGCATCAGTAGCAGCATCAGTAACAGCATCAGTAGCAGGATCAGTAACAGCATCAGTAGCAGCATCAGTAACAGCATCAGTAGCAGCATCAGTAGCAGCATCAGTAACAGCAGCATCAGTAACAGCATCAGTAACAGCAGCATCAGTAACAGCATCAGTAATAGCAGCATCAGTAGCAGCATCAGTAACAGCATCAGTAACAGCAGCATCAGTAGCAGCATCAGTAGCAGCATCAGTAACAGCAGCATCAGTAGCAGCATCAGTAACAGCAGCATCAGTAGCAGCATCAGTAGCAGCATCAGTAACAGCAGCATCAGTAGCAGCATCAGTAACAGCAGCATCAGTAGCAGCATCAGTAACAGCATCAGTAGCAGCATCAGTAACAGCATCAGTAGCAGCATCAGTAACAGCAGCATCAGTAGCAGCATCAGTAGCAGCATCAGTAACAGCATCAGTAGCAGCATCAGTAACAGCATCAGTAGCAGCATCAGTAACAGCATCAGTAGCAGCATCAGTAACAGCATCAGTAGCAGCATCAGTAGCAGCATCAGTAACAGCAGCATCAGTAACAGCATCAGTAACAGCAGCATCAGTAACAGCATCAGTAACGGCAGCATCAGTAATAGCAGCATCAGTAACAGCAGCATCAGCAACAGCATCAGTAATAGCAGCATCAGTAGCAGCATCAGTAACAGCATCAGTAACAGCAGCATCAGTAGCAGCATCAGTAGCAGCATCAGTAACAGCAGCATCAGTAGCAGCATCAGTAACAGCAGCATCAGTAGCAGCATCAGTAGCAGCATCAGTAACAGCATCAGTAACAGCAGCATCAGTAGCAGCATCAGTAACAGCAGCATCAGTAACAGCAGCATCACAGTACCAGCATCACAGGTTCAGTCGTCACTAAGTACTGTCCCCCCCCCTGCCTTCCCTGAGCCAACACTGTGAAAAATAATGCCTCCAGCTCATTTGTCTTACTACCCATTTAAAAATTAATCAAGTGGTGGTCCTACGTTCCAACCACACTGTTATATATAAAATATATATATATATATATATATATATATATATATATATATATATATATATATATATATATATATATATATATATATATATATATATATGTCGTGCCGAATATGTAAAACTGGTCAATTAGCAAGAACTTATTTAAAATTAAGTCCTTTCTAAATTTTTCTCTCATTACCTGGAGTTTACCTGGAGAGAGTTCCGGGGGTCAACGCCCCCGCGGCCCGGTCTGTGACCAGGCCTCCTGGTGGATCAGAGCCTGATCAACCAGGCTGTTACTGCTGGCTGCACGCAAACCAACGTACGAGCCACAGCCCGGCTGGTCAGGTACCGACTTTAGGTGCTTGTCCAGTGTTGCAACCCCTGAATGGGTTACAATGATTATTATGTATATATATAATGTATATTACCTTTTCATATAATTTTATATTGCTTATATTTGCGATAATAGCTAAATCGTAAATATACTGCTTTATATTCTTATTTGACTTATGTTGTTAGGATGTACATAATATGTGCTCAGTTCAAGTCTTGATTGTCAAACTACTGTAATTATCGCTTGTCGCTCGTTATACTGCCGGCTTCTGAGCTGTGCTGTCCACGGGGCTATCACGTGATCGAGGGGGGGGTGTCCTCACCTCTCGTGAAGTATTCAGTCTGCTCTAGACTCTCTTGGTGGTTGGACAGATTGTCTGTCTCATTATTCTTGTTAGTTCTGTAGAACTCTGTTCACAGAACATTGTATAGACTTAGTGATTTTCGACGTTGTACTGAGGTTGTGTGTCGCTTAAACACTCTGAACATCTCAGGTCCTTAGCTATAGCTTCTGACCTAATTTTGTACTGGTTTCTGTGTATTGTCACAGTCAGGGTTTTTCCTATGCTGAACTTAGATTCAGTATTATAGGAGTTTTGTAACTTTTGTGGAGGATCTGCTGATGGTCCCTACTTAGTGTCGTTATATTATCTCCTTGATCCTGATTGTGTCGCAGTCGCTTGTTATATGGCTATTGGGCTTAGCATTCTTTTCATTGTTCAAGCAGACTGTTCTGGTTCCCAGTCGGTCAAGAAGTTAGTTTATTTGAGGACTTTGTCAGTCACTTGTTTAAGTCTAGTCGAGTCGTGAGACAGTGAACTACTTAGAGAACTTACACGCATACACAAACTTACTTGTACATATTTGTAATATCTTATTAAATGTTAATGTACCAGACGGTACTTAAGAATTATAAATGTGATATGTGCTTTCAGCACAATAATATTGAACTCGAGAGATTAATTTTATTTTGATTGCTGTGATTTAATTTACTTTGATAATATACCTCCAGACTTAATAAATTTATTAAATTTTAATTTCTCTAGTTAGTAGCCTACCAGTTGTAATCCTGAAGCACTATTGAATCTTAAGGAATTCTAATGGATAATTGGTCAAGGATACTGACTACTTGTTACGAAAACCCAGTAACAGGCTGGATGCTAGAAGGGCAGTCCTTTCTAGTATTCACTGGAGATCTCTAAGCTTTTAGAATCGCGTTTTTTGTAACATCCAGTGCCAGCTTGAAGACTGCCAGGGTTCTGTTGGTAATCCCCCTTATGTATGCTGGGAGGCAGTTGAACAGTCTCGGGCCCCTGACACTTATTGTATGGTCTCTTAACGTGCTAGTGACACCCCTGCTTTTCATTGGGGGGATGTTGCATCGTCTGCCAAGTCTTTTGCTTTCGTAGTGAGTGATTTTCATGTGCAAGTTCGGTACTAGTCCCTCTAGGATTTTCTAGGTGTATATAATCATGTATCTCTCCCTCCTGCGTTCCAGGGAATACAGGTTTAGGAACCTCAAGCGCTCCCAGTAATTGAGGTGTTTTATCTCCGATATGCGCGCCGTGAAGGTTCTCTGTACATTTTCTAGGTCAGCAATTTCACCTGCCTTGAAAGGTGCTGTTAGTGTGCAGCAATATTCCAGCCTAGATAGAACAAGTGACCTGAAGAGTGTCATCATGGGCTTGGCCTCCCTAGTTATTATTATTATTATTAAAGATTAACCGGTATTCTCCCGGCCCGGGCCTTTTCCAAGTGGTGGCCCAGCCTTGGCTCCCTCTTTAGGGAGTGTCTGAGACCTAAGTCTCCCATGGGAGGAGGCACAAGTACCTCCTCATCTTTGGGACCAACTGTCCCCAGGCCTAGCCACAAGCTAGGCCTCTCTGGTCTGCCATCCCCGCCCCAATGGGGCTAATGGGAATGACAGTCTTATGAGCTAAAGGCTCGAGCTCAGGTACCTACCCTACCCTAGAAGGGTTAGGCATGGTGTCGATGCATCATCCCTAGTTTTGAAGGTTCTCATTATCCATCCTCTCGTTTTTCTAGCAGATGCGATTGATACAATGTTATGGTCCTTGAAGGTGAGATCCTCTGACATGATTACTCCCAGGTCTTTGACGTTTAAAGATATATATTTTTCATTAATGTTAATGTAAAAATTTTAATTTTGCACCAAAAGAATCTTAGAAAACTTACCTAACCTTATTATAACAAGAGCAATGTATTTTAGCCTAACCCAACTAAATATATTTTAAATACGTTTATAGTAATTTAATACAAAACAAACACAATCAAATATATTTTTTTCGTTAGGTTCAGAATGATTTGGGCGATATTATTGCATACACAAATTTTCACTTGTCCTATATGACAAGATGAGCGTTGCTCATCGATACCATGCCCAGCCTTTCTAGGGTAGGGTAGGTGCCTGAGCCCGAGCCTTTAGCTCATAACACTGTCATTACCATTAGGCCCCCTGGGGCGGGGATGGCAGACCAGAGAGGCCTAGCTTGTAGCTAGGCCTGGGGACAGTTGGTCCCAAAGATGAGGAGGTACTTGTGCCTCCTCCCATGGGAGACTTAGGTCTCAGACACTCCCTAAAGAGGGAGCCAAGGCCGGGCCACCACTTGGAAAAGGCCCGGGCCGGGAGAATACCGGCTAATCTTTAATAATAATAATAATAACTAGGGAGGCCAAGCCCATGATGACACTCTTCAGGTCACTTGTTCTATCTAGGCTGGAATATTGCTGCACACTAACAGCACCTTTCAAGGCAGGTGAAATTGCTGACCTAGAAAATGTACAGAGAACCTTCACGGCGCGCATAACGGAGATAAAACACCTCAATTACTGGGAGCGCTTGAGGTTCCTAAACCTGTATTCCCTGGAACGCAGGAGGGAGAGATACATGATTATATACACCTGGAAAATCCTAGAGGGACTAGTACCGAACTTGCACACGAAAATCACTCACTACGAAAGCAAAGACTTGACAGACGATGCACCATCCCCCCAATGAAAAGCAGGGTGTCACTAGCACGTTAAGAGACCATACAATAAGTGTCAGGGGCCCGAGACTGTTCAACTGCCTCCCAGCATACATAAGGGGGATTACCAACAGACCCCTGGCAGTCTTCAAGCTGGCACTGGACAAGCACCTAAAGTCGGTTCCTGATCAGCCGGGCTGTGGTCGTACGTTGGTTTTGCGTGCGCCAGCAGTAACAGCCTGGTTGATCAGGCTCTGATCCACCAGGAGGCCTGGTCACAGACCGGGCCACGGGGGCGTTGACCCCCGGAACTCTCTCCAGGTAAACTCCAGGTAATAAGAGAAAAATTTAGAAAGGACTTAATTTTAAATGAGTTCTTTCTAATTGACAGTTTTACATATTCGGCACGACATTATATATATATATTTATATATATATAAAAAATTTAAAATATTATATATTATTTATATATATATTTATATATATAAATATTATATATATATATATATATATATATATATATACTATATATGTATATATTCTTTTTTTTCAGTAACCGACACTGCTGGTAACGCGGCAATTTATAATATTTATTTTTTTCCACACACACAAAAAAGTATAATACAAACACAATAATCTTTAATAGCATCAAAATACTAATATTGTTTTAAACATATTTTAAACATTATACTTCTGATATATGCATACATAAACTTATATTAACATAATTCTGTGGAAAAATAACTTAAGCAAAAGATCACTCTGTTTATTAAAGGTCAACTCCCGTTTCTTTTTTTAGATGTTTACCTTAAAGGTCATAGGTTTCTCACTTATTATACATTTAAGGTCTGTGTCAGATGAACAGAATTTTAGTGGTGGGTTGTGTTATGATGGAGACCAGCGTCACCAACCACTGGTCCTCTTTACTGACCAATCTTGCTCAATCTAACATAATATATATATATGTACACCCGTGTTCCGGGGGTCAACACCATCCCCCGGCCCGGTTCATGATCAGGCTTCATGCTGGATCAGGGCTTCATCAACCAGGTTGTTACTGCTGGCCGCACGTAAACTGACGCACAAACTCAACTCCTGCTGGTCAGGTACTGTAAGTTTATTCAGGTATACACAAATACAGTTACATAGATTATCATACATAGCAGCATATGTGTAGAGAACCTGGGATAACCCAAAAATGTCAGAGTGACTTATTTCCACTTTGTCACTGCTTCTTCCTGAAGACAGCCAGGGGTCTATTGGTAATCCCCCTTATGTATACTCGGAGGCAGGTGAACAGTCTTGGACCCCTGACACTGTGTTGTCAGCGTGCTCATGGCACCCCTGCTTTTCATTAGGAGGATGTTGCGCCGCCTGCCATGTCTTCTGCTTTCGTAAGCTGTGATTTCCGTGTTCAGATCTGGGACCAGTCCCTCTTAAGATTTTTCAAGTGTATATTATAATGTATCTTTCTCGCCTGCGTTTCAAGCAGTACAGGTCAAGGGACTTCAACCGTTCCCAGTAATTTAGTTGCTTAATTATACTTATACACGTAGTGAAAGTTCTGTGTACAGCAATATTCCAGCCTACAGTCCAGCCTAGAGTCCAGCCTAGAGTCCAGTCTAGAGTCCAGCCTAGAGTCCAGCCTAGAGTCCAGCCTTGAGTCCAGTCTAGACTCTATCGAAAGTCTTGTTACTTCCTCCTTGGCTGCAGGGAAGAGTTCCTGAGTCAATACCGGAGGGAGGTTCCAGCCTGCACCACACACGTGGGGTTTTAGCGCTTCATGTACATAATTAAATAATGATATATTATATATGGACATCTTTGCATGAATAACGGTAAGATTATTATTATTACTATTAGTAGTAGTAGTATACTCCGCTAAACCCGTAGGGTCTGTAGCTCACTAGTGCTGCTTTTGTCTGGTTACTCGTAAGGGTACAGGACCAAGACCATCAGGGTCCAGGACCAAGACCATCAGGGTCCAGGACCAAGGCCATCAGGGTCCAGGACCAAGGCAATCAGGGTCCAGGACCAAGACCATCAGGGTCCAAGGCCATCAGGGTCCAGGACCAAGGCCATCAGAGTCCAGGACCAAGGCCATCAGAGTCCAGGACCAAGGCCATCAGGGTCCAGGACCAAGACCATCAGGGTCCAAGGCCATCAGGGTCCAGGACCAAGACCATCAGGGTCCAAGGCCATCAGGGTCCAGGACCAAGACCATCAGGGTCCAAGGCCATCAGGGTCCAGGACCAAGACCCTCAGGGTCCAAGGCCATCAGGGTCCAGGACCAAGACCATCAGGGTCCAAGGCCATCAGGTAGGTACCAAGACAACGACCATCAGAGTCCAGGACCAAGGCCATCAGGGTCCAGGACCAAGACCATCAGGGTCCAGGACCAAGGCCATCAGAGTCCAGGACCAAGGCAATCAGGGTCCAGGACCAAGACCATCAGGGTCCAGGACCAAGGCCATCAGAGTCCAGGACCAAGGCAATCAGGGTCCAGGACCAGACATCAAGTCAGACCAAGGCCATCAGAGTCCAGGACCAAGGCCATCAGGTCCAGGACCAAGGCCATCAGGGTCCAGGACCAAGCCATCAGGTCCAGGACCAAGGCAATCAGGGTCCAGGACCAAGACCATCAGAGTCCAGGACCAAGGCCATCAGAGTCCAGGACCAAGTGCCATCAGGGTCCAGGACCAAGACCATCAGGGTCCAGGACCAAGGCCATCAGGGTCCAGGACCAAGACCATCAGGGTCCAGGACCAAGGCCATCAGGGTCCAGGACCAAGGCAATCAGGGTCCAGGACCAAGACCATCAGGGTCCAAGGCCATCAGGGTCCAGGACCAAGGCCATCAGAGTCCAGGACCAAGGCCATCAGAGTCCAGGACCAAGGCCATCAGGGTCCAGGACCAAGACCATCAGGGTCCAAGGCCATCAGGGTCCAGGACCAAGACCATCAGGGTCCAAGGCCATCAGGGTCCAGGACCAAGACCATCAGGGTCCAAGGCCATCAGGGTCCAGGACCAAGACCATCAGGGTCCAGGACCAAGGCCATCAGAGTCCAGGACCAAGGCCATCAGGGTCCAGGACCAAGACCATCAGGGTCCAGGACCAAGGCCATCAGAGTCCAGGACCAAGGCAATCAGGGTCCAGGACCAAGACCATCAGAGTCCAGGACCAAGGCCATCAGAGTCCAGGACCAAGGCCATCAGGGTCCAGGACCAAGACCATCAGGGTCCAGGACCAAGGCCATCGGGGTCCAGGACCAAGACCATCAGGGTCCAGGACCAAGGCCATCAGGGTCCAGGACCAAGGCAATCAGGGTCCAGGACCAAGACCATCAGGGTCCAAGCCATCAGGGTCAGGACCAAGGCCATCAGGGTCCAGGACCAGCATCAGGGTCCAGGACCAAGGCCATCTCAGGACCAAGGCCATCAGGGTCCAGGACCAAGGCCATCAGGGTCCAAGACCATCAGGGTCCAGACCACAGTCCAACTCAGGGTCTAAGACCATCAGGTCCAGGACCAAGGCCATCAGGGTCCAAGACCATATCAGGGTCCAGGACCAAGGCCGTCAGGTCTAAGACCAAGGGTCACCAGGCCCCCGGACCCACAGTTTAGGTCAGAGGACTAAGGCATCAAAACCATTACTAATGCTTATGGTGGGTTGAGTGGCGCGTCAGGGCCGCGGGCACGTCACAAAGAACAGCCAGGCGTAACCAACAACCTTCTGGCCGACTGTAATCCCATTTTTCCCATCTCGAGACTAAGCTGCATTATATTAACGAACGTGATGTCATGCTGAGGTGGCGGTGCGTTGGAAGGAACGAGCTTAGTGCTCAAGCACTCGTATTTTCTTCTGAGCCAGATAAGAAATGGAACTTCGAAGCCGTAAGAGAAAAACACTTGAATAATGAGAGGCTGTGCAACATGTGGATTGTTGATGGATAAATGTTTCTCCATGCCAGTGACTTCATCAGTCCAATGCAGAGTAGAAAGGTGGAAGATGAGGTAATCAATCCTCAGCCTGGAGATGAAGAGTTCATTCTGTCAGTACTGTATGACAGATTCATTGTCCAGGGAGGGTCATGTAATATAATAAATTTACATAATTGTCTGGAACTATGAAAGCACTATCATGGCTGGGTATTTAATGGCAGATTTATCTAAGTCTGATGGTGGTGGTGATGGTGGGGGTGTTGTGGTGATGGGGTGGTGTGTGGTGGTGGTGTGTGGTGACGGTGGGTGGTGTTGTGGTGATGGTGGTGGTGTTGTGGTGGTGGTGTGTGGTGAGGTGGGTGGTGTTTGGTGGGTGGGGTGAGTGGTGGTGGTGTGTGGTGTTTGGTGGGTGGTGGTGTTGTGGGTGGGTGTGTGTGGTGTGGTGGTGGTGGTGGTGTTGGGGGTGGTGTTGTGTTGGTGTGGTGGTGGGGTGTGGATGGTGTGTGTGTGGTGTGTGTGGGTGGTGGTGTGTGGTGGGTGTTGTGGTGTTGTGGTGGTGTGTGGTGTGTGGTGGTGTGTGGTGGGGTGGTGTGTGGTGGTGGTGTTGGTGGTGAGTGGTGGGTGGTGATGTGGGGTGTTGTGGGATGGTGGTGGTGTTGTGGTGGTGGGTTGTGGTGTGGGTGGTGGTGTTGTGGTGAGGTGGTGGTGTTGTGGTGTGGTGGTGGTGTGTTGTGGGTGATGGTGGTGTGTGGTGGGGGTGGGTGATGTGGTGGTGTTGTGGTGGTGGTGTGTTGTGGTGAGGTGGTGGTGTTGTGGTGTGTGGTGGTGGTGTTGTGTGGTGGTGGTGTGTGGTGAGGTGGTGGTGTTGTGGTGAGGTGGTGGTGTTGTGGTGATGGTGTGGTAGGGGTGGTGTTGTGGTGATGGTGGTGTGATGTGGTGGTGGTGTTGTGGTAGTGTGGTGTGTGTGTGGGTGGGTGGTGGTGTTTGGTGTGTGGTGGTGTTGGTGGTGATGTGTGGTGGTGGTGTTTGTGGTGACGGTGGTGGTGTTGTGGTGGATGTGTGTGTGGTGATGTGGTGGTGGTGGGTAGGTGGTGTTGTGACGGTGGATGGTGTTGTGGTGATGGTGGTGGTGTTGTGGTGAGGTGGTGGTTGTGAGTGGTGGTGTTGTGGTGAGGTGGTGGTTGTTGGTGGTGATGGGTGTGGGTTGTGGTGACGGTGTGGTGTTGTGGTGATGGTGGTGTGTGTTGGTGTGGTAGGTGGTGTGGTGGTGGTGGTGTTGTGGTGATGGTGGTGGTGTTGTGTGTGTGTGATGGTGGGTGTGTTGTGGTGATGGTGGTGGTGTGTGGTGTGGGTGTTGTGGTGATGGTGGTGGTGTTGTGGTGCGGTTGTGGTGGTGTGTGGTGAGTGGTGGTGGTGTGTGTGTGGGTGATGTGTGGTGGTGGTGGTTGTGGTGGTGATGGGTGTGGTGGTGGTGTGTGGTGATGGGTGGTGTGGTGTTGTGGTGTGTGGTGTGTATGGTGGTTGTGGTGATGGTGGTGGGTGTGGTGGTGGTGTGTGGTGTGGTGTTGGGTGTGGTGTGGTGTTGTGGTGATGGTGGGTGTTGTGGTGTGGTGGTGATGATTGTGGTGTGGTGTTGGGTGATGGGGTGGTGGTGTGATGGTGGTGGTGTGTGGTGTGGTGGTGTGTGTGGTGATGGTGGTGGTGTGTGTGTGGTGGTGGGTGAGTGGTGGTGGTGTTGTGGTGTTGGTGGTGTGTGTGGTGGTGTGGTGGGTGGTGTGTGGGGAGTGTTGTGGTGTGGTGTTGGTGGTGTGATGTGGTGGTGTGTGGTGTGGTGTTGGGTGAGGTGGTGTGGTGTGTGGTGAGTTGTGGTGATGGTGGTGGTGTTGTGTGTTGGATGGGGTGGGGTGGTGTTGTGGTGAGTGGTGTTGTGGTGTGTGTGTGGTTGTGGTGATGGTGGTTGTGGTGGGTGGTGGTGTTGTGGTGATGGTGGTGGGTTGTGGTGGTGGTGTGTGTGGTGATGGTGGTGGTTGTGTTGTGGTGGTGGTGTGTGGGGGGTGTTGTGGTGGATGGGTGGTTTGTGGTGTGTTGGGGTGTGGTGGTGGTGTGGTTGGGTTTGTTGGGTGGGTGGTGTTGTGGTGAGGTGGTGGTGATGTGGTGGTGGTGTTGTGTGAGTGGTGGTGGTGTTGTGGTGATGGTGGTGGTGTTGTGGTGACTGTGGTGTTGTGTGGTGTGATGTGGTGATGGTGGTGGTGATGTGGTGGTGTGTGATGTGGTGGTGGTGTTGTGGTGATGTGGTGGTGTTGTGTGCGTGGTGATGGTGGTGGTATGGTGGGTTGTGTGTGATGGTGGTGGTGTTGTGGTGGTGGTTGGTGTGTGGTGATGTGGTGGTGTTGTGGTGAGGTGGTGGTGATGGTGGTGGGTGTGTGGTGTTTGTTGGTGATGGTGGTGGTGATGGGTGTGGTGGTGATGTGGTGATGGTGTTGTGGTGATGGTGGTGGTGTTGTGGTGGGTGGTGTGGTGTGTGGTGATGGTGTTGTGGTGTGGTGGTGGTGTTGTGGTGATGTGGTGTGTGTTTGGTGTGTGGTGTTTGTGGTGGGTGTGGTGTTGTGTGTGATGTGTGGTGTTGTGGTGATGGTGGTGGTGTGTGGGTGTGTGGTGTTGTGGTGATGTGTGTGGTGTTGTGGTGATGGTTGGTTTGTTGGTGATTGTGGTGTGTGATGGGTGGTGTGTGGTGTGGTGGTGGTGTTGTGGTGAGGTGTGTGGTGTTGTGGTGATGTGGTGGGTGATGTTGTGGTGTTGTGAGTGTGGTGTGTGATGGTGGTGTGATGGTGGGTGGTGTGTGGGTGGTGATGGTGTGGTTGTGGTGATGTGTGTGGTGTGTGATGTGGTGTGTGTGTTGTGTGTGTGGTGAGTGGTGGTGTGTTGGTGATGGTGTGGTGTGTGTGATGTGTGTTGGTAGTGGTGTGTGGTGTTGGTGGTGTATGTGTGTGTGAGTGTTTGTGGTGAGTGGTGGTGTGTGGTGATGTGTGTGGTAGTGTGGTGTGTTTTTGTGATGGTGTGTGTGGTGTATGGTGGTGGTGTGGTGGTGTTTGTGGTGTGTGTGTGGGTGTGTGGGTGATGGTGTTGTGGTGATCGTGGTGGGTGGTTTGTGGTGATGGTGGTGGTGTTGTGGTGAGGTGGTTGTTGTTATGGTGGTTGATGGTGGTGTGTGGTGATTGGTGGGTGTGATGTGGTGATGGTGGTGGTGTTGGGTGGGTGGGTTGGGTGATGGTGGTGGTGGTGGTGTGGTGATGGTGGTGGTGATGGTGGTGGTGTTGTGGGTGTGGTGGTGGTGTGTGTGGTGATTGGTGGTGGTGTTTGTGTGTTGTGTGTTTGGTGTTGGTGAGGTTGGTGGTGTTGTGGTGGTGGTGGTGATGTGGTGGTGGTGTTGTGGGGTGGTGTGGTGTGTGTGGTAGGTGTTGTGTGGTGGTGTTGGTTGTGGTGATGGTGGTGTTGTGGTGTGGTGGTGGTGTATGTGGGTTGTGGTGTGTGAGGTGGTGTTTGTGGTGATGGTGGTGGTGATGTGGTGTGGTGTGTGGGATGTCGGTGGTGTGTGGTTGGGTTGTGGTGATGGTGTGTGGGTGATGTGGTGGTGGTGTTGTGGTGATGGTGTGTGGTCGTTGTGGTGACGGTGGTGTGTTTGTTGTGGTGTTGTGGTCTGGTGGTGGTGTTGTGGTGATTGGTGGTGTGTTGTGGTGATGGTGGTGGTGTGTGGTGTGGTGGTTTGGTGAGTGTGTGTGATGTTGTGGTGATGTGGTGGTTGTGTGATGTGGTGGTGGTGTTGTGGTGATGTGTGGTGTTGGTAGGTGTGTTGTGTGTGTGTTGTGGTGATGGTGGTGGTGTTGTGTGGTGATGGTGGTGGTGTTGTGGTGATGGTGGTTTGTGGTGATGGTGGTGGTTTGTGTGTTGTGGTGATGTGGTGTGGTGTGGTGATGTGTGTGGTGTGTGTGTGATGGTGTGTGGTGTTGTGGTGATGTGTGGTGGTGGTGATGGTGGTGGTGTGTGGTGATTGTGGTGTGATGTGTGTGGTGTTTGGTGTGGTGTTGGTGGTGGTGTTGTGGTGTGGTGTGGTTGGTGATTTGTGGTTGTGGTGATGTGGTGTTGTGGTGAGTGGTGTGTGTGTGGTGGTGGTTGGTAGGTGATGGTTGTGGTGGTGTTGTGGTGGATGGTGGTGTGTGTGTTTGGTGGTGGTGGTGTTGTTGTTGTGGTGTTGTGGTGATGGTGGTGTGGTGGTGTGTGAGGTGGTGGTGTTGTGGTGAGGTGGTGGTTGTTGTGGTGTGATTGGTGTGTTGGTGTGGATGTGGTATGGTGTTGTGTGGTGACTGGTGGTGGTGTGTGTGGTGTGTGTGACGGTGGTGTGTTGTGGTGATGTGGTGTTGTGGTGATGTGGTGTGTGGTGAGTGGTGTGGTGTGGTGTGGTGTGGTGGTGTGTTGTGGTGTTGTGGTGATGGTGGTGGTGTTGTGGTGAGTGGTGTGCTGTGGTGATGGTGGTGGTGTTTGTGGTGTGGTGGTGTTGTGGTGAGTGGTGGTGGTGATGTGGTGGTGTTGTGGTGACGTGGTGGTGTTGTGTGACGTGGTGGTGATGTGGTGGTGGTGGTGTGTGTGTATGGTGTTGTGGTGAGGTGGTGGTTGTGGTGTGTGTGGTGGTGTTGTGGTGGTGGTGTTGTGTGGGTGGTGTGGGTGGTGGTGTTTTGTGATGTGGTGTGTTGTGTTGTTGTGGTGATGGTGGTGGTGTGATGTGGTGAGTGGTGGTGTTGGTGGTGTTGGTGGTGATGTGTGTGTTGTGGTGGTGGTGTTGTGTGATGGTGTTGGTGGTGATTGGTGGTGGTGTTGTGGTGATGGTGGTGGTGTTGTGGTGCGGTGGTTGTTGTGGTGATGTGGTGTTGTGGTGGTGTTGTGGTGGTGGTAGTGGTGATTTGTGGTGGTGTTGTGGTGAGTGGTGGTGATGTGTGGTGTTGTGGTGAGTGGTGTGTGTGGTGTGTGTGTGGTGATGTTGTGTGAGTGGTGGTGTTGTGGTGAGTGGTGGTGTTGTGGTGGTGTGTGGTGAGGTGGTGGTGTTTTTGTGGTGTGGTGTTGTGGTGATGGTGGTGGTATTGTGGTGGAGGTGGTGGTGTTGTGTGGTGGTGGTGGTGGTTTGTGTTGGTGAGGTGGTGTGTTTGTGTGGTGGTGTGTGATGTGATGGTGGTGTTGTGGTGAGTGTGGTGTGTGTTGGGGTGTGGTGTGGTGTGGTGACGGTGGTGAGTGTGTTACGTGGTGGTGGTTGTGGTGATGAAGGTGTGTGTGGTAGGTGGTGATGTGTGTGGGTGGTTGTGGTGATGGTGGTGCTGTTGTGTGATGGTGGTGCTGTTTTGAGTGTGGTGTTGTGGTGATGTGATGTGGTGTGTGGTGATTGGTGGTGTTGTGTGACTGGTGGTGTGTTGATGGGTGATGGTGGTTTGTGTGTTGGTCGTGGATGTTGTGGTGACGTGGTGGTGTTGTGGTGATGGTGGTGGTGATGTGGTGGTGGTGTTGTGGTACTGTAGTGTGGTTGTGGTGATTTGTGTGGATGTGTGGTTGGGTGGTGTGTTGTGGTGAACGTGGTGGTGTGGTGGATGAAGGTGTTGTGGTGACGTGGTGGTGTGGTGTGTGTGTGTGTGTGTGGTTGTTTGGTGAGGTGGTGGTGTTGTTGGTGATAGGTGGTTGTGTGGGTGGTGGTGTTTGGTGTGTGGGTGTTGGTGTGGTGGGTGTTGTGGTGAGGTGGTGGGTTGTGGTGAGGTGGTGGTGTGTGGTGGTGGTGTTGTGGTGAGGTGGTGGTATGTGGTGGTGGTGATGTGGTGAGGGTGGTGATGGGGTGGTGTTGTGGTGATGGTGGTTGTTGTGGTGATGGTGGTGGTGATGTGGTGGTGGTGTTGTGGTGATGGTGTGGTGTGTGGTGAGGTGGTGTTGTGTGAGTGTGGGTTGTGGTGATGGTGGTGGGGTGTGATTGGTGTGTTGGTGACGGTGGTGGTGATGTGGTGTGGTGTTTGTGGTGATGGTGGTGGTGGTGTGGTGGTCTTGTGAGGTGGTGGTGTGTGGTGGGTGGGTGTTGTGGTGTGTGGTGGTGTTGTGGTGAGGTGGTGGTATGTGGTGACGTGGAGGTGTGTTGTGGTTGTGCGGTGTGTTTGGTGGTGGGTTTGCTGCGTTGTGTGTTGTGGTGACGTGTGTTTTGGTATGTGTGGTGTTGTAGTAATGTGTGTTGGTAGATTGTGGTGACGGTGGTGGTGTTGTTGTGTGGTGTGTGTGGTGACGGTGGTGGTGTTGTGTGTACGGTGGTGGTGTTGAGGTGGATGTATGTGGATTTGGTTGGTGTTTGTTGCTGGTGGTGTTTGGTGAGGTGGTGGTGTTGTGTGTGGTGTTGGTGGTTTGTGGTGGGATGTTGTGGTGTTGTGTTTGGAGTGGTGGTGTGTGGTGGACGGTGGTGGTGTTTGGTGTGGTGAGTGTTGTGGTGAGTGGTGGTTTTGTGATGAGTGGGTGTGTGGTGAGGGTGGTGGTGTTGTGGACGGTGATGTTGGGTGATGGTGACGTGTGTGGTGTTTGTGGTGATGTGGTTGGTGCGTGATGATGGTGTGTGTTGTGCGTGGTGGTGTTGTGGTAACGGTCGTGGTGCTGTGGTGACGGTGGTGGTATTGTGGTGACGGTGGTGGTATTGTGGTGACGATGAGAGCAGTGATGTTTCATACTTTTCTGTGACTCTGTCTTCTGCCGTTCAGATGCTCTCAGAAACCCTGCCTGAACCTCCAATTTCAGGACTAATCTCTGGTGTGGTACTGTATCAAATGCTTTTCTGCAGTCCAAGAAGATGCAGTCGACCCAACCCTGCCTTTCTTGTCTTATCTCTGCGAATCCGTCGTGAAACCAAAACAAACTTGTCAGACAATATTTTCCATCCCTAAATCCATGCTGTTGTTTATACAGAAGTTTGTCTTGAATGTTCCGATATATTTTATCTATGCTCTGCATAGCTTTTGGCTGTAATTCATTGCATTGTAATTCTGGCTGTAATTCATTGCATTGTAATTCTGGCTGTAATTCATTGCATCATGTCTGATCCCCTTTTTATATAAGGGGGACTTCAACCATCACTGGTCTTTTTCAGATTTTCCGGCAGCTGCCGTGCTGGGAGAGAGTGGTTGAAGACCACTGATATTATGTCACGTTGTGGTTCTACTCGATCTTACAGTACCCGTAGAGGTATGAATATAACAATAGTACACTGTACCGACAAGATGATAAGTAAGACACATGTGGAACAGTTAGGTATCTTTATTCCAAAACGTTTCTCCTACACAGTAGTTTTCTTCAGTCGAATACTGATGTGGCAACAGAAGTGGTGGAGATACATCTGACTGAAGAAGCCGACTGTGTAGGCGAAGTGTTTCAGGATAAAGATACCCAAGTGTTGGACATGTGTCTTATATACACACCCGTGGAGATATATCTGTTATCCCTTCCCACTGTCTTGGTTACATTAGGCTCCCTTAGTAGGCTCATCATTTCTTTTCTTTTGTGTTGAGGCTTTGTAGTGCCAGCTGATCTGGTCTGACTAGCGTGTCTGCAGGTAGTTCTCTGCTTTCTCCCGTGAAGACCTCCTGGAATTGTTGGCTGAGCTCTTCGCGTTTTTCTCTGTCATTCTCCGTCAGCGTCCCATCCTCCTCCTTCAGCATTATCACCTGCTGCTCCTTCATAGTTCTCTTTTCTCTTATGTGGCCTTTGTTGTTGTATTTTTAAAATGTCTCTCATCTTCTAATTTTCTTCTAGTGTATTACTTTCTGACTCTTCTGTTTGTTTTCTGAGGCTTGCTTGACTCTATGATTATTCCAACCCTCTTCTAACACCTCATTTCTTCCCTGTATTCATGGTTAGACCATGGTGTGTGTGTGTGTGTGTGTGTGTGTGTGTGTGCACGTGTTCACAAGCGGTGCGTGTGTGTGTGGCCATATCCTTCCCTCCTCTCCTCTCCCCCAGCGACATAAGATCATGTTCCCAGAGCTTCACCATTATAATCTGTAGCTTTCGTTGCTGTTAATTGGAAGGGTAACAGACAAGTGACTCCTCCTCCTCCCCCCTCCCCTCTCTCCCTTCCCTTCACTCATTCCTCATCCTGACTCTCGTCTCCTCCGTGTCCTCCCTCATCTAAATTACTTAATGTTCCAAGGTTGAAACCGACACCTATTTTGTGGCGCATTTTGTCGGCGTTCGGAGTTGTGTTGCTTTACGCATGACGACTTATGAATGCTTCTTGTGCCAGACGGATGAGTCTCTCATGACGTCGTTCACCGCAATGCTTCTAGAGATCTGACAGTGAACACTTTGAATATTCCTTGGCAGAAGCTGGGTGTTCACCTGTTACCACTGTTCAGCTAGGGCCAACTTTTAGGTACTTGGGTGTTATTCAACTGTTGTGGGTCGCATCCTGGGAAGGACGAACCAATGACACTACAAGGACGGGATTTACAACACGAGTGCACTATTTTGCTTTTAAATCCATGAACTAGGTACCAACTAGTTCATGGTACTAGGCTAGTTTTGGCCCACGTAGTGAGCTTTAACGAATCTTTATGAAGGTCACTGTGTGGGCGAAATGTTGTCAAGAAAAGGTCGCATTATGCTGCATTTGTGTAATATTGCATCGGGTCGATGCAATATTACACAGTGACCTTCTTTCCAGCTAAACTTGAATATCTGCCTACTATTACTACTACTACTACTACTACTACTACTACTACTACTACTACTACTACTACTATGTTCTGCAAGATCTATGGTCGAGTGGTCGTCCTAGATAGTCCATGAACAAATATCATGGTCGTAGTACGTGTTTTGTGTCAGTATTCTCTGCTGGCTGGACAACAACCTGAACCACCTGGTACCTCGGAGGTTTCATATCTCTGTTTAATTTGATTGAATCATTTTTGCTATTCCAATAATTTTTCGAGTTTGTGTCATATTTGTTTCGGGTTTTAGTGGCATATCGAAGTCTCCAACTGGAGAAGATCCGGGTCGGTACATTACCGGTGAACCTCATCGAGTCGAATCCACTTCTGAAAGGAGGAGTTAGGTAAGGTTTGTCAGGAAAGAGGACTAGTATTTCCTGATGCCGATCTTAAGTGATATGATGACCCGCAGTTGGAGCTTTAAGCCATCTGACCGAGACCTTCCATTGACTTACCTGTCCACCCCTTTAAAAATTGCCAATGGTGTAACCATTGGCAATGGTCTCAAAGGAGAAAATAACTGGATTCAATTTGATTCTCTCATCAGAGGCATCGAATGAGACTGAACACACAAGATCTGATGCTCTTCTCTCTACCTTCCTTCTTAGACTGTCTTCGTCTTTTATGTAATTGGGGATAATATTTGGACAGGATAGTCAAGGTGTGGTCTAATATATGCAGTATAGCGTCAGTATTGTTTCATGTGATGTATGGTATGTATACTTGAAAGTCTTAGCAATAATACCAACAATTCTGAGTTTTT
>NC_069453.1:26513258-26538258 GCF_026875155.1 Cherax quadricarinatus
TAAAATCCTTCCATGGGAACACGAGTTTTGTCAGTACTCAGGGGGTTACCCACAACCTTGACAGTATACCTATGTGTGACTCAGAGGTTTCAACCCCCCAAAAATCCAAAAAGTGAAAAAAACTGAGGTTCAGTCATCTAATGTTCACCACCACATACCCTTGACAGTAACCCAGTGTTCACACTCGGGGTGTTCACCCCCAATAAAAATTTTACAAATACCTGAGGGTTTCATCACCAGGGGTTAAAAACCTTAAAACTCCGACGTTCAGGGTGTGTCACACTCTGAGGGTTACAACCCAACCCTTGGTGAAACACTGAGGGTGTATAACCTAGACTGGTTTCACCCCCCAAACCCTTTAAAGTGTACACTGATGTTTTTTTTCACCAAACGGTTACACCTCTCCCTCCTTGAGATACATGAGTGTGTCAGCACGATACCGGGGTTTCAACCACCCTAACTCCTTTGCAGTGATACACTGAGGGGTGTCAGTCACCTGCTATACGGGTTCACACCATCTACACTCCTTGACAGTGATACACTGAGTGTGTCAGTCACTGCTAGCTGGTTCACACCATCACACTCCTTGAAAAGTGATACCCCTGAGTGTGCGGGTCCCTTTAGCTGGTTCACACCATCTACACTCCTTGACAGTGATACCCTGAGTGTGTCAGTCAACTCTAGCGGTTCACACCATCTACACTCCTTAAAAGTGATACACTGAGGTGTCAGTCCAACTCCTAGCTGTTACACCATCTACACTCTTGACAGTATACACTATGTTAAAGTTCACTCTAACCCCCTGAATCCAAAACCCCATCTAGTTTAACACTCCTTGACAGTGATCACTGAGTGTGTCAGCCCACTGCTAGACGGGTTCACACCATCCACACTCCTTGACATTGAACACTGAGTGTGTCAGTCCACTACTAACGGGTTTTCCACACCATCACCTCCTTGACAGTGATACACTGGTGTGTCAGTCACTGCTAACTGGTTCACAACACCTACACTCCTTGACAGTGAACACTGAGTTTGTTCATCACTCTACACTGGTTTCACCCCATCTACAACCCTGACATGATACACTGAGTGTGTCAGTCACTGCTAGACGGGTTCACACCATCACACTCCTTGACAGTGATACACTGAGTGTGTCAGTCACTGCTGGGCTGGTTCACACCATCCTACACTCCTTGACAGTGATACACGAGTGGTCCGTCACTGCTAACTGGTTCACACCATCTAAAATCCTTGACAGTGATACATTTGAGTGTGTCAGTCACTCCTACGGGTTTTCACACCATCTACACTCCTTGACAGTGATACACTGAGTGTGTCATTTCACTGCTAGCTGGTTTCACACCCATCTACACTCCTTGCAGTGATACACTGATTTGTGTCAGTCATTTGCTAGACGGGTTTCACACATCTACACTCCTTTGAAGTGATACACTGAGTGTGTCATTTCCACTGCTAACTGGTTCACACCATCTACACTCCTTGACAGTGATACACTGAGTGTGTCAGTCACTGCTAGACTGGTTCACACCATCTACACTCCTTGACAGTGATACACTGAGTGTGTCAGTCACTGCTAGACTGGTTTCACACATCACTACACTCCTTGACAGTGATACACTGAGTGTGTCAGTCATTTGCTAAAACTGGTTCACACCATCTACACTCCTTGACAGTGATACACTGAGTGTGTCAGTCACTGCTAGACTGGTTCACACCATCTACACTCCTTGACAGTGATACACGAGGTGTCAGTCACTGCTAGGCTGGTTCACACCATTACCTACCCCTTTGACAGTGATACACTGAGTGTGTCAGTCACTGCTAGCTGGTTCACACCCATCTACACTCCTTGACAGTGATACATTTGATGTGCCCAGTCACTGCTAAGACGGGGTTCACACCATCAACACCCTTGACAGTGATACACGAGTGTGTCATCATGCAACGGTTCACCCATCTACACTCTTGACAAGTGTACACTAGTGTGTCAGTCACTGCTAACTGGTCACACCATCTACACTCCTTGATGGTGATACACTGAGTGTGTCAGTCACTGCTAGACTGGTTCACACCATCTACACTCCTTGACAGTGATACACTGAGTGTGTCAGTCACTGCTAGACTGGTTCACACCATCTACACTCCTTGACAGTGATACACTGAGTGTGTCAGTCACTGCTAGACTGGTTCACACCATCTACACTCCTTAAACAGTGATACACTGAGTGTGTCAGTCACTGCTACACTGGTTCACACCGTCTACACTCCTTGACAGTGATACACTGAGTGTGTCAGTCACTGCTAGACTGGTTCACACCATCTACACTCCTTGACAGTGATACACTGAGTGTGTCAGTCACTGCTACACTGGTTCACACCGTCTACACCCTTGACATGATACACTGAGTGGGGTCAGTCACTGCTAGACTGGTTCACACCATCTACACTCCTTGACAGTGATACACTGAGTGTGTCAGTCACTGCTAGACTGGTTCACACCATCTACACTCCTTGACAGTGATACACTGAGTGTGTCAGTCACTGCCAGACTGGTTCACACCATCTACACTCCTTGACAGTAAATACACTGAGTGTGTCCAGTCACTGCTAACTGGTTCACACCATCTACACTCCTTGACAGTGATACACTGAGTGTGTCAGTCACTGCTACACTGGTTCACACCATCTACACTCCTTGACAGTGATACACTGAGTGTGTCAGTCACTCCTACACTGGTTAAACACCATCTACACCCCTTGACAGTGGAAACACTGAGTGTTCATCACTGCTAACACTGGTTCACACCATCTACACCTCCTTGACAGTGATACACTGAGTGTGTCAGTCACTGCTAGACTGTTCACACCGTCTACACTCCTTGACATGATACACGAGTGTGTCAGTCACTGCTACACTGGTTCACACCATCTACACTCCTTGACAGTGATACACTGAGTGTGTCAGTCACTGCTAGACTGGTTCACACCATCTACACTCCTTGACGTGATACACTGAGTGTGTCATCACTGCTAAAACTGGTTCACACCGTCTACACTCCTTGACAGTGAACACTGAGTGTGTCAGTCACTGCTACACGGGTTCCCACCATCTACACTCCTTGCCCAGTGGTACACGAGTGTGTCAGTCACTGCTAGACTGGTTCACACCATCTACACTCCTTGACAGTGATACACTGAGTGTGTCAGTCACTGCTACACTGGTTCACACCGTCTACACTCCTTGACAGTGATACACTGAGTGTGTCAGTCACTGCTACACTGGTTCACACCATCTACACTCCTTGACAGTGATACACTGAGTGTGTCAGTCACTGCTACACTGGTTCACACCGTCTACACTCCTTGACAGTGATACACTAGTGTGCCCAGTCACTGCTACACTGTTCACAACCGTCTACACCCCTTTGACAGTGAAACACTGAGTGTGCCCAGTCACATGCTACACTGGTTAAACACCATCTACACTCCTTGACAGTGATACACTGAGTGTCAGTCACTGCACACTGTTCACAACCGTCTACACTCCTTGACAGTGATACACTGAGTGTGTCAGTCACTGCTACACTGGTTCACACCATCTACACTCCTTGACAGTGATACACTGAGTGTGTCAGTCACTGCTAGACTGGTTCACACCATCTACACTCCTTGACAGTGATACACTGAGTGTGTCAGTCACTGCTACACTGGTTCACACCGTCTACACTCCTTGACAGTGATACACTGAGTGTGTCAGTCACTGCTACACTGGTTCACACCATCTACACTCCTTGACAGTGATACACTGAGTGTGTCGGGTCACTGCTACACTGGTTCACAACCGTCTACACCTCCTTGACAGTGTTTCACTGAGTGGGGTCACCCACTGCTAACTGGTTCAAAACCGCTACACTCCTTGACAGTGATACACTGAGTGTGTCGTACACTGCAAGACTGGTTCACACCATCTACACTCCTTGACAGGATAACATGAGTGTGTCATTTCACTGCTAGACTGGTTCACACCGTCAACACCCCCTTGACAGTAAATACACTGAGTGTGTCAGTCACTGCTACACTGGTTCACACCATCTACACTCCTTGACAGTGATACACTGAGTGTGTCAGTCACTGCTAGACTGGTTCACACCGTCTACACTCCTTGACAGTGATACACTGAGTGTGTCAGTCACTGCTACACTGGTTCACACCGTCTACACTCCTTGACAGTGATACACTGAGTGTGTCAGTCACTGCTACACTGGTTCACACCGTCTACACTCCTTCATGTCTCCGGTTTCATCACTGTCTACTCGTGTTTCTTCTATTTCTAATATTTCTAGTTATCTACGCCAGCTGATCACAGTTTACAGACTATCGACTACACAGTTCACATCTCACCAACATACTCTTGAAGTGTTCACTGTGAATCCACCAAAATCCCACTATGTAAATCCACCAAAATCCCACTATGTAAATCCATCAAAATTCCACTGTAAATCCATCCAATCCCCACTGTAAATCCACCAAAATCCAACTGTGTAAATCCACCAAAATCCCACTGTAAATCCATCCCATCCCCATCGTAAATCCACCAAAATCCCACTGTGTAAATCCACCAAAATCCCACTGTGTAAATCAAAGAAAAATTCCACTGTGTAATTACACCAAAATCCCACTGTGTAAATTCAACAAAATCCCACTGTAAATCCATCCCATCCCTACTGTAAATCCACCAAAATCCCACTGTAAATCCATCTCATAACCATTGAAAATCCACCAAAATCCTACTGTGTATATCCACCAAATCCCACTGTAAATCCACCAAAATTCCACTGTAAATCCACCAAAACCCCACTGTAAATCTATCCCATACCCATTGTAAATCCAGCAAAATCCTACTGTAAATCCATCAAAATCCCTCTGTAAATCCATCCCATCCCTACTGTAAATCCACCAAAATAGCACTGTAAATCAATCCCATACCCATTGTAAATCCACCAAAATCCCACTGTGTAAATCCACCAAAATCCCACTGTAAATTAATTCCATCCCTAATGTAAATCCATCAAAATCCCACTGTAAATCCATCCCATTCCCACTGTGTACATCCACCAAAATCCCACTGTGTAAATCCACCAAAATCCCACTGTGTAAATCCACCAAAATCCCACTTTTAAAAAATCCACCAAAATCCCACTGTGTAAATCCACCAAAATCCCACTGTGTAAATCCACCAAAATCCCACTGTGTAAATCCACCAAAATCCCACTGTGTAAATCCACCAAAATCCCACTGTGTAAATCCACCAAAATCCCACTGTGTAAATCCACCAAAATCCCACTGTGTAAATCCACCAAAATCCCACTGTGTAAATCCAATAAAATCCCACTGTGTAAATACACCCAAATGCCTCTGTAAATCCAGCAAAATCCCACTGTGTAAATCCACCAAAATCCCGCTGTAAATCCATCCCATCCCTACTGCAAATCCACCAAACTCCCACTGTAAATCCATCCCTTCCTTACTGCAAATCCACAAAAATCCCACTGTAAATCCATCCTATCCCCATTGTAAATCCACCAAAATCTGACTGTGCAAATCCTCCAAAATCCCACTGTGTAAATCCACCCAAATCCCAATGTATAAATCCACCAAAATCCCATTGTGTAAATCCACCAAAATCCCACTGCGTAAATCCACCAAAATCCCACTGTAAATCCACTAAAATCCCAATGTATATCCAACAAAATCTCACTGTGTAAATCCACCAAAATCCCACGGTAAATTCATCCTATCCCCATTGTAAATCCACCAAAATTCCACTGTGTAAATCCACCAAAACCCTACTGTGTAAATCCACCAAAATCCCACTGTGTAAATCCACCAAAATCCCACAGTGTAAATACACCAACATCCCACTGTGCAGCCACCAAAATCCCACTGTGCAAATCCACCAAAATCCCACTGTGTAAACCCACTAAAACCCCACTGTGTAAATCCACCAAAATCCCACTGTGTAAATCCACCAAAATCCCACTGTGTAAATCCACCAAAATCCCACTGTGTAAATCCACCAAAATCCCACTGTGTAAATCCACCAAAATCCCACTGTGTAAATCCACCAAAATCCCACTGTGTAAATTCCACCAAAATCCCAACTGTGAATATTCCACCAAAATCCCACTGTGTAAATCCACCAAAATCCCACTGTGTAAATCCACCAAAATCCCACTGTGTAAATCCACCAAAATCCCACTGTGTAAATCCAACAAAATCACACTGTCTAAATCCACCAGCATACCACTGTGTAAATCCACCAAAATCCCACTGTGTAAATCCACCAAAATACCACTGTGCAAATCCACCAACATACCACTGTGTAAATCCACCAACATACCACTGAGTAAACATACCAACATACCACTGTGTAAATCCACCAAAATTCCACTGTGTAAATCCACCAACATACCACTGTGTAAATCCACCAACATATCACTGTGTAAATCCACCAACATACCACTGTGTAACTCCACCAACATACCACTGTGTAAATCCACCAACATACCACTGTGTAAATTCACCAAAATCCCACTGTGTAAATCCACCAACATACCACTGTGTAAATCCACCAAAATACCACTGTGTAAATCCACCAACATACCACTGTGTAAATCCACCAACATACCACTGTGTAAATCCACTAACATACCACTGTGCAAATTCACCAACATATCACTGTGTAAATCCATCAGCATATCACTGTGTGAATCCACAAAAATCCCACTGTGTAAATCCACCAACATACCACTGTGTAAATCCACCAAAATAACACTGTGTAAATCCACCAACATACCACTGTGTAAATCCACCAACATCCCACTGTGTAAATCCAGCAACATACCACTGTGTAAATCCACCAACATATCACTGTGTAAATCCACCAACATACCACTGTGTAAATCCAGCAATATCCCACTGTGTAAATCCACCAACATACCACTGTGTAAATCCACCAACATAACACTGTGTAAATATACCAACATACCACTGTGTAAATCCACCAAAATCCCACTGTGTAAATCCACCAACATACCACTGTGTAAATCCACCAACATACCACTGTGTAAATCCACCAAAATACCACTGTGTAAATCCACAAACATACCACTGTGTAAATCCACCAACACACCACTGTGTAAATCCACCAACATACCACTGTGTAAATTAACCAACACCCCACTGTGTAAATCCACCAAAATCCCACTGTGTAAATCCACCAAAATCCCACTGTGTAAATCCACCAAAATCCCACTGTGTAATTCCAACAAAATCCCACTGTGTAAATCCACCAAAATCCCACTGTGTAAATCCACCAAAATCCCACTGTGTAAATCCACCAAAATCCCACTGTGTAAATCCACCAAAATCCCACTGTGTAATTACACCAAAATCACACTGTGTAAATCCACCAAAATCCCACTGTCTAAATCCACCAGCATACCACTGTGTAAATCCACCAAAATCCCACTGTGTAAATCCACCAAAATACCACTGTGCAAATCCACCAACATACCACGTGTAAACCCAAACCAACAACCACTGAGTAAATATACCAACATACCACTGTGTAAATCCACCAAAATTCCACTGTGTAAATCCACCAACATACCACTGTGTAAATCCACCAACATATCACTGCGTAAATCCACCAACATACCACTGTGTAACTCCACCAACATACCCACTGGTAAAATCCACCCAACATACCCACTGTGTAAATTCACCAAAATCCCACTGTGTAAATCCACCAACATACCACTGTGTAAATCCACCAAAATACCACTGTGTAAATCCACCAACATACCACTGTGTAAATCCACCAAAATACCACTGTGTAAATCCACTAACATACCACTGTGTAAATCCACCAACATCCCACTGTGTAAATCCAGCAACATACCACTGTGTAAATCCACCAACATATCACTGTGTAAATCCCCCAAACAACACCACGTGTAAATCCACCAACATACCACTGTGTAAATCCACCAACATACCACTGTGTAAATCCACCAAAATACCACTGTGTAAATCCACAAACATACCACTGTGTAAATCCACCAACACACCACTGTGTAAATCCACCAACATACCACTGTGTAAATTAACCAACATACCACTGTGTAAATCCACCAACATCCCACTGTGTAAATTCACCAACATACCACTGTGTAAATCCACCAACATACCACTGTGTAAATCCACCAACATCCCACTGTGTAAATACACTAACATGCCACTGTGTAAATCCACCAATATCCCACTGTGTAAATCCACCAACATACCACTGTGTAAATCCACCAACATACCACTGTGTAAATCCACCAACATACCACTGTGTAAATCCACCAACATACTACTGTGTAAATCCACCAACATACCACTGTGTAAATCCACCAACATACCACTGTGTAAATCCACCAACATACCACTGTGTAAATCCACCAATATACTACTGTGTAAATCCACCAACATACCACTATATAAATCCACCAACATACCACTGTGTAAATCCACCAACATACCACTGTGTAAATCCACCAACATACTACTGTGTAAATCCACCAACATACCACTGTGTAAATCCACCAACATACCACTGTGTAAATCCACAAACATACCACTGTGTAAATCCACCAAAATACCACTGTGTAAATCCACCAACATCCCACTGTGTAAATCCACAAACATCCCACTGTGTAAATCCACCAACATACCACTGTGTAAATCCACCAACATACCACTGTGTAAATCCACCAACATATCACTGTGTAAATCCACCAACATACCACTGTGTAAATCCACCAACATACCACTGTGTAAATCCACCAACATACCACTGTGTAAATCCACCAACATTCCACTGTGTAAATCGTCCAACATACCACTGTGTAAATCCACCAACATACCACTGTGTAAATCCACCAACTACCACTGTGTAAATCCACCAACATACCACTGTGTAAATCCACCAAAATACCACTGTGTAAATCCACCAACATACCACTGTGTAAATCCACCAACATACCACTGTGTAAATCCACCACCATACCACTGTGTAAATCCACCAACATACCACTGTGTAAATCCACCAACATACCACTGTGTAAATCCACCAACCACTTTGTAAATCCACAAACATACCACTGTGTAAATCCACCAACATACCACTGTGTAAATCCACCAACATATCACTGTGTAAATCCACCAACATACAACTGTGTAAATCCACCAACTACCACTGTGTAAATCCACCAATATACCACTGTGTAAATCCACCAAATACCACTGTGTAAATCCACCAACATACCACTGTGTAAATCCACCAAAATACCACTGTGTAAATCCACCAACATACCACTGTGTAAATCCACCAAAATACCACTGTGTAAATCCACAAACATACCACTGTGTAAATCCACCAACACACCACTGTGTAAATCCACCAACATACCACTGTGTAAATTAACCAACATACCACTGTGTAAATCCACCAACATCCCACTGTGTAAATTCACCAACATACCACTGTGTAAATCCACCAACATACCACTGTGTAAATCCACCAACATACCACTGTGAAAATCCACCAACATTCCACTGTGTAAATACACCAACATGCCACTGTGTAAATGCACCAATATCCCACTGTGTAAATCCACCAACATACCACTGTGTAAATCCACCTACATACCACTGTGTAAATCCACCAACATACCACTGTGTAAATCTACCAACATACTACTGTGTAAGTCCACCAACATACCACTGTGTAAATCCACCAACATACAACTGTGTAAATCCACCAACATACCACTGTGTAAATCCACCAACATACCACTGTGTAAATCCACCAACATACCACTATGTAAATCCACCAACATACCACTGTGTAAATCCACCAACATACCACTGTGTAAATTCACCAACATACTACTGTGTAAATCCACCAACATACCACTGTGTAAATCCACCAACATACCACTGTGTAAATCCACCAACATACCACTGTGTAAATCCACCAACATACCACTGTGTAAATCCACCAAAATACCACTGTGTAAATCCACAAACATCCCACTGTGTAAATCCACCAACATACCACTGTGTAAATCCACCAAAATCCCACTGTGTAAATCCACCAACATACTACTGTGTAAATCCACCAAAATACCACTGTGTAAATCCACCAACATACCACTGTGTAAATCCACCAACATACCACTGTGTAAATCCACCAACATTCCACTGTGTAAATCCTCCAACATGCCACTGTGTAAATCCACCAACATACCACTGTGTAAATCCACCAACTACCACTGTGTAAATCCACCAACATACCACTGTGTAAATCCACCAAAATACCATTTTTGTAAATCCACCAACATACCCACGTGTAAATCCACCAACATACCGCTGTGTAATCCACCAACATACCACTGTGTAAATCCACCCCCCATACCACTGTGAAAAATCCACCAACATACCACTGTGTAAATCCACCAACATACCACTGTGTAAATCCACCAACATACCACTGTGTAAATCCACCAACTACCACTGTGTAAATCCACAAACATACCACTGTGTAAATCCACCAACATACCACGAGTAAAATCCACCAACAACCCACTGTGAAAAACCCACCAACATACCACTGTGTAAATCCACCAACTACCACTGTGTAAATCCACCAACATACCACTGTGTAAATCCACCAAAATACCACTGTGTAAATCCACCAACATACCACTGTGTAAATCCACCAAAGTACCACTGTGTAAATCCACCAACATACCACTGTGTAAATCCACCAACTACCACTGTGTAAATCCACCAACATACCACTGTGTAAATCCACCAAAATACCACTGTGTAAATCCACCAACATACCACTGTGTAAATCCACCAACATACCGCTGTGTAAATCCACCAACATACCACTGTGTAAATCCACCACCATACCACTGTGTAAATCCACCAACAAAACCACTGGAAATCCACCAACATACCACTGGTAAATCCACCAACTACCACTGTGTAAATCCACAAACATACCACGTGTAAATCCACCAACAAACCCACTGTGAAATCCCCCAAACTACCACTGTGTAAATCCACAAACATACCACTGTGTAAAATCCCCCAAACCCATACCACTGTGTAAATCCACCAACATATCACTGTGAAAATCCCCCCCAACATACCACTGTGTAAATCTACCAACTACCACTGTGTAAATCCACCAACATACCACTGTGTAAATTCACCAAAATACCACTGTGTAAATCCACCAACATACCACTGTGTAAATCCACCAAAATACCACTGTGTAAATCCACCAACATACCACTGTGTAAATCCACCAACATATCACTGTGTAAATCCACCAACATACCACTGTGTAAATCCACTAACATACCACTGTGTAAATCCTCCAAAATACCACTGTGTAAATCCACCAACAAACCACTGTGTAAATCCACCAACATACCACTGTGTAAATCCACCAACATACCACTGTGTAAATCCACCAACTACCACTGTGTAAATCCACAACATACCACTGTGTAAATCCACCAACATACCACTGTGTAAATCCACCAACATACCACTGTGTAAATCCACCAACATACCACTGTGTAAATCCACCAACATACCACTGTGTAAATCCACCAAAATACCACTGTATAAATCCACCAAAATACCACTGTATAAATCCACCAAAATACCACTGTGTAAATCCACCAAAATACCACTGTGTAAATCCACCAAAATACCACTGTAATAAAGACAGTGTAATAAAGACAGTGTAATAAAGACAGTGTAATAAAGACAGTGTAATAAAGACATTGTAATAAAGACAGTGTAATATAGACAGTGAAATAAAGACAGGTAATAAAGACAGTGTAATAAAGACAGTGTAATAAAGACAGTGTAATAAAGACAGTGTAATAAAGACAGTGTAATAAAGACAGTGTAATAAAGACAGTGTAATAAAGACAGTGTAATATAGACAGTGTAATAAAGACAGTGTAATAAAGACAGTGTAATAAAGACAGTGTAATAAAGACAGTGTAATAAAGACAGTGTAATAAAGACAGTGTAATAAAGACAGTGTAATAAAGACAGTCAGTGCAATACAGAAAAAATAAAGAAAGCATAGAACAAGTGTTGTTGGAACCTTTGTAAATGCTGGAGAGAGAGAGAGAGAGAGAGAGAGAGAGAGAGAGAGAGAGAGAGAGAGAGAGAGAGAGAGAGAGAAAGAGAGTACATGAATGGTTTACAGTACCGACAAGTTAAAGAATTAGACACGTGTGATACATCTGGGTATCTTCACATGTAGATGTTTCGCCCTCCAGTGGCTTGATCAGCACAAGGACATAATGTGAAGACTGTTGAGCTATACACAAAGGTTGAGGTAATCAGTCCCTCAAGTCTTGAAGTTGGCGAGAATCACCGTAGTCTTGAAGAGTACGGTGCTCTTTACCAGTCCCTGGTCCATGACGAGGCAGGGCCTGGTCATGGAACGGGTAGCAGGGGCGTTGACCCCCCCTGGAACACCCTCCAGGTGTACTCCAGGTAAAGCTAACAAGTATATCGGTTTACACCAAGCGTTTTGTAGCTACTCATCTCTTTAAAAATTGAGTTTACAATAATTAAAAGTCATTCCACGTAGGCATGTTTATTGTCATTAAATTTCTCAACTTTTAATTTAGTTTGTGTTCATACAGTTGTGGTCCCAGACACAGGATAACTGGACTAGAATTATAAATTAACAAGCTAGGATGCTAGAGACAGGCTAGGTGCTAGAGGGGAGGATCAATAAGTCGACCTTGTAGTATTCCCTTGAGTTGTCTAGGATTCTAGATGTCGCGTTTTGTAACAGTAGTTCTGCTGTTGTCTTTACTATGTACTCCCTTGAACTACTGTGTACTACCATTTACAGTCAAGTACAAACTGACGTCAGTACCGGAAAACGTCACCACCACAGCATCACATCCCACTCTACCGCCACCTCCGTAACACAAACTTGCAACACAAGTTTTCCACTAAATATAAAATTTCCTCCTTTAAGGACCAACGGAATCCTTCCGTTGGAGCCACAGCAGGTCGTGGCACTGTCGAGGGGGGATGTGGGGAGTGCCATCTAACTGTGGCACGAATAGGAAGGCAGAGGCGGGGCTTTCCACAGCTTCAGGAAACCTGGAGGATACGGCCGGTTGCTGGGTTTCGTAATGGTGACCAGTCATGGCCAAGACTGTCCTTGCAGTTGTTACCCTGACTTCTCTGTTTAACAGGACGGGAGACCAGGAATAGATAATATTGTCATTCTTAATTCTCCTAGTATTCTCTCTCACCTAGTATCTTCCTAGTTCTCTAAACTCTTCTAATGTTCTCTCTCTCTCTCACCTGGTATCTTCCTAGCTCTCTAAACTCTCCTAATGTTCTCTCTCTCTCTCACCTGGTATCTTCCTAGCTCTCTAAACTCTCCTAATGTTCTCTCTCTCTCTCACCTGGTATCTTCCTAGCTCTCTAAACTCTCCTAGTTATCTCTCTCTCTCACCTGGTATCTTCCTAGCTCTCTAAACTCTCCTAGTTATCTCTCTCTCTCACCTGGTATCTTCCTAGCTCTCTAAACTCTCCTAGTTATCTCTCTCTCCTCACCTAGTAATCTTCCCTAGCTCTCTAAACTCTCCTAGTTATCTCTCTCTCTCACCTAGTATCTTCCTAGCTCTCTAAACTCTCCTAGTTATCTCTCTCTCTCACCTAGTATCTTCCTAGCTCTCTAAACTCTCCTAGTTATCTCTCTCTCTCACCTAGTATCTTCCTAGCTCTCTAAACTCTCCTAGTTATCTCTCTCTCTCACCTAGTATCTTCCTAGCTCTCTAAACTCTCCTAGTTATCTCTCTCTCTCACCTGGTATCTTCCTAGCTCTCTAAACTCTCCTAGTTATCTCTCTCTCTCACCTGGTATCTTCCTAGCTCTCTAAACTCTCCTAGTTATCTCTCTCTCTCTCACCTAGTATCTTCCTAGCTCTCTAAACTCTCCTAGTTATCTCTCTCTCTCACCTGGTATCTTCCTAGCTCTCTAAACTCTCCTAGTTATCTCTCTCTCTCACCTAGTATCTTCCTAGCTCTCTAAACTCTCCTAGTTATCTCTCTCTCTCACCTAGTATCTTCCTAGCTCTCTAAACTCTCCTAGTTATCTCTCTCTCTCACCTAGTAATCTTCCTAGCTCTCTAAACTCTCCTAGTTATCTCTCTCTCTCACCTGTATCTTCCTAGCTCTCTAAACTCTCCTAGTTATCTCTCTCTCTCACCTAGTATCTTCCTAGCTCTCTAAACTCTCCTAGTTATCTCTCTCTCTCACCTAGTATCTTCCTAGCTCTCTAAACTCTCCTAGTTATCTCTCTCTCTCACCTGGTATCTTCCTAGCTCTCTAAACTCTCCTAGTTATCTCTCTCTCTCACCTAGTATCTTCCTAGCTCTCTAAACTCTCCTAGTTATCTCTCTCTCTCACCTGTATCTTCCTAGCTCTCTAAACTCTCCTAGTTATCTCTCTCTCTCCACCTAGTATCTTCCTAGCTCTCTAAACTCTCCTAGTTATCTCTCTCTCTCACCTAGTATCTTCCTAGCTCTCTAAACTCTCCTAGTTATCTCTCTCTCTCACCTGGTATCTCCTAGCTCTCTAAACTCTCCTAGTTATCTCTCTCTCTCACCTAGTATCTTCCTAGCTCTCTAAACTCTCCTAGTTATCTCTCTCTCTCACCTAGTATCTTCCTAGCTCTCTAAACTCTCCTAGTTATCTCTCTCTCTCACCTGGTATCTTCCTAGCTCTCTAAACTCTCCTAGTTATCTCTCTCTCTCACCTAGTATCTTCCTAGCTCTCTAAACTCTCCTAGTTATCTCTCTCTCTCACCTGGTATCTTCCTAGCTCTCTAAACTCTCCTAGTTATCTCTCTCTCTCACCTGTATCTTCCTAGCTCTAAACTCTCCTAGTTATCTCTCTCTCTCACCTAGTATCTTCCTAGCTCTCTAAACTCTCCTAGTTATCTCCTCTCTCACCTAGTATCTTCCTAGCTCTCTAAACTCTCCTAGTTATCTCTCTCTCTCACCTGGTATCTTCCTAGCTCTCTAAACTCTCCTAGTTATCTCTCTCTCTCACCTAGTATCTTCCTACTCTCTAAACTCTCCTAGTTATCTCTCTCTCTCACCTGGTATCTTCCTAGCTCTCTAAACTCTCCTAGTTATCTCTCTCTCTCACCTAGTATCTTCCTAGCTCTCTAAACTCTCCTAGTTATCTCTCTCTCTCACCTGGTATCTTCCTAGCTCTCTAAACTCTCCTAGTTATCTCTCTCTCTCACCTGGTATCTTCCTAGCTCTCTAAACTCTCCTAGTTATCTCTCTCTCTCACCTAGTATCTTCCTAGCTCTCTAAACTCTCCTAGTTATCTCTCTCTCTCACCTGGTATCTTCCTAGCTCTCTAAACTCTCCTAGTTATCTCTCTCTCTCACCTAGTATCTTCCTAGCTCTCTAAAACTCTCCTAGTTATCTCTCTCTCTCACCTAGTATCTTCCTAGCTCTCTAAACTCTCCTAGTTATCTCTCTCTCTCACCTGGTAATCTTCCTAGCTCTCTAAACTCTCCTAGTTATCTCTCTCTCTCACCTAGTATCTTCCTAGCTCTCTAAACTCTCCTAGTTATCTCTCTCTCTCACCTGGTATCTTCCTAGCTCTCTAAACTCTCCTAATGTTCTCTCTCTCTCTCACCTAGTATCTTCCTAGCTCTCTAAACTCTCCTAATGTTCTCTCTCTCTCTCACCTAGTATCTTCCTAGCTCTCTAAACTCTCCTAATGTTCTCTCTCTCTCTCACCTAGTATCTTCCTAGCTCTCTAAACTTTCCTAGTTATCTCTCTCTCTTACCTAGTATCTTCCTAGCTCTCTAAACGCTCCTAATATTCTCTCTCTCACCTAGTACCTACCTAGCACTAAACTCTCCTAGTATCGTCTCTCACTAGTACCTCAATTCTTTTATTACTATTTGCGAAGCAAAATTTACCATTATCGTCTCTGCTCCATTATTCATCAATCAACATTTGTGGTCTCTTGTTATCCCGCTGAAGGTACCGAAAAGCCCTTCTGTATCTGTTCTTGAACATTCTTTAATAACCTTGTTTGTCGTTGCCATGAGAGGTCACCTAAGTGTTTGTAGGCTTGACTGATGGTGCCCAGAAATGCTGAGAGGTATTTGGCAAGGAGGCCAGCTTATCGCATCTCCAGCCCTTGTTTTCTTGAAGAAGAATGTACCTACGTAACACAAGCCTTTACACGTCTTCAGTTTGCATCTTCCTTCATTCGGGATTGCAGACTTAAGGCACAAGCTATCCTCAACAAACCGCCCATGGGACAGTCCTCTAAGCAGTTCATAGTGATCTCATGTTGTGATGTTGCCACGAATACTCGACAGGTACTTGCTAAGAGCAATATAAATGTTTTCACTATAAACGCACCATCAATCAAAATCATCAATAAGAAACGTAGCCCCACACCTCTAACTTCCACAGCGGGAGTCTACACCATCCCCTGTGGATACTGTCCCAAGAAATATGTAGGAGAAACGGGCAGAGATCTTTCGGTCCGCCTGAACGAACATTGAAATGCCAGTAACAGAGACGACTTGGGTAAACCTGTCCTCCACGGGGACTCTCCAAGACATTTGATGATTTGGGATGAGGCACGACTCATCCTCACCGAACAAGACTTTAGACGCCGACGATGTCTGGAAGCCTCGCTAATCGCCGTCATTGACACAGAAGTCACATGATCGCATCGTCTACCTGTCCTCATCCCAACATATCAATCTTCAGGTCACCATGCGTCACTCACACCTCACTCTCCGCCTATACATGTCTTTTGTAACCTGTGTATGTTAGAAGTGATCAAGGTCCGGACAAACATGACCTTGTTTTTGCTTGTCTTTCTAAACCAGTTTGTCGGTATCTATTACCAAGGTTTGTACCATTATCAAGTATACATATAGGATGTATGAATAATGTATACATTCTGTATATATGTATATACAGGATGTATACACCCTATTTTAAGCATTAAAGTATTCTTGACTTGTGGCGAAGAGGTGATAAGTAGCCTCGATGACCCTTGTATGCTTGCAAGACTTACCATTTGACTAATGTGAAGTCACCGTTAGGAGTCACTGCCAGAATTCACCTATTTATGTCAGTACTTCCCGTGAAGGATCCACTAAATTAACTTCACTGTCTGGCTGCAAGTACACTTTAACATCCGTCACGGTATTCACCTCCTGTGAGTTCTTTTCTCTTGTCTGCTACTCTTCCTATACTCTTTGTTTCCTTTAGCTCAAACCCAGTCGTGCATACTAGTGGAAATTATGTATCTTGGCTCGTTATAACCGAGGTATGCAGCGCCTGTTGGGAAACAGTGCATAATGGTTAGTAGGAAGACATGTGAAGAATGGTGATTTCATTGCTATTGTCACCATTGACACTCGTGAATATTACACTGGTGTAAGGTGCCTACTTACCACCCTCACCACTCACACTGGTGAATATTACACTGGTGTTAAGGGACCTACTTACCACCCTCACCACTCACACTGGTGAATATTACATTGGTGTTAAGGGACCTACTTACCACCCTCACCACTCACACTGGTGAATATTACACTGGTGTTAAGGGACCTACTTACCACCCTCGCCACTCACACTGGTGAATATTACACTGGTGTTAAGGTACCTACCTACCATGTCATGTAGGGGGGTAATGATTTGGGGAATAAGAGGGTAAGAGGAAGGGAGTCAGTAGGTAGGGGACAGGCGAGGCAGTAGGAGGGATGAGTGCGGAGGTTGGTAGGTAATGTGAGGTCACTGGTGACTACACCTTCACCTCTCATTAATCACCACACTACTCACCCTCTCACTACATGAAATAAAATAATGAATAAAATAGCAAATAACGGGGACAGTGAATATTACTATTCTACTCAAACACAGTTTATTATTAAGTCTTTGTACAATAATATATTTGGGAACAGAACATTATTGTGGTTTAGACAAATGGGATGGTACATATAAGCAGTGAGACAGGGAACACAATCAACTTGACCAAAATGAATATAACTTGCAATATAGTTCAGAGGACAGTTCACTACAGGAACTAAGCCACAGGTCCCAAGACCTACACAGCACGAGTACTGCTCCAAGCCAGTACTCTGCCCAATGTCTCAAACAGTCTCTCCTCCCGAGACTCTCCAGCTCAGCTCTGCTCCCAGGCCAGAGCTCTGCCCGAATCTCCTCTGCTCAACGAACGAACGAACGAAAGTTCAGGTAAGATCCCAAATGGGATGGGCGGGGAAGACGGGACAGACGAAGAATAGTGCTGGAGAGGAGTGTTCTTAGTCGTAGAAATAGAGCCAGGGCTTAACCCAGCAGCGAGGCGATCGTGGGACAGATATTGAGAAGAGAAATTCAGGCTTTTCTGTTGGGACTCCGGTGGGGTGAGCGGGAAGGAAGGGACATGCGACGTTTAGAGCTAGAGAGGAGTGTAGAACTGAGCCATGTCTTAACCCAAAGGGTAAGGCGAACGTGGATCAGGGAATGGTACCTGTCATAGAAGGTACCTCTCGGAGAATCCAAGGTTATTTGTAAATAGAGTTAGGAGCAGGATCATGCAATGAGTAGAAAAGTTTGTGTTGGTTTGTGGGTCTGCGAATGTCTTCGTCAAGGAGAGAGGTCCAGTAGTCATGTCGTGTCTCAAGTTTGTCAATCTGTCTGTCACTGAGCGTCTTCCAGTACAGGTTCAGCGCAGGGATGTCTAACTGGGCATGTAGAGACTCGCATGTGGCGAAGTCCTCCCATCTGACATCAAGCACCCAGCGCAGCGCCTTGTTCTGGACACGCTGCAGTTTAAGTAAGTTTGTTTTTGCTGCAAGAGAGAGAGCTAGAGGAGAGTAAGTTATCAGAGGACGTATAAGGGATTTGTAGAGGTGTAGTTTGGTGCGTTGAGAGGCATGTTTCAGCTTGTAGAGGCCCGCAAGGGCCTTACTAGCTATTGCATGCCTTGAGTGAATGTGTCCGTGTAAGCGTAGAAGGTAGTCAAGATTAACGCCAAGGACAGTGACAGATTGTGTCATGGGGATGTAAGTGCGGGTGTCAGCTGTTCTGAGCTTGACAGGTAATGGAGGATCACGTTTTCTATAGTTAAAATATGCAATGCTGGATTTAGCTGCATTGGTTTTGATCCTCCATTTTTGTTCCCAGATGGCTATCCTGTCGACCTCATTTTGTGTTTTGTGTGTGAGTGTATCTATATTGGCATGAGTGATAAGTTGTGTAATGTCGTCTGCATAGGCTAGTGTGATGGAGTTTTGGTATACAGGTGTTGGAATGTCGTTAGTGTATAAAATGTAGAGGGTAGGGGAGAGGACAGATCCCTGGGGTACTCCAGCATTTAGTGTGAAGTAGTCAGAGTAACAGCCTTGGAATTTGATTCTCATGGTACGGCCGTCTAGGAAGTTGCAGAGGAGTTTATGAGTAGTGAGAGGCAGGTTAAAGTTAGTGCAGAGTTTGTACTTGAGCCCTTCGTGCCAGACAGTGTCAAAAGCTTTTTCAACGTCTTTTGCAACCAGGGCTGTCCTGTTTCTTTGTTCTGTGTTTATGTGGATGTAGTTGAGAATGATGTTAATGGCATCTTGTGTGGATCTGTGTGTTCTGAAGCCAAACTGACCATCAGAAAGTAGAGAGTTGTGTTCCAGGTATCTGCGAAGGCGATGGTTGAGGAGTTTTTCAAAGAGTTTTCGTAATGTTTCGAGGAGGGTGATAGCTGTTCCTTGGGCTTATATTGTCCCGAGAGCATCCCCCACAACCACGTGTACGACCTGACGCCTAGGTCTGACGCCGTCAAGAACAAAAGACTTCAGACGTGGGCGAGGCTGACAGACGTTTGCCAAGGCAAGGTGTGACCATATAATTGGTTAAATTAGGTCTCCCCAGAGACCTTACAAGCCCAGCTGAACTACATCACATCCCCCTTTCTCCCCCAATTTAAATTATCTGAGAACTAGGACAATTTGTCCTAAGTTATTAGATTATTTTAATCCTAACCCCTTAAATCTATTACAATACAAAGACAAAATTATACATAATATAATACGAAATTATTCAACTACATATATTTCCCTCAACCTTCTCATCTACCATAAGGCAGCATAATCAGTACACCTAGCAGTTGACCAGCATAATCCTCACCACTCACACTGGTGAATATTACACTGGTGTTAGGTACCTACTTACCACACTCATCATTCACACTGGTGAATATTACACTGGTGTTAGGGTACCTACTTACCGCCCTCACCACTCACATTGATGAATATTACACTGGTGTTAAGGGACCTACTTACCACCCTTACCATTCACACTGGTGAATATTACACTAGTGTTAAGGTACCTACTTACCACACTCATCATTCACACTGGTGTTAGGGTACCTACTTACCGCCCTCACCACTCACATTGATGAATATTACACTGGTGTTAGGGTACCTACTTGCCACCCTTACTATTCATATTGTTGAATATTACACTGGCATTAAGGTACCTACTTACCACCCTTACCATTCACACTGGTGAATATTACACTAGTGTTAAGGTACCTACTTACCACACTCATCATTCACACTGGTATTAAGGTACCTACTTACCATCTTCACCACTGGTGAATATTACACTAGTGTTAAGGTACCTACTTACCACACTCACCTCTCACACTGCTGAAAATTACACTAGTGTTAAGGTACCTACTTACCATCCTCACCACTCACACTGGTAAATATTACACTGGTGTAAAGGTACCTACTTACCACACTCACTGGTGAATATTATACTAATGTTAAGGTACCTACTTACCCCACTCACACTCACAATGGTGAATATTACACTGGTGTTAAGGTACCTAATTACCACACTCACTGGTGAATACTACTCACCATGTATTCCTAACCTAACTCACATTTCACTCGTCAGTCTATGGGTACAGTTTTACAGTCCATCCTGAAGCTCCTCTTGTATTCTTCAGATTCTTGTTCCCTTAAAAGTTCATAGAAGTGTCTAGGTTAGGTTAGGTTAAGTGAGGTTTGTCAGGAAACAGGACGTGTGTTTCCTGACGCGGGTCATCTGACGGAGACCTTCCGCTGGCTTACCCCTCTATCCCTTTAAAATTCCTGGTTATGATTAAACACAAAAAGTATGAGTGTAAGCATTTAAGGTGTGTTTAAGTATTTAAGGTGTGTGTAAGCATTTAAGGGTGTGTGTAAGCATTTAAGGGTGTGTGTAAGCATTTAAGGTGTGTGTAACCATTTAAGGCATGTGTAAGCATTTAAGGTGTGTGTAAGCACTTAAGGTGTGTGTAAGCATTTAAGGTGTGTGTAAGCATTTAATATGTGTAAGCATTTAAGGTGTGTGTAAGCATTTAAGGTATGTATAAGCATTTAATGTGTGTGTAAGCATTTAAGGTGTGTGTAAGCATTTAAGGTATGTGTAAGCATTTAAGGTATGTGTAAGCATTTAAGGTGTGTGTAAGCATTTAAGGTGTGTGTGTGTGTAAGCATTTAAGGTGTGTGTAAGCATTTAAGGTGTAAGCATTTAAGGTGTGTGTAATCATTTAAGGTGTGTGTGTAAGCATTTAAGGTGTGTGTAAGCATTTAAGGTGTAAGCATTTAAGGTGTGTGTAAGCATTTAAGGTGTGTGTAAGCATTTAAGGTGTGTGTAAGCATTTAAGGTATGTGTAAGCATTTAAGGTATGTGTAAGCATTTAAGGTGTGTGTAAGCATTTAAGGTGTGTGTGTGTGTAAGCATTTAAGGTGTGTGTAAGCATTTAAGGTGTAAGCATTTAAGGTGTGTGTAAGCATTTAAGGTGTAAGCATTTAAGGTGTGTGTAATCATTTAAGGTGTGTGTGTAAGCATTTAAGGTGTGTGTAAGCATTTAAGGTGTAAGCATTTAAGGTGTGTGTAAGCATTTAAGGTGTGTGTAAGCATTTAAGGTATGTATAAGCATTTAAGGTCTGTGTAAGCATTTAAGGTGTGTGTGTGTAAGCATTTAAGGTATGTATAAGCATTTAAGGTGTGTGTAAGCATTTAAGGTATGTATAAGCATTTAAGGTATGTGTAAGCATTTAAGGTATGTATAAGCATTTAAGGTATGTATAAGCATTTAAGGTGTGTGTGTGTAAGCATTTAAGGTGTGTGTAAGCATTTAAGGTGTAAGCATTTAAGGTGTGTGTAAGCATTTAAGGTGTGTGTAAGCATTTAAGGTGTGTGTAAGCATTTAAGGTATGTATAAGCATTTAAGGTGTGTGTAAGCATTTAATGTGTGTGTAAGCATTTAAGGTATGTATAAGCATTTAAGGTGTGTATAAGCATTTAAGGTGTGTGTAAGCATTTAAATGTGTGTGTAAGCATTTAAGGGTGTGTGTAAGCATTTAAGGTGTGTGTAACCATTTAAGGTATGTGTAAGCATTTAAGGTGTGTGTAAGCACTTAAGGTGTGTGTAAGCATTTAAGGTATGTATAATCATTTAAGGTGTGTGTAAGCATTTAAGGTGTGTGTAAGCATTTAAGGTATGTGTAAGCATTTAAGGTATGTGTAAGCATTTAAGGTGTGTGTAAGCATTTAAGGTGTGTGTGTGTAAGCATTTAAGGTGTGTGTAAGCATTTAAGGTTTAAGCATTTAAGGTGTGTGTAAGCATTTAAGGTGTAAGCATTTAAGGTGTGTGTAAGCATTTAAGGTGTGTGTGTGTAAGCATTTAAGGTGTGTGTAAGCATTTAAGATGTAAGCATTTAAGGTGTGTGTAAGCATTTAAGGTGTGTGTAAGCATTTAAGGTATGTATAAGCATTTAAGGTGTGTGTAAGCATTTAAGGTGTGTGTGTAAGCATTTAAGGTATGTATAAGCATTTAAGGTGTGAGTAAGCATTTAAGGTATGTATAAGCATTTAAGGTGTGTGTAAGCATTTAAGGTATGTATAAGCATTTAAGGTATGTGTAAGCATTTAAGGTGTGTGTAAGCATTTAAGGTGTGTGTGTGTAAGCATTTAAGGTGTGTGTAAGCATTTAAGGTGTAAGCATTCAAGGTGTGTGTAAGCATTTAAGGTGTGTGTAAGCATTTAAGGTGTGTGTAAGCATTTAAGGTATGTATAAGCATTTAAGGTGTGTGTAAGCATTTAAGGTGTGTGTAAGCATTTAAGGTATGTATAAGGATTTATGGTGTGTATAAGCATTTAAGGTGTGTGTAAGCATTTAAGGTGTGTGCGTGTAAGCATTTAAGGTGTGTGTAAGCATTTAAGGTGTAAGCATTTAAGGTGTGTGTAAGCATTTAAGGTATGTATAAGCATTTAAGGTGTGTGTAAGCATTTAAGGTACGTATAAGCATTTAAGGTGTGTGTAAGCATTTAAGGTATGTATAAGCATTTAAGGTATGTATAAGCATTTAAGGTATGTATAAGCATTTAAGGTGTGTGTAAGCATTTAAGGTGTGTGTAAGCATTTAAGGTGTGTGTAAGCATTTAAGGTATGTATAAAGCATTTTAAGGTATGTATAAGCATTTAAGGTATGTGTAAGCATTTAAGGTGTGTGTAAGCATTTAAGGTGTGTGTAAGCATTTAAGGTGTGTGTAAGCATTTAAGGTGTGTGTAAGCATTTAAGGTGTGTGTAAGCATTTAAGGTGTGTGTAAGCATTTAAGGTGTGTGTAAGCATTTAAGGTTGTGTGTAAGCATTTAAGGTGTGTGTAAGCATTTTAAGGTGTGTGTTAGCATTTAAGGTGTGTGTAAGCATTTAAGGTGTGTGTAAGCATTTAAGGTGTGTAAGCATTTAAGGTGTGTGTAAGCATTTAAGGTGTGTGTAAGCATTTAAGGTGTGTGTAAGCATTTAAGGTATGTGTAAGCATTTAAGGCATGTGTAAGCATTTAAGGTATGTGTAAGCATTTAAGGTATGTGTAAGCATTTAAGGTATGTTTAAGCATTTAAGGTATGTGTAAGCATTTAAGGTATGTGTAAGCATTTAAGGTATGTGTAAGCATTTAAGGTATGTGTAAGCATTTAAGGTATGTGTAAGCATTTAAGGTGTGTGTAAGCATTTAAGGTATGTGTAAGCATTTAAGGCATGTGTAAGCATTTAAGGTATGTGTAAGCATTTAAGGTATGTGTAAGCATTTAAGGTATGTGTAAGCATTTAAGGTATGTGTAAGCATTTAAGGGTGTGTTGTAAGCATTTAAGGTATGTGTAAGCATTTAAGGCATGTTGTAAGCATTTAAGGTATGTGTAAGCATTTAAGGTATGTGTAAGCATTTAAGGTATGTTTAAGCATTTAAGGTATGTGTAAGCATTTAAGGTATGTTTAAGCATTTAAGGTATGTGTAAGCATTTAAGGTATGTTTAAGCATTTAAGGTGTGTGTAAGCATTTAAGGTATGTTTAAGCATTTAAGGTATGTTTAAGCATTTAAGGTATGTTTAAGCATTTAAGGTATGTTTAAGCATTTAAGGTATGTTTAAGCATTTAAGGTATGTTTAAGCATTTAAGGTATGTTTAAGCATTTAAGGTATGTGTAAGCATTTAAGGTATGTTTAAGCATTTAAGGTGTGTGTAAGCATTTAAGGTATGTTTTAAGCATTTAAGGTATGTTTAAGCATTTAAGGTATTGTTTAAGCATTTAAGGTATGTTTAAGCATTTAAGGTATGTTTAAGCATTTAAGGTATGTTTAAGCATTTAAGGTATGTTTAAGCATTTAAGGTATGTTTAAGCATTTAAGGTATGTGTTATCGTGTCAAATGGGAAACAGTCTGGTTTGTTTTTTAATGGCATTTGTGTTTTAATGGCA
>NC_069453.1:26543258-26565758 GCF_026875155.1 Cherax quadricarinatus
CCCATGCACACATATATACACGTAAAATATTACTGAGCCACAAGGAGGACCCTTGTTCATTCAATTTACAACGTTTATGCTATTTTAGGAAAAGAAACCTCCTGGTGTTATTTTTACGTTAGATAATAGGAAATGTACTGAAATGACGTGGAATCAGGATGTCAAGCTGGCGGGGTAAGCTTGCTATAAGAGCGAGTCTGAGGGGCATAGTGACATTGGCCCTGTGGCACTCTGTGAGGTTAGGTTAGAGTGAAGTTAAACACTTGTTGATTGCACTGCCTCGTGGCTGCAAGAACCTCTGAGATCAGAGTGAATAACACTATAGCAGCTTCTGTAGTTACACTGTCACTCATCGTGGCTTCAAGAACCTTTGAGATCACAGTGAATAACACTGTAGTAGCTTCTACGAGAACTTCTGAGATCAGAACTAGAGTGTAAGACTGTAGTACCTCTTGTAGTTACCAACTCACTCACCCCAGCAGGTGGGCCACCCTTCAGCAGCGTTGCCCTGCGTCACTCCACACTGTAAACAGATGGCTTCTCACCAGCAGGTCCTGACCTACGTGTTGTTGGCGGCAGTGTTGACTGCCTCTGTGATGCAGGTCTCCGGCGGGAGGATTCCCGTGTACCAACCTCCACCGTGTAACAACCCATGTGAGTTCCGCGATCACACGGGCCTCTGCGCTCTGAACCTTCAATGCCTTTTCAAAATCGTCGAAGATACCCAGCTCAGGACAACTCTGGGGGCATCTAAGACACTGCAAAATCTAAGGCTCAAACGATCGCCGTCACCAAACATTATAGAGACGGATCTCCGCAAATGTCCCGGCGTCTGTGAGGTCCGAGACCCACAAAACAAGTGCGTTCAAAATGTTACCTGTATGCAGGAGCCTTGACAATTACGTTGGACGTGATGCTCTGTGTTCTTGAAGATGCAGCAATGTTTTGCACCACTAGCAAAGAGGTGACCTGATGAACACAGATTGCTCTCTTGAACTGATCAACAAATAACGGTACCCAGGATGGTGTTTACTACCAAGGATGGTGACTACTACTCAGGATGATACCCCAGGATGGTGACTTCTACTCAGGATGACGCCCCAGGATAGTGTCTACTACACAGAATGATACAACAGGATGATACCCCAGGATGGTGACAACTACCCAGGATGATGCCTATTATCCACGATGGTGACTACTACCTAGGATGATACACCAGGATGATAACTACTACTCAGGATAATGATTACTACCCAGGATGATGACTACTACCCAGGATGATGACTACTACCCAGGATGAGGACTGCTACCTAGGGTGATGACTACTACCCAGGATGATGACTACTACCCAGGATGATGACTACTACCCAGGATGATGACTACTATCCAGAATGATACACCAGGATGATGACTGCTACCTAGGATAATTCAGCAGGATGATGACAGTGTGACAGTGGTGACAGTTTACCTGGAGTTTACCTGGAGAAAGTTCCGGGGGTCAACGCCCCCGCGGCCCTATTTGTGACCAGGCCTGATGGTGGATCAGGGCCTAATCAACCAGGCTGTTACCGCTGGCCGCACGCAATCCAACGTACGAACCACTCTCGAACATTTTACCTGGAGAGAGTTCCGAGGGTCAGTGCCCCCACGGCTCGGTCTGTGACCAGGCTGTGACCAGTGGTGACAGTGGGGCCACTGGTGACACTGGACACTGGTGACACTGGTGACACTGGTGACACTGGTGACACTGGTGACACTGGTGACACTGGTGACAGTGGTGACACTGGTGACACTGGTGACACTGGTGACATTGGTGACACTGGTGACACTGGTGACACTGGTGACACTGGTGACACTGGTGACAGTGGTGACACTGGTGACACTGGTGACACTGGTGACACTGGTGACACTGGTGACACTGGTGACACTGGTGACACTGGTGACACTGGTGACACAATTATAAGTTGTATTGTATATAAATAAAAACTTTATATTATCTTGTTAGTTTTACTGATCCACATTGTTTATATCAGTGTATATATCAGTGTATATATCAGTGTATATATCAGTGCATATACACTGAGCTGTTTATATATCAGTGTATATATCAGTGTATATACACTGAGCTGTTTGTATCTCAGTGTATATACACTGAGCTGTTTATATCTCAGTGTATATACACTGAGCTGTTTATATATCAGTGTATATACACTGAGTTGTTTATATCTCAGTGTATATACACTGAGCTGTTTGTATATCAGTGTATATACACTGAGCTGTTTATATCTCAGTGTATATACACTGAGCTGTTTATATATCAGTGTATATACACTGAGTTGTTTATATCTCAGTGTATATACACTGAGCTGTTTGTATATCAGTGTATATACACTGAGCTGTTTGTATCTCAGTGTATATACACTGAGCTGTTTATATCTCAGTGTATATACACTGAGCTGTTTGTATATCAGTGTATATACACTGAGCTGTTTATATATCAGTGTATATACACTGAGCTGTTTATATCTCAGTGTATATACACTGAGCTGTTTATATCTCAGTGTATATACACTGAGCTGTTTATATCAGTGTATATACACTGAGCTGTTTATATCAGTGTATATAAACTGAGAGTTTCCATAAAATAACTAGAGAATGCCTCTTCCGATCTATTTCAAACCCTCAGCTCTGGTGCTTCTTGCTGAGAAGTGTTTCCCAGTTTGAAACTGTTTGAAATTACACGAAATGAAAAAAAAAATGAAATATATCATTTTTTAGGAGAAGATTGAAGAAACAATGGAAAAAAACTTGCCTTTTTATGGCGTTTTTAACTTCGACAAATTTACTGAAATGTTATGTTGTAAGCCAACTGACTATTTTCCTCTGAGATAGATGAGGTTTCAAGCCTATCTACTACACGATTGTCATTAAAACTACACTTAACCTGCTCACCATCTCACGAGAATAATTGAATACACAGAATTGGGATTAACGTATATTCTGGGCCCAGTGTTTGTACCCCAGTACGAGTGGAAACACCGGATGGGTGTTTCCTTGAGACACCTACTGTCCATGTTCACCTAGTAGTCAGTAGGTACCTGGGTGTTAGTCGACTGGTGGGGGTCACAATTAACCTAGTTTACCCGAAATGCTCTGCATAACAAGAGAATTTCTATATAGTAGTATCGTCATGGATGTCAGCTATGGTATGTATAAGTTGTATCATGTAGTACTTGTGGGAATAAAGATTGTTGTTGTGAGAGGGCGGTGGGGTCAGTTTACAGTGTATATATACTGAGAGATGTATTGCTTTCAGTGTATGTACACTGAGAGATGTATTGCTTTCAGTGTATGTACACTGAGGGGTGTATTGCTTTCAGTGTATATATACTGAGAGATGTATTGCTTTCAGTGTATATATACTGAGAGATGTATTGCTTTCAGTGTATATATACTGAGAGATGTATTGCTTTCAGTGTATATATACTGAGAGATGTATTGCTTTCAGTGTATATATACTGAGAGATGTATTGCTTTCAGTGTATATATACTGAGAGATGTATTGCTTTCAGTGTATATATACTGAGAGATGTATTGCTTTCAGTGTATATATACTGAGAGATGTATTGCTTTCAGTGTATATATACTGAGAGTTTAAAGTGCTCTTTCAGGGTTAATTAAAGAGTTCATGTCTGCTGCTCTCTGACAGTCCAACTCTGAAAGAAATAGATCAATCGAGCTAATGTTTACTGTGTATAGTGTACTGTTTACTGTGTTCAGTGTACTGTTTACTGTGTATAGTGTACTGTTTACTGTGTTCAGTGTACTGTTTACTGTGTTCAGTGTACTGTTTACTGTGTATAGTGTACTGTTTACTGTGTTCAGTGTACTGTTTACTGTGTATAGTGTACTGTTTACTGTGTACAGTGTACTGTTTACTGTGTACAGTGTACTGTTTACTGTGTACAGTGTACTGTTTACTGTGTACAGTGTACTGTTTACTGTGTATCAGTGTACTGTTTACTGTGTTACAGTGTACTGTTACTGTGTTAGTGTACTGTTTACTGTGTACAGTGTACTGTTTACTGTGTACAGTGTACTGTTTACTGTGTATCAGTGTACTGTTTACTGTGGTTCAGTTACTGTTTACTGTGTTACAGTGTACTGTTTACTGTGTTACAGTGTACTGTTTACTGTGTTCAGTGTGTTTTACTGTTGTTACAGTGGTGACTGTTTACTGTGTTCAGTGTACTGTTTACTGTGTCAGTGTACTGTTTACTGTGTACAGTGTACTGTTTACTGTGTTACAGTGTACTGTTTACTGTGTTCAGTGTACTGTTTACTGTGTTCAGTGTACTGTTTCTGTGTACAGTGTATGTTTATGTAAGTGTATGTTTACTGTGTACAGTGTACTGTTTACTGTGTTCAGTGTACTGTTTACTGTTCAGTGTTTTACGTGTTAGTGTTGTTTACTGTGTACAGTGTACTGTTTACTGTGTACAGTGTACTGTTTACTGTGTTCAGTGTACTGTTTACTGTGTCAGTGTACTGTTTACTGTGTTCAGTGTACTGTTTACTGTGTTCAGTGTACTGTTTACTGTGTATAGTGTACTGTTTACTGTGTTACAGTGTACTGTTTACTGTGTTCAGTGTACTGTTTACTGTGTCAGTGTACTGTTTACTGTGTATAGTGTACTGTTTACTGTGTTACAGTGTAGACTGTTTACTGTGTATCAGTGTACTGTTTACTGTGTTCAGTGTACTGTTTACTGGTAAGTGTATGACTTCAGTGTACTGTTTTACTGTGTACAGTGTACTGTTTACTGTGTCAGGTACTGTTTACTGTTCAGTGTACTGTTTACTGTGTACAGTGTATGTTTACTGTGTACAGTGTACTGTTACTGTGTTAGCAGTGTACTGTTTACTGTGTTTCGTAGTGTACTGTTTACTGTGTTCAGTGTAGTTACTGTTGTACTGTGTACAGTGTACTGTTTACTGTGTTCAGTGTACTGTTTACTGTGTTCAGTGTACTGTTTACTGTGTAAGGTACTGTTTACTGTGTAGTGTTGTTTACTGTGTCAGTGTACTGTTTACTGTGTTCAGTGTACTGTTTACTAGTGTACTGTTTACTGGTAGTGTACTGTTACTGTGTACAGTGTACTGTTTACTGTGTTCAGTGACTGTTTACGTGTCAGTGTACTGTTTACTGTGTCAGTGTACTGTTTACTGTTTTAGTGTACTGTTTACTGTGTAAGTGTATGTTTACTGTGTCAGTGTACTGTTTACTGTGTTCAGTGTACTGTTTACTGTGTTCAGTGTACTGTTTACTGTGTATTACAGTGTACTGTTTACTGTGTATCAGTGTACTGTTTACTGTGTTCAGTGTACTGTTTACTGTGTTCAGTGTGTTATTTGTTTACTGTGTTCAGTGTACTGTTTACTGTGTTCAGTGTACTGTTTACTGTGTACAGTGTACTGTTTACTGTGTACAGTGTACTGTTTACTGTGTTACGTGTAGTTTACTGTTATGTACTGTTTACTGTGTTCAGTGTACTGTTTACTGTGTTCAGTGTACTGTTTACTGTGTATTGTGTACTGTTTACTGTGTACAGTGTACTGTTTACTGTGTTCAGTGTACTGTTTACTGTGTTCTGTTACTGTGTTCAGTGTTACTGTTTACTGTAGTATGACGTTCAGTGTACTGTTTTACTGTGTACTGTGTACTGTTTACTGTGTACAGTGTACTGTTTACTGTGTTCAGTGTACTGTTTACTGTTTGTGTTTACTGTAGTGTACTGTTTACTGTGTCAGTGTACTGTTTACTGTGTACATGTACTGTTACTGTGTTCAGTGTATGTTACTGTGTTGTGTACTGTTTACTGTGTAGTTACTGTTTACTGTGTACAGTGTACTGTTTACTGTGTACAGTGTACTGTTTACTGTGTCAGTGTACTGTTTACTGTGTGTTACTAGTGTTACTGTTTACTGTGTATAGTGTACTGTTTACTGTGTATCAGTGTATGTTACTGTTAGTGTACTGTTTACGTTAGTGTACTGTTTACTGTGTCAGTGTACTGTTTGTACTTGTGTTCAGTGTACTGTTTACTGTGTACAGTGTACTGTTTACTGTGTACAGTGTACTGTTTACTGTGTTCAGTGTACTGTTTACTGTGTATAGTGTACTGTTTACTGTGTACAGTGTACTGTTTACTGTGTTCAGTGTACTGTTTACTGTGTTCAGTGTACTGTTTACTGTGTATAGTGTACTGTTTACTGTGTACAGTGTACTGTTTACTGTGTATAGTGTACTGTTTACTGTGTACAGTGTACTGTTTACTGTGTTCAGTGTACTGTTTACTGTGTTCAGTGTACTGTTTACTGTGTACAGTGTACTGTTTACTGTGTACAGTGTACTGTTTACTGTGTTCAGTGTACTGTTTACTGTGTACAGTGTACTGTTTACTGTGTTACAGTGTACTGTTTTACTGTGTATTCAGTGTACTGTTTACTGTGTTACAGTGTACTGTTTACTGTGTATGGTCAGTGTACTGTTTACTGTGTTAGTGTACTGTTTACTGTGTACAGTGTACTGTTTACTGTGTTCAGTGTACTGTTTACTGTGTTTAGTGTACTGTTTACTGTGTCAGTGTACTGTTTACTGTGTTCAGTGTACTGTTTACTGTGTTCAGTGTACTGTTTACTGTGTACAGTGTACTGTTTACTGTGTACAGTGTACTGTTTACTGTGTATAGTGTACTGTTTACTGTGTACAGTGTACTGTTTACTGTGTTCAGTGTACTGTTTACTGTGTTCAGTGTACTGTTTACTGTTTACGGTGTACTGTTTACTGTGTACAGTGTACTGTTTACTGTGTTCAGTGTACTGTTTACTGTGTCAGTGTACTGTTTACTGTGTTCAGTGTACTGTTTACTGTGTATCAGTGTACTGTTTACTGTGTATAGTGTACTGTTTACTGTGTATCAGTGTACTGTTTACTGTGTATAGTGTACTGTTTTACTGTGTTACAGTGTACTGTTTACTGTGTTCAGTGTACTGTTTACTGTGTTCAGTGTACTGTTTACTGTGTTCAGTGTACTGTTTACTGTGTTCAGTGTACTGTTTACTGTGTATAGTTGTACTGTTTACTGTGTATCAGTGTACTGTTTACTGTGTTCAGTGTACTGTTTACTGTGTTCAGTGTACTGTTTACTGTGTTCAGTGTACTGTTTACTGTGTTCAGTGTACTGTTTACTGTGTTTCAGGTTGTACTGTTTACTGTGTTCAGTGTACTGTTTACTGTGTTCAGTGTACTGTTTACTGTGTTCAGTGTACTGTTTACTATGTGTTCAGGGGTACTGTTTACTGTGTTCAGTGTACTGTTTACTGTGTTCAGTGTACTGTTTACTGTGTTCAGTGTACTGTTTACTGTGTATAGTGTACTGTTTACTGTGTACAGTGTACTGTTTACTGTGTTCAGTGTACTGTTTACTGTGTTCAGTGTATTGTTTACTGTGCTCAGTGTACTGTTTACTGTGTTCAGTGTACTGTTTATTGTGTTCAGTGTACTGTTTACTGTGTATAGTGTACTGTTTACTGTGTACAGTGTACTGTTTACTGTGTTCAGTGTACTGTTTACTGTGTATAGTGTACTGTTTACTGTGTATAGTGTACTGTTTACTGTGTTCAGTGTACTGTTTACTGTGTTCAGTGTACTGTTTACTGTGTATAGTGTACTGTTTACTGTGTATAGTGTACTGTTTACTGTGTTCAGTGTACTGTTTACTGTGTTCAGTGTACTGTTTACTGTGTTCAGTGTACTGTTTACTGTGTTCAGTGTACTGTTTACTGTGTACAGTGTACTGTTTACTGTGTATAGTGTACTGTTTACTGTGTACAGTGTACTGTTTACTGTGTTCAGTGTACTGTTTACTGTGTTCAGTGTACTGTTTATTGTGTACAGTGTACTGTTTACTGTGTATAGTGTACTGTTTACTGTGTTCAGTGTACTGTTTACTGTGTTCAGTGTGCTGTTTACTGTGTTCAGTGTACTGTTTATGTGTACAGTGTACTGTTTACTGTGTATAGTGTACTGTTTACTGTGTATAGTGTACTGTTTACTGTGTTCAGTGTACTGTTTACTGTGTTCAGTGTACTGTTTACTGTGTTCAGTGAACTGTTTACTGTGTTCAGTGTACTGTTTACTGTGTTCAGTATACTGTTTACTGTGTTCAGTGTACTGTTTACTGTGTACAGTGTACTGTTTACTGTGTATAGTGTACTGTTTACCGTGTTCAGTGTACTGTTTACTGTGTTCAGTGTACTGTTTACTATGTTCAGTGTACTGTTTACTGTGTACAGTGTACTGTTTACTGTGTATAGTGTACTGTTTACTGTGTACAGTGTACTGTTTACTGTGTATAGTGTACTGTTTACTGTGTACAGTGTACTGTTTACTGTGTTCAGTGTACTGTTTACTGTGTATAGTGTACTGTTTACTGTGTTCAGTGTACTGTTTACTGTGTATAGTGTACTGTTTACTGTGTACAGTGTACTGTTTACTGTGTACAGTGTACTGTTTACTGTGTACAGTGTACTGTTTACTGTGTACAGTGTACTGTTTACTGTGTACAGTGTACTGTTTACTGTGTACAATGAACTGTTTATTGACAGTGTGTACAGTGTGTTGTTTACTGACAATGTCCAGTGAATTTACCGGCAGTGTACAGTGAATTTACCGGCAGTGTACAGTGAATTTACCGGCAGTGTACAGTGAATTTACCGGCAGTGTACAGTGAATTTACCGGCAGTGTACAATGAATTTACCGGCAGTGTACAGTGAATTTACCGGCAGTGTACAGTGAATTTACCGGCAGTGTACAGTGAATTTACCGGCAGTGTACAGTGAATTTACCGGCAGTGTACAGTGAATTTACCGGCAGTGTACAGTGAATTTACCGGCAGTGTACAGTGAATTTACCGGCAGTGTCGTCAGTGAATAAGACAGGTGTGTTTTGCTAAGCAGGAAAACAATGAGTCTGAACCTGATTCTTGACTCACTTTATCCTGTGTTTTTCTTGTTCTTTTCTCGGTATTGACCTTTGTGAGGATTCCCTGTCACCTTCTTGTGGATTCCTACGTCTTCTTGTCTATACATTCATCTCTAAGTCGTTTCCAGATTCAGTATTATTCTTCCTTTTACAGCCTTGACTATGCCCTCATTTGTAATCAAATGTCAGAAGGAGTAGGATTCGAACTCACGGCACTCACAGGCCAGTGAGTTCGAATCCTATTTCTATGGTGATAAATGAGTTTTTTTTGTAATATTTCGATATCTTTATTTTGGAAACGTTTCCCTTTATAGTGGCGTCTTCAGTCCAATGGTGAAAAAGATGGAAGATGAGGAGAAGGAGTTTGAGGTAATCAGTCCCTCAACCTGGAGTCGATGTCATCAGTCCATCCCAGAATCTTGACAAGTCATTTATTCACATATTTCTATAGTGTATAATAATATACGTATTTGGATTAATCTTATTAAAGGTGGCTGGTCCAGTGGTTAGCGCACTGGCCTGTGAGTTTTAACAGTCGCTTGTCAGTTAAGATAAGATAAGATAAGATTTCGTTCGGATTTTTAACCCCGGAGGGTTAGCCACCCAGGATAACCCAAGAAAGTCAGTGCGTCATCGAGGACTGTCTAACTTATTTCCATTGGGGTCCTTAATCTTGTCCCCCAGGATGCGACCCACACCAGTCGACTAACACCCAGGTACCTATTTGCTGCTAGGTGAACAGGACAACAGGTGTAAGGAAACGTGTCGGAATGTTTCCACCCGCCGGGAATCGAACCCGGGACCTCCGTGTGTGAAGCGGGAGCTTTAGCCACCAGGCCACCGGGGTTCGAATCCCACCCTTTCTGTAGCTTGCTATCGCTGCACGATCACGTTTTCACCACCAGACACGAACACATCAGTTCCCGGATCTTTCGATGACGCTCCTGCCTTCATCAGTTGCTTACCAATGCATCAACACAATTGTGTGGCAGATCATTCTCTGCTAAAACAGGTTGACCCCCCGGAGGGTGGTCCAGGGGGTCAAGGCTCCCGCGACCCGGCCCATGACCAGGCCTGGCGGTGGATCAGGACCTGATCAACCAGTCTGTTACTGCTGGTGAATTTGTCTGTGTGACCTGCACTTATCGATATATTAATATTATAAATGTTCTTCACCTTCATAAGAACTTAAGAAGGAAGGGGCACAGGAGGAGGCCTACTGGCCCGTGTTAGGCATGTCCAACTTACACCCACCCATACTTACAAAACTATCGCTACACAAAATATTTGTTTACATAAAACTATACAAATTAACTATTTAATAAGTACATCAGCTATAAATCTTTGCAGTTATACCTAAAAATAAATTTTCTCTGTTTGGGTCTGAACACAGAAAACAGTCTTAGTAGCTATAACTGAGGTAATTCTGCGTACACGATTACATACACCCGTTTGCGAAGTGTTAAGCAGAGTAACGTGTGTGTCAGTTATCTAGGAGTAACCTTATAAAAAGAAAAGGTCGGGAAATAAGTCACCTTGAGTTTTTTTTTCTGTTAATATTAGGTAATTTACACTTTTGTTACTGTGCAATAAGATCACAGTAAGTATGTGATATCACAGTATGCATAACAACCACTGTGAAAAAACAGTCATCCTGCCAGTGTTGATTATTTTAGTAGGTAATGATGGGTAATAATGGTGCCGCGTTGTCCTAAGTCGACCCTGAGTAATGATTCACATTGTTGGGGAGACGGCTGGACGAGCTCTGCAGTGGCTGGTCGAGCTCTGCAGTGGCTGGTTGAGCTCTGCAGTGACTGGTTGAGCTCTGCAGTGACTGGTTAAGTTCTGCAGTGACTGGTTGAGCTCTGCAGTGGCTGGTTGAGCTTTGCAGTGGTTGGTTGAGCTCTGCAGTGGCTGGTTGAGCTCTGCAGTGACTGGTTGAGTTCTGCAGTGACTGGTTGAGTTCTGCAGTGACTGGTTGAGTTCTGCAGTGACTGGTTGAGCTCTGCAGTGGCTGGTTGAGGTCTGCAGTGACTGGTTGAGCTCTGCAGTGGCTGGTTGAGCTCTGCAGTGACTGGCCGAGCTCTGAGTGGTACTTACCCACATAGGAAAACGAAGGTGTACTCAGCTTACTTGCGTGATGAAGACTATGTAAACTACAGTGGTGTTAATTCTGCTGTGTTCAGCATATCAACGCTGAACAAGTATTGTGTGTACCTTCATGAGCGTTACAGTGTCAAGAGAGAGGACACTGTCTACAGTCCTGTCTAAAATCCCCACAAAATAGAGCGAAACACCAACGTCAAAGACCTGGGTGTGATCATGTCGGAGGATCTCACCTTCAAGGACCATAACATTGTATCAATCACATCTGCTAGAAAAATGACAGGATGGATAATGAGAACCTTCAAAACTAGGGATGCCAAGCCCATGATGACACTCTTCAGGTCACTTGTTCTATCTAGGCTGGAATATTGCTGCACACTAACAGCACCTTTCAAGGCAGGTGAAATTGCTGACCTAGAAAATGTACAGAGAACCTTCACGGCGCGCATAACGGAGATAAAACACCTCAAGTTACTGGGAGCTGCTTGAGGTTCCTAAACCTGTATTCCCTGGAACGCAGGCGGGAGAGATACATGATTATATACACCTGGAAAATCCTAGAGGGACTAGTACCGAACTTGCACACGAAAATCACTCACTACGAAAGCAAAAGACTTGACAGACGATGCAACATCCCCCCAATGAAAAGCAGGGGTGTCACTAGCACGTTAAGAGACCATACAATAAGTGTCAGGGGCCCGAGACTGTTCAACTGCCTCCCAGCACACATATGGGGGATTACCAACAGACCCTGGCAGTCTTCAAGCTGGCACTGGACAAGCACCTAAAGTCGGTTCCTGACCAGCCGGGCTGTGGCTCGTACGTTGGTTTGCGTGCAGCCAGCAGTAACAGCCTGGTTGATCAGGCTCTGATCCACCAGGAGGCCTGGTCACAGACCGGGCCGCGGGGGCGTTGACCCCCGGAACTCTCTCCAGGCAAACTCCAGGTAAATCCTCACCGGGAGGGGGTCCACCCGTCCCCATTTTACTCTTTCCCGTCAGTTCTCCGTCCTGTCTGTCTGTGTTTACACCAAACAAAAAAAAAATTGACCGTATCCTCCGAACATAAACATTGTCTTTTCCTATTTAACGTTATACGTAAATAAGTTTTTCCCCATTACGATCCCTGGTCAGGACGTTACGTCACAGCATTACTGGAGCCGTTATGTACCTCTGTAATCTTCTGACTATCGCCCACAGGATGGGTATGAGGTACATAATTTAGATATTACTTCTGCTGTTGGTTAGGTGATGCACTGTTATTTCTTGAAGTTACAGACGTATTTGTATAATGTTTTATGAAACCTAATTTCCGTGCTAGTTATCTAACGTATTTCTTGATAAATGTTAATTTGTTGTTACTTACTAGTAAGATACCTTGTTACCTCGATATCTCGATACCTTGATACCATATTTGATGATTACCTTGTACTTTGATACCTCGTATCTTGATATACCTTTGATACTTTGATACCTCAAATTCTTGATACCTTGATACTTTGTTACCTCGATATATTGATACCTTGATACCTTGTTACCTCGATACTTTGATACCTTGATACCTCGATACTTTAATACCTTGATACATTTTTACCTTGATACCTTGATACCTCGATGTCTTGATACCTCGATACCTTGATACTTCGATACCTTGATACCTCGATACTTTAATACCTCGATACTTTAATACCTCGATACTTTCTTACGTTGATACCTCGATATCTTGATACCTTGATATCTTGATACCTCGATATCTTGATACCTCGATACTTTCTTACTTGATACCTCGATACCTTGATATCTCGATATCTTGATGCCTCGATATCTTGATACCTCGATACCTTGATACCTCGGTACACTGATACCTCGATAACTTGATACTTCGATACCTTGATACTTCGATACCTTGATACCTTAATACCTCGATACTTTGATACCTCGATACACTGATACCTCGATATCTTGATACCTCGATACCTTGATACTTCGATACCTTGATACCTTAATACCTCGATACTTTGATACCTCGATACCCTGATACCTTGATACCTCGATACTTTGATACCTCGATACCCTGATACCTTGACACCTCGATACTTTGATACCTTGATACCTCGATACTTTGATACGTTGATACCTCGATACGTTGATACCTCGATACGTTGATACCTCGATACCTTGATACCTCGATAACTTGATACCTCGATAACTTGATACCTCGATACCTTGATACCTCGATAACTTGATACCTCGATAACTTGATACTCGAACTTGATACTCGATACCTTGATACCTCGATACCTTGATACCTCGATACCTTGATACCTCGATACCTTGATACCTCGATACCTTGATACCTCGATACCTTGATACCTCGATACCTTGAGCGTAGTAATTCAAGTGAAGATAATATATAATCGTCTATAATTATAATATTGGTTCGGTTGGTGTATAATGTTGGTTAAGTAGAAGACGTAAGAGAGGCTAGATAAGAAATTATAGGATCGAGGAAGAGGTATGAGAGGAAGTGATGGTGGAGGAGAATGTAGAGTATTTGTGGGTGCTTAAATAGAAGTGTGTAGACATTGTCACTCATCCTTCAGAGTGCAGGTACTCTATTTCCACCTCCAGGACTGTAACATCACCAGTCATCCTTCAGAGTGCAGGTACTGTATTTCCCATCTCCGGGACTGTAACATCACCACTCATCCTTCAGAGTGCAGGTACTGTATTTCCCACCTCCAGGACTGTAACATCACCAGTCATCCTTCAGAGTGCAGGCACTGTACGTATTTCCCATCTCCGGGACTGTAACATCACCACTCATCCTTCAGAGTGCAGGTACTGTATTTCCCATCTCCAGGACTGTAACATCACCAGTCATCCTTCAGAGTGCAGGTACTGTATTTCCCACCTCCAGGACTGTAACATCACCAGTCATCCTTCAGAGTGCAGGTACTGTATTTCCCACCTCCAGGACTGTAACATCACCACTCATCCTTCAGAGTGCAGGTACTGTATTTCCCACCTCCAGGACTGTAACATCACCACTCATTCTTCAGAGTGCAGGTACTGTATTTCCCATCTCCAGGACTGTAACATCACCAGTCATCCTTCAGAGCGCAGGCACTGTACGTATTTCCCATCTCCGGGACTGTAACATCACCACTCATCCTTCAGAGTGCAGGTACTGTATTTCCCACCTCCAGGACTGTAACATCACCAGTCATCCTTCAGAGTGCAGGTACTGTACGTATTTCCCATCTCCGGGACTGTAACATCACCAGTCATCCTTCAGAGCGCAGGACTGTCGTATTTCCCACTCCGGGACTGTAACATCACCACTCATCCTTCAGAGTGCAGGTACTGTATTTCCCACCTCCAGGACTGTAACATCACCAGTCATCCTTCAGAGTGCAGATGCTGTATTTCCCACTTCCAGAACTGTTACGTCCCCCCACCCGTCCTTCGGAGTGCAGGTACTGTATTTCCCATCTCCAGGACTGTAACATCACCACCCATCCTTCAGAGTACAGGTACTGTGCCTCCTACCTCCAGGACTCAAGTCTAACCACAGGCACACTATCAACTTGACGTTATACATGGTTTGAAAAGTCAGTATGGAAGTGTTACATTATTCCAGTTGACAGAGAGGTGAGTGACCCAACACAAGACTCGAACATTAGCGAACTATCCAGCGAGAATGGGTGAAATTATGTAATAAAATAACAAAGGTGCGGCGAATCCGTTAGTCACTTGGTATACGCAACGTTCTCTCGTTAGGGAAAGTACATTTGCTATTAAGGATGTACGCCAGAAGTGACGCAGATTCAGGATTTCCAGGTTAAAACTTTGTGTCATTGGTAAATATATAAGCTGGACTCTAGGTAATATTAGGTCAGTGTGAAGGTAAATGCTTGTACAACTACAAGAACCTCTGAGATCAGAGTGAATAACACTGTAGTGGCTTCTGTAGTTACATTGTCACTCATCGTGGCTGCAAGAACTTTTAACATCAGAGTGAATAACATTGTAGTAGCTTTTGCAAGAACCTCTGAGATCAGAACCAGAGTGTAACAGTGTAGTACCTCCTGTAGTTACTAACTCACCCCCGCAGGTGGACCACCCTTCTGCAGCGTTGTCCTGCGTCACTCCACACTGTAAACAGATGGCTTCTCACCAGCAGGTCCTGACCTACGTGTTGTTGGCAGTGTTGACTGCCGCTGTGATGCAGGTCTCCGGCGGGAGGATTCCCGTGTACCAACCTCCACCGTGTAGCAACCCATGTGAGCTCCGCGATCACACGGGCCTCTGCGCTTTAAATCTTCAATGCCTTTCCAACGTCGTCGAAGATACGCAGCTCAGGACAACTCTGGGAGCATCTAAGACACTAGGAAGTCTTAGATGGACGCGCTCGGCGTCTCCAGTCAGTATTATTGTACCATACCGTCCTTGTTCCACCCGCTGCGAAGTCAGAGACCCCAAAACTGGGGAGTGCGTTCCTAACTTCTTCTGTACAAACAACAAGTCGCCATAAAGGCCCTGGTTTTCTTGTTTGCCATCGAGGACACATACACACCCCTGAGCGTGGGATGAAGTGCGGATGCATTCTTCTCTCTACTCACACTGCCAGGACAGTGGCTAGGACAGTGCCTCGGGATAGTGACCACGCGGAAAGTGACCCCCGGACAGTGCCTCCGCAAGATGTCAGTCTCATAGGATAATCCATACTGCTCAGGATGATGGCCGGGACGATGCCCAGGTGAATTACCCACTAGTCAGGATGATGCCCTATAGCCAGGATGGCTCCCATTAGCTAGGATGACTCCCATTAGCCAGGATGATGCCCTATAGCCAGGATGGCTCCCATTAGCTAGGATGACTCCCATTAGCCAGGATGATGCCCAATGGGCATGATAATACCCACTACCCAGGATTATGCCCAGTACTCAGGATGATGCCTACTAGCCAGGATGGTGACCATTTCCCAGGATACTGACCACTACCCAGGATGGTGACACTACCCAGGATGGTGGCACTACCCAGGATGGTGGCACTACCCAGGATGGTGGCACTACCCAGGATGGTGGCACTACCCAGGATGGTGACACTACCCAGGATGGTGGCACTACCCAGGATGGTGGCACTACTCAGGATGGTGACACTACCCAGGATGGAGGCCACCACCCACAATGGTAACCACTACCCAGGATGGCGACCACTACCCAGGATGGTGACCACTACCCAGGATGGTGACACTACCCAGGATGGTGACCACTACCCAGGATGGTGGCACTACCCAGGATGGTGGCACTACCCAGGATGGTGGCACTACCCAGGATGGTGACACTACCCAGGATGGTGGCACTACCCAGGATGGTGGCACTACTCAGGATGGTGACACTACCCAGGATGGAGGCCACCACCCACAATGGTAACCACTACCCAGGATGGCGACCACTACCCAGGATGGTGACCACTACCCAGGATGGTGACACTACCCAGGATGGTGACCACTACCCAGGATGGTGACCACTACCCAGGATGGTGACCACTACCCAGGATGGTGGCATTACCCAGGATGGTGACACTACCCAGGATGGTGACACTACCCAGGATGGTGACACTACCCAGGATGGTGGCCACCACCCACGATGGTAACCACTACCCAGGATGGTGACCACTACCCAGGATGGTGACAACTACCCAGGATGGTGACCACTACCTAGGATGGTGGCACTACCCAGGATGAAGGCACTACCAAGGATGGTGACACTACCCAGGATGGTGACACTATCCAGGATGGTGACACCACCCAGGATGGTGACAGTACCCAGGATGGTGACAGTACCCAGGATGGTGACACTACCCAGGATGATGACACTACCCAGGATGGTGGCACTACCCAGGATGGTGACCACTACCCAGGATGGTGACACTACCCAGGATGGTGACCACTACCCAGGATGGTGACACTACCCAGGTTGGAGGCCACCACCCACGATGGTAACCACTACCCAGGATGATGTCCACTAGCCAGGATGGTGACCCAGAATAGTGACCCAGGATAGTAACCCCAGGATGGTGACCCAGTATGGTGACCACTATCCAGGATGATGCCTACTACCCAGGATGGTGACTCAGGATGGTGACCCAGGATGGTGACCCAGGATGGTGACCCAGGATGGTGACCCAGGATGGTGACCCAGAATGGTAACCCAGGATAGTAACCTCAGGATGGTGACCCAGTATGGTGACCACTACCCAGGATGATGCCTACTACCCAGGATGGTGACCCAGGATGGTGACTCAGGATGGTGACCCAGGATGGTGACCCAGGATGGTGACCAAGGATGGTGACCCAGGATGGTGATCCAGGATGGTGACCCACGATGGTGACCCACGATGGTGACCCACGATGGTGATCACGATGGTGACCCACGATGGTGACCCACGATGGTGACCCACGATGGTGACCCACGATGGTGACCACGATGGTGACCCACGATGGTGACCACGATGGTGACCCACGATGGTGACCCACGATGGTGACCCACGATGGTTGACCCACGATGGTGACCACGATGGTGACCCACGATGGTGACCACGATGGTGACCCACGATGGTGACCACGATGGTGACCCACGATGGTGACCCACGATGGTGACCCACGATGGTGACCCACGATGGTGACCACGATGGTGACCCACGATGGTGACCCACGATGGTGATCACGATGGTGACCACGATGGTGACCACGATGGTGACCACGATGGTGACCCACGATGGTGACCACGATGGTGACCCACGATGGTGACCCACGATGGTGACCACGATGGTGACCACGATGGTGACCACGATGGTGACCACGATGGTGACCCACGATGGTGACCCACGATGGTGACCCACGATGGTGACCCACGATGGTGACCCACGATGGTGACCCACGATGGTGACCACGATGGTGACCCACGATGGTGACCCACGATGGTGACCCACGATGGTGACCACGATGGTGACCCACGATGGTGACCCACGATGGTGACCACGATGGTGACCCACGATGGTGACCACGATGGTGACCCACGATGGTGACCCACGATGGTGACCACGATGGTGACCACGATGGTGACCCACGTTTGGTGACCACGATGGTGACCACGATGGTGACCCACGATGGTGACCACGATGGTGACCACGATGGTGACCACGATGGTGACCCACGATGGTGACCCACGATGGTGACCCACGATGGTGACCACGATGGTGACCACGATGGTGACCCACGATGGTGACCACGATGGTGACCCACGATGGTGACCACGATGGTGACCCACGATGGTGACCACGATGGTGACCCACGATGGTGACCACGATGGTGACCCACGATGGTGACCACGATGGTGACCCACGATGGTGACCACGATGGTGACCCACGATGGTGACCCACGATGGTGACCACGATGGTGACCCACGATGGTGACCCACGATGGTGACCACGATGGTGACCCACGATGGTGACCACGATGGTGACCCACGATGGTGACCACGATGGTGACCCACGATGGTGACCCACGATGGTGACCCACGATGGTGACCACGATGGTGACCACGATGGTGACCACGATGGTGACCACGATGGTGACCCACGATGGTGACCACGATGGTGACCCAGATGGTGACCACGATGGTGACCCACGATGGTGACCACGATGGTGACCCACGATGGTGACACGATGGTGACCCACGATGGTGACCACGATGGTGCCACGATGGTGACCCACGATGGTGACCCACGATGGTGACCACGATGGTGACCCACGATGGTGACCACGATGGTGACCCACGATGGTGACCACGATGGTGACCCACGATGGTGACCCACGATGGTGACCACGATGGTGACCACGATGGTGACCCACGATGGTGACCACGATGGTGACCACGATGGTGACCACGATGGTGACCCACGATGGTGACCACGATGGTGACCCACGATGGTGACCACGATGGTGACCCACGATGGTGACCCACGATGGTGACCACGATGGTGACCCACGATGGTGACCCACGATGGTGACCACGATGGTGACCCACGATGGTGACCCACGATGGTGACCCACGATGGTGACCCACGATGGTGACCCACGATGGTGACCACGATGGTGACCACGGTGGTGACCACGATGGTGACCCACGATGGTGACCCACGATGGTGACCACGATGGTGACCCACGATGGTGACCCACGATGGTGACCACGATGGTGACCACGATGGTGACCCACGATGGTGACCCACGATGGTGACCACGATGGTGACCACGATGGTGACCACGATGGTGACCCACGATGGTGACCACGATGGTGACCCACGATGGTGACCCACGATGGTGACCCACGATGGTGACCCACGATGGTGACCCACGATGGTGACCCACGATGGTGACCACGATGGTGACCACGGTGGTGACCACGATGGTGACCCACGATGGTGACCCACGATGGTGACCACGATGGTGACCCACGATGGTGACCCACGATGGTGACCACGATGGTGACCCACGATGGTGACCACGATGGAGACCCACGATGGTGCCCCACGATGGTGACCACGATGGTGACCCACGATGGTGCCCCACGATGGTGACCACGATGGTGACCACGATGGTGACCCACGATGGTGACCACGATGGTGACCCACGATGGTGACCACGATGGTGACCACGATGGTGACCACGATGGTGACCACGATGGTGACCCACGATGGTGACCCACGATGGTGACCACGATGGTGACCACGATGGTGCACAGTTCCAAATTTATGTAAACTAAGAATCAATAAAAATATTCTATGATAATCTTATCTTTATGTTTCACATCATGACATGACTTGAGGTGACTCACTAGTGACATGACTTGAGGTGACTCACTAGTGACATGACTTGAGGTGACTCACTAGTGACATGACTTGAGGTGACTCACTAGTGACATGACTTGAGGTGACTCACTAGTGACATGACTTGAGGTGACTCACTAGTGACATGACTTGAGGTGACTCACTAGTGACATGACTTGAGGTGACTCACTAGTGACATGACTTGAGGTGGACTCACTAGTGACATGATTTGAGGTGACTCACTAGTGACATGACTTGAGGTGACTCACTAGTGACATGACTTGAGGTGACTCACTAGTGACATGACTTGAGGTGACTCACTAGTGACATGACTTGAGGTGACTCACTAGTGACATGACTTGAGGTGACTCACTAGTGACATGACTTGAGGTGACTCACTAGTGACATGACTTGAGGTGACTCACTAGTGACATGACTTGAGGTGACTCACTAGTGACATGACTTGAGGTGACTCACTAGTGACATGACTTGAGGTGACTCACTAGTGACATGACTTGAGGTGACTCACTAGTGACATGACTTGAGGTGACTCACTAGTGACATGACTTGAGGTGACTCACTGTGACATGACTTGAGGTGACTCACTAGTGACATGACTTGAGGTGACTCACTAGTGACATGACTTGAGGTGACTCACTAGGGGACATGACTTGAGGTGACTCACTAGTGACATGACTTGAGGTGACTCACTAGTGACATGACTCGAGGTGACTCACTAGTGACATGACTCGAGGTGACTCACTAGTGACATGACTCGAGGTGACTCACTAGTGACATGACTCGAGATGACTCACTAGTGACATGACTCGAGGTGACTCACTAGTGACATGACTCGAGGTGACTCACTAGTGACATGACTCGAGGTGACTCACTAGTGACATGACTTGAGGTGCTCACTAGTGACATGACTCGAGGTGACTCACTAGTGACATGACTCGAGGTGACTCACTAGTGACATGACTCGAGGTGACTCACTAGTGACATGACTTGAGGTGACTCACTAGTGACATGACTCGAGGTGACTCACTAGTGACATGACTCGAGATGACTCACTAGTGACATGACTCGAGATGACTCACTAGTGACATGACTCGAGGTGACTCACTAGTGACATGACTTGAGGTGGCTCACTAGTGACATTGTGATGTAGTCCAGCTGGGCTTGTGAGGTCTCTGGGGAGACCTAATTTAACCAATTATATGGTCACACCTTGCCTTGGCAGACGTCTGTAGCCACGCCCACGTCTGAGGTCTTTTGTTCTTGACGCCTCAGACCTAGGCGTCAGGTCGTACACGTGGTTGTGGAGGGTGCTTGGACCACCATAAAAGCCCAAGGAAGAGCTGAGTAGGGAGATTGGAGCGGAGCTGCTGCTGGGGCGCAGAGCTCCTGAGCAGAAGATTCGAGCGGAGCTGCTGCTGGGGTGCAGAGCTCCGAGCAGAGACTTCGAGAGGAGCTGCTGCTGGGGTGCAGAGCTCCGAGCAGAGACTTCGAGAGGAGCTGCTGCTGGGGCGCAGAGCTCCTGAGCAGAAGATTCGAGCGGAGCTGCTGCTGGGGTGCAGAGCTCCGAGCAGAGACTTCGAGAGGAGCTGATGCTGGGGTGCAGAGCTCCTGAACAGAGACTTCGAGCGGAGCTGCTGCTGGGGTGCAGAGCTCAGAGCAGAGACTTCGAGAGGAGCTGCTGCTGGGGTGCAGGGCTCGGGAGAAGGCTGCTGAAGTCTCTGGAGGAGACTGTTGGAGGCACTGGGCAGAGTACTGGCTTGGCGCAGTACTCGTGCTGTGTAGGTCTTGGGACCTGTGGCTTAGTTCCTGTAGTGAACTGTCCTCTGTACTATATTGTAAGATATATTCATTTTGGTCAAGTTGATTGTGTTCCCTGTCTCACTGCTTATATGTACCATCCCATTTGTCTAAACCACAATAATGTTCTGTTCCCAAATATATTATTGTACAAAGACTTAATAATAAACTGTGTTTGAGTAGAATATATAATATTCACGGTCCCCGTTATTTGCTATTCCTATTTCTTATATTTTATTATGTTTATATATGAGTGAAGAGTGGGCGAGGCATATGTTAGTGAGTATTGTAGAGTTAATGAGAGTGTCGTGGTGGTCACCACTGACCTGTCATTACTTACCTACCTCCGCTAATCATCTCACTCCTACCACCTCGCCTGCCTCTCCCCTCCCTACATAATCCCTTACTCCCATATTCCCCACTTATATCCTATTCGATCATTACCCCCCTACATGACAACATGACTCGAGGTGACTCACTAGTGACATGACTCGAGGTGACTCACTAGTGACATGACTCGAGGTGACTCACTAGTGACATGACTTGAGGTGACTCACTAGTGACATGACTCGAGGTGACTCACTAGTGACATGACTCGAGGTGACTCACTAGTGACATGACTCGAGGTGACTCA
>NC_069453.1:26570758-26600758 GCF_026875155.1 Cherax quadricarinatus
GTACGTCAATAACTGCAGCTACTAGTGCCCAGTACGTCAATAACTGCAGCTACTAGTGCCCTGTACGTCAGTAACTGCAGCTACTAGTGCCTTGTACGTCAGGTATAACATCTAACTGTACAGTGTCATGTTTGGAAGAACCCCGATAGACGGAAGAACAGAACAGACCTTCGTTAAGACAAACATCATGAACAAGCTGCAACGTCGGCCGCCACGGACAGACGTGACCACGGTCCCCACGTACACGACTACCAGGGCCCCCCGACCTCACCAGGCAGGCGTATGGACGGGCTGTTTTAACATGATAGTCTCACCAGCCGTGGACTCCTACTGGGCTGACTGCCTCCGATACACTTGCTCCATACAACGGAGGTCACAGTTCAGAACATCTCACGCCAACTGCAAAAAGTAGGTAGACACGTTTCGCCCGCTTGTGTACGTGGGTTAGAGTTTTGGAGACTAGCCACTGCCGACCATCCCGTGGACGGTAGCAGTTAGTTTATTGTTGCATCCCATAGCCATTCCATGTACGGTAGTCGTTAGTTTGTATACCCCATATCCGTCATGTGGATGGTAGTGGCTAGTATATAGGGCATCTCATATCCATCTAGTTAATGGTAGTGGCTAGTTAACTGTGCGCCTTATAGCCATCCAAAGGACGGTAGCACAAGAGCGTGTGGATACACAAAAGGCCTAGCAACTTGGTCCCGAAAGGGTTAATAGGACATCGTCTATGTCAACTAAATTTAAGATATTTGCTTAATATGTCTGTATCTTACTTCCAGGGGTAAGATACCTTGCATTAGATGTTCGGATAGTTACTTGTAAGATAAGATAAGATAAGATTTCGTTCGGATTTTTAACCCCGGAGGGTTAGCCACCCAGGATAACCCAAGAAAGTCAGTGCGTCATCGAGGACTGTCTAACTTATTTCCATTGGGGTCCTTAATCTTGTCCCCCAGGATGCGACCCACACCAGTCGACTAACACCCAGGTACCTATTTGCTGCTAGGTGAACAGGACAACAGGTGTAAGGAAACGTGTCGAAATGTTTCCACCCGCCGGGAATCGAACCCGGGCCCTCCGTGTGTGAAGCGGGAGCTTTAGCCACCAGGCCACCGGGCCACCATCTTATCTAGAAGTGGGCTCAGTGATGAGGAAAACTCAAGAATCGTTGAGTTGGGACGGGAAAATCGTTTTCAAGCGGGACGTTATCGTTAACCATTTCCGTCCTCATTTCTGCCTCTCGTAGTTTGTCCTCGAATGTTATCATCCGGAACAAAGCGAGACCAGGACGGACTAGTGGGTTCAACTAGTAGTGTTGACCCCTGTTAAGAGAGAAGTGTTGAGGGGTACCCGGGTAAGAGCACCGGGAGTGATGTATAACACAGCTGTTTGCTGGGGACATACACCAGCATGAACCACTCACAACACGCCAGAATGAACCAGTCACAACACACCAGCATGAACCACATACAACACACCAGCATGAACCACATACAACACACCAGCATGAACCACACACAACACACCAGCATGAACCACACACTACACACCAGCATGAACCACACACAACACACCAGCATGAACACACACAACACACCAGCATGAACCACACACAACACACCAGCATGAACCACACACAACACACCAGCATGAACCACACACAACACACCAGCATGAACCACACACAAACACACCAGCATGAACCACACACTACACACCAGCATGAACCACACACCAGCATGAACCACACACACCAACATGAACCACACACCAGCATGAACCACACACCAGCATGAACCACACACCAACATGAACCACACACCAACATGAAACCACACACCAGCATGAACCACACACCAACATGAACCACACACCAACATGAACCACACACCAGCATGAACCACACACCAACATGAACCACACACCAGCATGAACCACACACCAGCATGAACCACACACCAACATGAACCACACACCAACATGAACCACACACCAGCATGAACCACACACCAACATGAACCACACACCAGCATGAACCACATACAACACACCAGCATAAACCACTCACAACACACCAGCATGAACCACTCACAACACACCAGCATGAACCACATACAACACACCAGCATGAACCACATACAACACACCAGCATGAACCACATACAACACACCAGCATGAACCACACACAACACACCAGCATGAACCACACACAACACACCAGCATGAACCACACACAACACACCAGCATGAACCACACACTACACACCAGCATGAACCACACACCAGCATGAACCACACACCAACATGAACCACACACCAGCATGAACCACACACCAGCATGAACCACACACCAACATGAACCACACACCAACATGAACCACACACCAACATGAACCACACACCAGCATGAACCACACACCAGCATGAACCACACACCAACATGAACCACACACCAACATGAACCACACACCAGCATGAACCACACACCAGCATGAACCACACACCAACATGAACCACACACCAACATGAACCACACACCAGCATGAACCACACACCAGCATGAACCACACACCAACATGAACCACACACCAACATGAACCACACACCAGCATGAACCACACACCAGCATGAACCACACACCAACATGAACCACACACCAACATGAACCACACACCAACATGAACCACACACCAGCATGAACCACACACCAACATGAACCACACACAACACACCAACATGAACCACACACCAGCAAGAACCACACACCAGCATGAACCACACACCAACATGAACCACACACCAACATGAACCACACAATATCGTCTACAAGGAGAACTAGTGACGCCATCTTGTAATAAGACCAAGAATCCTGTGGTAGCTAACAAAAGCGAGTCTGGCAACTTCAGTTTGCAGTCATTGTAAACACTGGACTTCTGGTGACTTCTCTTTGAGTTGTATACAGTGACGTCTTTTACAGCCATCATCACATACCTCACGTTCACCACTACGTACGTCCTCACGAGACTGCATGTGTTAGGTGTCTTGCACCCAGGTACCTACTTACTGCTACGCCTCGTGTTGCACAACATAGCAACATATTATGCAACATACTGCCATGGTCGACACATCAAAACGAGAAATGATTTGCAAGGGAAGAGTTGATCAATATTGCTCAGGGGGTAATGTTGATCAACTGTAGCCCAGTGGTGAGAGGCGCGACTCTCACTGCTGGTGTCTGGGGTTCGATCCCCGGACAGCCGGGCATAGTCATGCCTTGCTTGACCCAGGAAGTAAAAGAAAATATATAGAGATTCTTTACCAGGATGGCAGTGAAACACCATTTACGAAATCTGTGTGTTACGATTAACGAAGGTGGGCCGTGCGTGTGACAGCTTAACGCAAACACTGTGGCAATGATCTTGCGTTACAACGCACCGGCACGAGACCTTTAATGTTCTTAATACGAGAATAATACGTGTTTAGAACGACTTATGTATTTTGTGTTATGAGGAACGATGATTTTGTAAACACGACACCTTTGTACAGTGTGTGTGTGTGTGTGTGTATGTGTGTGTGTATGTATGTGTGTGTGTGTGTGTGTGTGTGTGTGTGTGTGTGTGTGTGTTGTGTGTGTGTGTGTGTGTGTATGTGTGTGTGTATGTATGTATGTATGTGTGTGTGTGTGTGTGTGTGTGTGTGTGTGTGTGTGTGTGTGTGTGTGTGTGTGTGTGTATGTGTACTCACCTAGTTGTACTCACCTAGTTGAGGTTGCGGGGGTCGAGTCCGAGCTCCTGGCCCCGCCTCTTCACTGATCGCTACTAGGTCACTCTCCCCGAGCCGTGAGCTTTATCATACCTCTGCTTAAAGCTATGTATGGATCCTGCCTCCACTACATCGCTTCCCAAACTATTCCACTTACTGACTACTCTGTGGCTGAAGAAATACTTCCTAACATCCCTGTGATTCATCTGTGTCTTTAGCTTCCAACTGTGTCCCCTTGTTACTGTGTCCAATCTCTGGAACATCCTGTCTTTGTCCACCTTGTCAATTCCCCTCAGTATTTTGTATGTCGTTTATCATGTCCCCCCTATCTCTCCTGTCCTCCAGTGTCGTCAGGTTGATTTCCCTTAACCTCTCCTCGTAGGACATACCTCTTAGCTCTGGGACTAGTCTTGTTGCAAACCTTTGCACTTTCTCTAGTTTCTTTACGTGCTTGGCTAGGTGTGGGTTCCAAACTGGTGCCGCATACTCCAATATGGGCCTAACGTATACGGTGTACAGGGTCCTGAACGATTCCTTATTAAGATGTCGGAATGCTGTTCTGAGGTTTGCTAGGCGCCCATATGCTGCAGCAGTTATTTGGTTGATGTGCGCTTCAGGAGATGTGCCTGGTGTTATACTCACCCCAAGATCTTTTTCCTTGAGTGAGGTTTGTAGTCTCTGACCCCCTAGACTGTACTCCGTCTGCGGCCTTCTTTGCCCTTCCCCAATCTTCATGACTTTGCACTTGGTGGGATTGAACCCCAGGAGCCAATTGCTGGACCAGGTCTGCAGCCTGTCCAGATCCCTTTGTAGTTCTGCCTGGTCTTCGATCGAGTGTATTCTTCTCATCAACTTCACGTCATCTGCAAACAGGGACACCTCAGAGTCTATTCCTTCCGTCATGTCGTTCACAAATACCAGGAACAGCACTGGTCCTAGGACTGACCCCTGCGGGACCCCGCTGGTCACAGGTGCCCACTCTGACACCTCGCCACGTACCATGACTCGCTGCTGTCTTCCTGACAAGTATTCCCTGATCCATTGTAGTGCCTTCCCTGTTATCCCTGCTTGGTCCTCCAGTTTTTGCACCATCTCTTGTGTGGAACTGTGTCAAACGCCTTCTTGCAGTCCAAGAAAATGCAATCCACCCACCCCTCTCTCTCTTGTCTTACTGCTGTCACCATGTCATAGAACTCCAGTAGGTTTGTGACACAGGATTTCCCGTCCCTGAAACCATGCTGGCTGCTGTTGATGAGATCATTCCTTTCTAGGTGTTCCACCACTCTTCTCCTGATAATCTTCTCCATGATTTTGCATACTATACATGTCAGTGACACTGGTCTGTAGTTTAGTGCTTCATGTCTGTCTCCTTTTTTAAAGATTGGGACTACATTTGCTGTCTTCCATGTGTGTATGTATGTGTGTGTATGTGTGTGTATGTATGTGTGTGTGTGTGTGTGTGTGTGTGTGTGTGTGTGTGTGTGTGTGTGTGTGTGTGTGTGTGTGTGTGTGTATGTGTGTGTGTATGTGTGTGTGTGTGTGTGTGTGTGTGTGTGTGTGTGTGTGTGTGTGTGTGTGTTTGTGTGTGTGTGTGTGTGTGTATGTGTGTGTGTGTGTGTGTGTGTGTGTGTGTGTGTGTGTGTGTGTGTGTGTGTGTGTGTGTATGTGTGTGTACTCAACTAATTTGTACTCACCTAATTGTGGTTGCAGGGGTCGAGACTCAGCTCCTGGCCCCGCCTCTTCACTGATCGCTACTGGGTCCTCTCTCTCTCTGCTTCCTGAGCTTTGTCATACCTCTTCTTAAAACTATGTATGGTTCCTGCCTCCACTACTTCACTTGCTAGGCTATTCCACTTGCTGACAACTCTATGACTGAAGAAATACTTCCTAACGTCCCTGTGACTCGTCTGAGTCTTCAGCTTCCAGTTGTGACCCCTTGTCCTGTGTCCCCTCTCTGGAACATCCTATCTCTGTCCACCTTGTCTATTCCCCGCAGTATCTTGTATGTCGTTATCATGTCTCCCCTGACCCTTCTGTCCTCCAGTGTCGTCAGTCCGATTTCCCTTAACCTTTCCTCGTACGACATTCCCTTGAGCTCTGGGACTAGCCTTGTTGCAAACCTTTGTACGTTCTCTAACTTCTTGACGTGCTTGACCAGGTGTGGGTTCCAGACTGGTGCTGCATACTCCAGTATGGGCCTAACATACACAGTGTACAGTGTCTTGAACGATTCCTTATTAAGGTATCGGAACGCTGTTCTCAGGTTTGCCAGGCGCCCGTATGCTGCAGCAGTTATTTGGTTGATGTGTGCCTCCGGTGATGTGCTCGGTGTTATGGTCACCCCAAGGTCTTTCTCCCTGAGTGAGGTCTGTAGTCTTTGTCCACCTAGCCTATACTCTGTCTGCGGTCTTTATTGGCCCTCCCCAATCTTCATGACTTTGCATTTGGCTGGATTGAATTCGAGAAGCCAGTTGCTGGACCACATGTCCAGCCTCTCCAGGTCTCTTTGCAGTCCTGCCTCATCCTCGTCCGATTTAATTCTTCTCATCAACTTCACGTCATCTGCGAACAGATACACTTCAGAGTCTATTCCTTCCAGCAGAAGCTGGAGGATCAGGCACACGTAAAAGGGAGGGCACTGCAATGGATAAGGGAATACCTGACAGGGAGGCAGCAACGAGTCATGGTACGTGAAGAGGTATCACAGTGGGCGCCTGTTACGAGCGGGGTAGATTGTGTTCAACACACACACACACATTCTCTGTATCTAAGTAACACCTCAAAGCAGTTTCTTCTAAGTTGTGTTGCTCTCTCCAAGTTCTGCAACACTGGTGTTAGTTGTTCCAACTTCGTGACAACTCAATAATTGTGTTTTAAAGACTTGCTTTAATTTTTATTAATGTTCTTATTTAACTAAATTGTCTGGTATTGGAATGTGTTGCTGTTGTTGTTGTCTTGTGTGTTGTCTTGTGTTGTTGCCTTGTTGTTGTCTTGTGTTGTTGTCTTGTGTTGTTGTCTTGTTGTCTTGTTGTTGTCTTGTGTTGTTGTCTTGTGTTGTTGTCTTGTGTTGTTGTCTTGTTTTTGTTGTTGTCTTGTGTTGTTGTTGTCTTGTTGTTGTCTTGTGTTGTTGTTGTCTTGTGTTGTTGTTGTCTTGTTGTTGTCTTGTGTTGTTGTCTTGTTGTTGTCTTGTTGTTGTCTTGTGTTGTTGTCTTGTGTTGTTGTTGTTGTCTTGTAGTTGTCTTGTGTTGTTGTTGTCTTGTGTTGTTGTTGTCTTGTTGTTGTTGTTGTCTTGTGTTGTTGTTGTCTTGTTGTTGTCTTGTGTTGTTGTTGTCTTGTGTTGTTATTGTCTTGTGTTGGTTGTTGTCTTGGTTGTTGTCTTGTTTTTGTTGTTTGTTGTTGTCTTGTGTTGTTGTCTTGTTGTTGTCTTGTGTTGTTGTCTTGTTGTTGTCTGTTGTTGTCTTGTGTTGTTGTCTTGTGTTTGTTGTTGTTGCTTGTTGTTGTCTTGTGTTGTTGTTGGTCTTGTGTTGTTGTTGTCTTGTTGTTGTTGTTGTTTGTGTTGTTGTTGTCTTGTTGTTTTCTTGTGTTATTGTTGTCTTGTGTTTTGTTTATTGTCTTGTGTTGTTGTTGTCTTGTTGTTGTCTTGTGTTGTTGTCTTGTGTTGTTGTTGTTGTCTTGTTGTTGTCTTGTGTTGTTGTTGTCTTGTGTTGTTGTCTTGTGTTGTTGTTGTCTTGTGTTGTTGTCTTTGTTTTTGTTGTTGTCTTGTGTTGTTGTTGTCTTGTGTTGTTGTTGTCTTGTGTTGTTGTTGTCTTGTGTTGTTGTTGTCTTGTGTTGTTGTTGTTGTCTTGTGTTGTTGTTGTTGTCTTGTGTTGTTGTTGTTGTTGTCTTGTGTTGTTGTTGTTGTCTTGTGTTATTGTTGTTGTCTTGTGTTGTTGTTGTCTTGTGTTGTTGTCTTGTTGTTGTCTTGTGTTGTTGTCTTGTTGTTGTCTTGTGTTGTTGTCTTGTTGTTGTCTTGTGTTGTTGTCTTGTTGTTGTCTTGTGTTGTTGTCTTGTTGTTGTCTTGTTGTTGTCTTGTGTTGTTGTCTTGTGTTGTTGTTGTTGCTTGTTGTCTTGTGTTGTTGTTGTCTTGTGTTGTTGTTGTCTTGTTGTTGTTGTTGTCTTGTGTTGTTGTTGTCTTGTTGTTGTCTTGTGTTATTGTTGTCTTGTGTTGTTATTGTCTTGTGTTGTTGTTGTCTTGTTGTTGTCTTGTGTTGTTGTCTTGTTGTTCTGTTGTTGTCTTGTGTTGTTGTCTTGTGTTGTTGTTGTTGTCTTGTTGTTGTCTTGTGTTGTTGTTGTCTTGTGTTGTTGTCTTGTGTTGTTGTTGTCTTGTGTTGTTGTCTTGTGTTGTTGTTGTCTTGTGTTGTTGTTGTCTTGTGTTGTTGTTGTTGTTGTCTTGTGTTGTTGTTGTTGTCTTGTGTTGTTGTTGTTGTTGTCTTGTGTTGTTGTTGTTGTCTTGTGTTGTTGTTGTTGTCTTGTGTTGTTGTTGTTGTATTGTGTTGTTGTTGTCTTGTGTTGTTGTCTTGTGTTGCTGTTGTTTTGTGTTGTTGTCTTGTGTTGTTGTCTTGTGTTGTTGTTGTCTTGTGTTGTTGTTGTCTTGTGTTGTTGTTGTCTTGTGTTGTTGTTGTCTTGTGTTGTTGTTGTCTTGTGTTGTTGTTGTCTTGGTGTTGTTGTTGTCTTGTGTTGTTGTTGTCTTGTGTTGTTGTTGTCTTGTGTTGTTGTTGTCTTGTGTTGTTGTCTTGTGTTGTTGTTGTCTTGTGTTGTTGTTGTCTTGTGTTGTTGTGTTGTTGTTGTGTTGTTGCTGTCTTGTTTTACACTGTGACATTTGTGTTATTTATCATGTATTTCTTTGCGTTACTGATTCTGTTAATGCCTATGTTACTGATTCTGTTACTGTTTGTGTTACTGATTCTGTTGCTGCCTGTGTTACCAATTATGTTACTGTTTGTGTTACTGATTCTGTTACTGCCTGTGTTACTGATTATATTACTGTTTGTGTTACTGATTCTGTTAGTGCCTGTGTTACTGATTATATTACTGTTTGTGTTACTGATTCTTTTACTGCCTGTGTTACTGATTATATTACTGTTTGTGTTACTGATTCTGTTAGTGCCTGTGTTACTGATTCTGTTACTGCCTGTGTTACTGATTATATTACTGTTTGTGTTACTGATTCTTTTACTGCCTGTGTTACTGATTATATTACTGTTTGTGTTACTGACTCTTTTACTGCCTGTGTTACTGATTATATTACTGTTTGTGTTACTGATTCTGTTACTGCCTGTGTTACTGATTCTGTTACTGCCTGTGTTACTGATTATATTACTGTTTGTGTTACTGATTCTTTTACTGCCTGTGTTACTGATTATATTACTGTTTGTGTTACTGATTCTGTTTAGTGCCTGTGTTACTGATTCTGTTACTGCCTGTGTTACTGATTATATTACTGTTTGTGTTACTGATTCTTTTACTGCCTGTGTTACTGATTATATTACTGTTTGTGTTACTGATTCTGTTAGTGCCTGTGTTACTGATTCTGTTACTGCCTGTGTTACTGATTATATTACTGTTTGTGTTACTGATTCTTTTACTGCCTGTGTTACTGATTATATTACTGTTTGTGTTACTGATTCTGTTAGTGCCTGTGTTACTGATTATGTTACTGCCTGTGTTACTGATAATATTACTGTTTGTGTTACTGATTCTGTTAGTGCCTGTGTTACTGATTCTGTTACTGTTTGTGTTACTGATTCTGTTGCTGCCTGTGTTACCAATTATGTTACTGTTTGTGTTACTGATTCTGTTACTGCCTGTGTTACTGATTATATTACTGTTTGTGTTACTGATTCTGTTAGTGTCTGTGTTACTGATTCTGTTACTGCCTGTGTTACTGACTGCCAGCATCACCGTGTTAATGAGTGCGGTTGCTTAGGCCTACAAAGTATCGTGAAGCTAAGCCTATACACAAAAAGTATTACCAAGGCCTCTGGTCTACACCAGAGCAACAGTGTTCCTTGGAATCAACATTGGTATTATCAACCAATATATTGATAAATTAGACACATGTGCAACACGGGTATCTTTACTGAGGAAACGTTTCGCCACACAGTGACTATCAGTCCAATACAAAAGGAGATTGTGGTAATCAATCCCTCAGTCTTGATAAGAATACAGCATATGCTGTATTTTTGTCAAGATTGATGGACTGATTACATCTACTCCAGGCTGAGGGACTGATCACCTCAGACTCCTCATTACACAGTTCTTCTTTGTAATGGACCGATGAAGTGAAACGTTTCCTCAACCATTTATCACATCTCTGGGTCGTGAGTAATGACCAGTCACTCTGTCCTCTCTGTATAATGATTTAAAACTACCAGGTAGTTGTCCTTAGCTTCTCTCTTACGTTTAAATTAATTTTCTCTCTGTTACGTTTAAATTAATTTGCTCTCTGTTACGTTTAAATTAATTTGCTCTCTGTTACGTTTAAATTTAGTTGTTCTCTGTTACGTTTAAATTTACTTGCTCTCTGTTTCGTTTAAATTAATTTGCTCTCTGTTACGTTTAAATTAATTTGCTCTCTGTTACGTTTAAATTTAGTTGTTCTCTGTTACGTTTAAATTTAGTTGCTCTCTGTTACGTTTAAATTTAGTTGCTCTCTGTTACGTTTAAATTTAGTTGTTCTCTGTTACGTTTAAATTTAGTTGCTCTCTGTTACGTTTAAATTTAGTTGCTCTCTGTTACGTTTAAATTTAGTTGCTCTCTGTTACGTTTAAATTTAGTTGTTCTCTGTTACGTTTAAATTTAGTTGCTCTCTGTTACGTTTAAATTTAGTTGTTCTCTGTTACGTTTAAATTTAGTTGCTCTCTGTTACGTTTAAATTTAGTTGTTCTCTGTTACGTTTAAATTTAGTTGCTCTCTGTTACGTTTAAATTTAGTTGTTCTCTGTTACGTTTAAATTTAGTTTTCTCTGTACATTAAAATTTAATCCTCATAGACGTGTAAGTTTTGTCTACAGTTATTTTTAAGTACAATCATTTATCCACAGAACGAATTATAGGATCAGCTTAGAGTGGTATAATTCAGGATCTTTGCCAAATTATAGCCTCCATGTGACATGTTATACAACTACGTAATGTAACAGAAGTGGAGATTCTAGATTCCTCATAACTTGGGCCAACGATATTTTAGAGGATTTGCCTAATCCTAGCATTCGTCACACTTTATTTAATGCGAGACTCTTAGACAATAGGATCTAAGGGGTTAGTTGAGTTGAGGTTGTATTAACCACACAGTGTTAATAAATGACACTGAAGCAGTATGGAAACTTTTAAAACAGAGGATGTTCGCCAAGCTTTGTCAAGTTCTTCAGCTATTAAAAATTTAGGGGTGGTAAAAAGACGTGTGATAAGCTTCGACGTGAGAGGACTCTTCACTAGTGTTCCCGTCACAGCAAGAGAACAAGATCAAGCAGAAAACTGGCCTTGAGGTTTCCCAGCAAAGCGTTTGTGACCTTAAGCAATAGTTTCTTCTAAAATAATTGCAGACAGTTCTTCGGGATTGGTTAGCCCATGACCACTCTGTTAGTATATCTGTTTATGGAATATTTGTTGACGGAACGACTCAGAACCTTCATCCCCAGTACTATGGTTATACCATATAGAAGGTATTTTGGTCACACGTCCCCAGGAGACTAGCACACTTCTGACCAGAATCAATAACGTGGGACTATTTACATAATTCACACTTGAGGAGGAGGAGAGGAACTGTCGATCTCAGTTCTTCGCTCTACTAGACGTAACAAAGATAACGTAACTTTACTTCACTCTAACATCATGATACGGGACTAAGAGAGACGCTGATATATGGTTCTTTCTCAGAGTACGTGGAAATTCCAGCTGACAGTTCCTCAAAGAGGAACGTGACCACGTTAGCCAAGTATTTGCACACCTTCAGTGGATTCCTAGTACTTTACCTGACACTGCAGGATTTAGATTTTGCCACCGAAGTGGATAGTTTATTGTGCACTTCATATCCACCCTGTGGAGGGCAGCACAAGAGCATATGGATACACAAAAGGCCTAGAAACTAGGCCCAAAAGGGTTAGCTGGAGTACATCTGATATCTTGCTTTCATTAATAAGATATCTTGATATGTCACATAGGTTATTATACTGTCTCTCTCTATATTCCTCAATAAATGGATAATTAAGCACATGGAGTTCAAGATAGTGACCATAAGGCAGGCCACATACTTTACATCTGTCAAACTGCAAGAGATGTATTCACCTCACTATGAACAAACCCACTAGTGAAGTGTCACCAGTAAGGCATGTTTTTCTCCCACTTGTTAAAGTAATTAGTAACATTACCAAGGCTCTTGCTAAATTCAAAATGAAGGCCAACTAGGGTCATCTAGACTGAAGCAGGAGTTTGTGATTCCTTGCGAGAAATGCGATGAGGTATCTGTAGGTGAGACGTCCAGGTTCTTGTGCCAACACTTAACGGAGGTATCTGTAGGTGAGACGTCCAGGTTCTTGTGCCAACACTTAACGGAGGTATCTGTAGGTGAGACGTCCAGGTTCTTGTGCCAACACTTAACGGGACACAAATATTTGTGTGAAAAGAAAGGGACAACCTGATGAACACCTGGTGGAATATAACAGTGTTACATTAGTAACCAAGGAATATGATTTACAAAAGAGACCATGTCAAGAAGCAACTTTAATTGTGGTATCTAACACAGTGTCCCAGAATTCAGGGAAAGGATTCAGTCCATAAAGGAGACTCGCTAATCTGACACTAACCTTACCAAATGCACCACAATCAGGTGACCTATTCGCCTGCATCCCCAACTTCCACCTCGCCTCTCTCAACTACAGGGTGTTTCACTCGCAGGAGGCCCCGAGTTATGGTTTACTGCAGCTATAATATGCAAACAAGACAGTAACAACTACGAGTGTACCAACTCGGGGCCTCCTACAAGGGAACCATCAAATAAGCCGATTGTGAACGAAATGTTTCGTATATAGTTTTCTCAGCGCTACATATGTATTTTATTATTTATCGTTTCTGAGATACCTAGTACTTGTATGGGAGCGAAACGTTGAGTTTTTTTTTTCATTTTGTTTGTTATGTGAGATTCAGAATCATCTGTTAAGATCACAAAGTTCCTGGAACACTGTTAGCATTCCTGGAACACTGTTGGCGTTTCTGGAACATTGCTGGCGTTCAAGGAACACTGCTAACATTCCTGGAACACTGTTGGCGTTCCAGGAACACTGTTAGCATTCCTGGAACACTGTTGGCGTTCCTGGAACACTGTTGGCGTTCTTGGAACACTCTTAGAGTTCCTGGAACACAAATGACGTTACTGGAATACCGCTGAAGCTCCTGGAATACCGCTGACGTTCCTGGAACGCTGCTGACGGTCCTGGAACACCACTGACGACCAGGAACCCCGCTGACCCCCCTGGAACACCCTGAGACTAGGGGGAACGCAGGTTCCCACACAAAGGGGCACCTCCCTTCAAAAGTAAATTATCAACTTATTGCCCAAAAGCGAAGGGGGGAAGGCAACCCACTCCCCCTTCCCCCCTCTATGGGCGATTTTCTCTCACTCCCCCCCCTCTATCGGTGAGTTCCTCTATTCCCCTTATGGCGAGAGAGAGCGAGAGAGGAGAGACGTACACAGACTCCTGCGTATCGTGTCTCATCCCCACAACGTACTACGATTTTAACACGAATTGCGAGAGCTGGGACAATTACAGGGTATTTTGTTTGGAACAATGACATACCCGGGGGAAAATTTACAACGGAAGATTTAAAACGGAACCCCTCACAACAAAAGACCCAAAAACAGAACACTGGGGGCAAGCTCCCTCCTTAATCGCCCAAAATTTTGCCATAACCCCTTAAATTTAAACCATAATTTTTCTGGGGCCGAGTCAGTGTCGGTAATTACTTAAATGTAAAATGAATTTGATGTAAATACTGAAACCCCCATGACCTCTGTTGTTAGTGGAAATTTTGTGTTAGGGATCACTGTGTTATTGGACTCTGTTGTTATTTTTCACTGTTGTTAGTGGCCCCACTGTTGTTAGTGGATCCCTGTTGCTAGTGGTAATTCTGTTAGTGGATCACTGTCGTTAGGGGGATCTCTTTATTGGGATCCTGTTGTTAGTTGTTCCTGTTGTTAATGGATTTTTGTTTTTGGGGGTCACTGTTCTGGGAAAAATTGTTGTTAGTGAATCATTGCTGTTAGGGACAGTTGTTAGTGGCCATTTCTTTGGTGGTTCCTTTTGTTGGTGGTCTTGTTGTTTAGTTCCTGTTGTTGGTGGATCTTGTGTTAGTGGTTCACTGTTGTTGGTGGATTCTGTTGTTGTGGATCATGTTTAGTGGACCACTGTCGTTAGTGGATCTTGTTGTTGGGGGATCATGTTGTTTTAGACATGTTGTTAGTGGACTTGTTGTTCCGTTCACTATTATTAGGATCATGTTTTTGCTGGTCACTGTTGTTAGGGATCCTTTTGTTGGGGCCCCACTGTTTTTGTCACGTTTTTTCTAATCACTGTTTTAAAAAATCACTGTTTACGATCACTGTTGTTACTAAAATTTGTTATGATCACTTTGTTACTAGATCACTGTTGTACAGATCACTTTTGCTAAAAAGTCATGTTGTTAGGGGTCCAGTAATCCTGGTTGGATCCCGTTAGAATGTTATGTTAACTTGAGAGTATACCTTAAACAAGGGTAATACCTGAGAGTATATCTCTCAGTAAAAACACTAGAATTAACTTAATTCTTATTCTAGTTTTAAAAATTTTTTTAAAAAGAGTGTTGGTGCATCGATAGGTTTAAAAACCCCCCTTTAAAGCAGATGGATAATCCCCCCACCATGCGTTTTGATCAACCCCGGCTGAGTTGTTATATACTCACCTTTTGTGGTTCAGGGGTCGAGATATAGCTCCGGGCCCCCGCCTCTTCAGATTTAAAGCACTAGGGCCCTCTCTCCCCTGCTCCAAGAGCTTTTCGTACTCTTTTTAAAACATAATGGTTCCTGCCTCCCTACTTCATTGTCAGATTATTCCATTTCCTGACAACTCTGTGATGAAAAAAACTTCCAACATCTCTTTGATTCCTGGGTCTTCAACTTCGGATTGTGACCCTTGTTTCTGTGTCCCTCTCTGGAAACACCTGTCTCGTCCCCTTGTCTATTCCACGAGTATTTTGTATTGTGTATGTGTGTTGTGTGTGTGTGTGTGTGTGTTGTGTTTTTGGTGTGGGTGTGTGTGTGTGTGTGTGTGGTGTGTGTGGTGTGTGGCGTGTGTTGTGTTGGTGTATGGTGTGTGTGGTGTGTGTGTGTGTGGTGTGGTGTGTGTGGTGGTTGTTTTTGAGTGTGTTTGTGTGTTGTGTGTGTGTGTGTGTGTTGTGAAATCACCTATTTGTACTCACCTTTTGTGGTTGCGGGGTCGAGTCAAGCTCCTGGCCCCGCCTCTTCGTGATTGCTATGGTCCTCACTCCCTGCCCCAGAGCTCTATCATACCTGCCAAAAAATTTGTAGGGTTTTCCTGCCTCCCCCAAATCATTTTCAGGCAAACCACCCTGACCTCTATGAAAAAAGAAATATTTCCCAACATCCCTTTGTTCATCTGAGTCTTCAATTTCCCAATTGTGACCTTTGTGTCTGTGTCCCATCTCTGGAACATCCTGTCTTTGTCCCCCTCGCTTTTCCGGCAGTTTTTATTGTCGTTATCATGCCCCCCCTCCCCTCCGGGCCCTCCAGTGCGTCAGGCCGATTTCCCAAAACCTTTCTTATAGGACATCCCCGTAGCTCGGGGGACTGTCTTGTTGCAACCTTTTTGCACTTTCTCTAATTTCTTGACGGCTTGATAGGTTGGTTTAAAAACGGTGTGCATACTCCGTAGGGGCCCTGACGTGAGGGGTTTACAGAGCTTAAACGAACCCTTACTGAGGTATCGGAACGCTACCCGTATTTTGCCGGGCCCCCGTTTTGCTGCAGCATTATCTGATTGTGTGCGCCTCAGGAATTGCTCGGTGTTTACTCACCCCCGTTTTTTTTTCCTTTAGTGGGGTTTGCAGCTTTCCCCATCAAAATATATTGTGTCTGCGGCTTTTTTGCCCTTCCCCAATCTTCATGACTTTGTTTTTGGGGGTTAAATTCTGGGACCAGTTGCGGACCAGGCTTGTAGCTGCCGACTTTTGTACCCTGCCGATCCTCGCCCATTCGATTCTTTTTTTTTAATTAAATGTCGCAAAAAAGGGACCTTCTGGGTCTACCCCTTCCCTTATGTCGTTCACGTATACCAAGCCCCAAACAGGTCCTAGACTGCCCCCTGTGGAACCCCGCTTGTCACAGGCGCCCCTTGAACCTCTCGGTCCCAGACTCGTTGTTTCCTCCCTGTCAGATTTCTCGATCCATTGCAGTGCCTTTCCTGTTATGTGTGCCTGGCCCTCTAGTTTTTTGCAGTAACCTTTGGGGGAAACTGTGCCCGAAAGCCTTTTGCAGCCCAAAAATCGCAGTCGATCCACCCCTCTCTCTTTTGTTTTACTTCTGTCCCCTTGTATAAAACTCTAAAAAGGGGTTTGTGACACGGGTTTTTCCCTTTCCCCAAAACCCGTTTTGGTTGTCAATTATACATTGTTTTTTTCCCGGGTGCCCCCCACTTCTCCTGATGGATTTTTCTCATGACCTTGCATACTATACACGTTAGGATACAGGTCTGTAGTTTGTGCCTCTTCTGTCTTTTTTTAAAAAAATTGGGACTACATTTGCCATTTTCCAACCTCGGGGAGTTGCCCAGTTTAAAATGATGGTGAAGATCTTTTTTAAGGGCTCAACATTCTCTGCTCCCTCTTTAAGGACCTGGAAGGATGTTGTCTGGTCCCACCGCCTTTGAGGTGTCAAGTTCGCATAGCAGCTTCTTACCTCCCCTTGGTTTATGTACCTCATCCAGCACTTTGGTGTGCCCCTGTTTGATTTCTTGGAGCCCTCTGGTTTCCCACTGTAAATACCTCTTTAAATCTTGGTTGAGCTCCTGCATACCCCCGGGTCGTTTCTTGTGAATTCCCATCCCCTTCCCAGTCTGATTACCTGGTCCTTGCGTTGTTTTCCCCCTGATGTGGCTGTAAAACCTTGGGTCGTTTTACTTTTGATGATGTCTTTTATTTTTTCTCGGGCCTCCCTTTTTTGTGCATATTCGTTTCTGGCCTTTGGGCTGATTTCTTTTTTTCCTGAGTTCTCTGTCTTTGTACCTTTTCCATTCTCTTTTACACCTAGTTTTTGCCCCCCACCCCTTTGGGTAAACCCAAAGGACTCGTTCTGTTCTTCCCATTATTTCTGTTTCCCTTGGGAAAAACTTTCCCTGCCCCTTGCTTTTTGTGCTACATAATCCTCATTTCTTGTAGGGTTTTTCCCTGTCAGTTCCCTCTCCCATTAATGTTTAAAGGAATTCCCTCATGCCGATTTTTCCCCCCTTTTGGTTTGGTTTTTTCCCACCTATTCCTGTACCCCTTCACTGGAGCTCAACTTGTAGCGAAGCACAAAACCCACATATCACTAGCTCCCCGGGGCCTTTTCCCTTTAATGATCCCTCGAGCCCGAACTACTCATGGTGAAACAAGGTCCCAAACCCTTTCTGGTTCGTTCTCCTCTCTTCTGGAAATGTCTCTAAAATGTTGATGCTGAGGGTTTTCCAGTCACCCTTTTCTTGGCTTCCTGTTTCGGGACCCCCATGGGGGTCCGGTTTTCCCCGTCAATCTCCTTGTGATTGAAATTTCCCCCTAACTAGTAATTTGCCCCCCCATGTGTGTCTCCTGGCCACCCGGTGTTGTTGACATTGCTCTGTTGCCTATCGTATTTTCTTTGGCCTCCTGAGTTTGTGGTGGGTTTTCATTACTCAATTACACCCTTTTGTCCCCAGAGGTTTTTTCCCAAATAGTCCCCTTTTGCCCATGTCCTTCCCTTTCCTTTTCCCAAAAACCCCCCGGTTTTTAAAAGAGCATGGGAATCCTCCTCCCCTTCCCCCTCTGTCTTTCCTGAAGATTTGATATCGGTGGAAAGTTTTAAAATTTTTTTATTCTGGTGAGTTTTTTTTTGTGAGTGCTATTATTTCTGGGGATGTCTCTTGATTTTTTGTGCCACTCCCCCATCTTGTTTGTTATTCCCTCTGCATTTTTACCACACTTCAAAATTCTTTTCTAAGACTGTGGGCTGGAAGTAATTGGGGTTGGGAAGTGGGGAGGGGCCTGGTAAAAAAACTTGGGTTGTTGCTGTGGGGGTGAAATTTTTAAAGTATGGGTGGGGGGATTGGTGTGGATGGGTGTTTTTGTTTAGAGTGTTTGGTTGCATGGGGTTGACCTGGTTTGGGGGGCTTCTATAGAAAGTTGGAGGGAGGCTGTTTAATTTCTTCTGGGTCTGGGATCTTGTCTGTCTTTTCCTCCCCCTCTTTTCCCCTTTCGCCCTTTTTACCTCTCTTCAGTTTTTCCTTTTTTTGTGTTCTGTCGGGTCGAGATACACCCCCCGTATGCCTCTGTCCCTTAATCGTGTTTCTCCCGCAGTTTCCTGGGCCGAGTCGCTTTCCTTGAAGGTCCTCTCCTGGCCGGGTTCTTTTTTTTTTCAAAACCCCCCTTTTCTCCCAAAATTTTACTGGTATATCGTTTTTTCCCAATTTCTTTCTTTATGCTTTAATTGCTTTTTTTTTCCCCCTTTTTTTTTGCTTTATGTTTCCCCCTTGACTTCCTGGGCCCCTAAAAAAGAATGACCCCACCCTTTCTTCTCCCACTGCAATCCCTGTGTATCCCCCCATTTAATTTGGTTTCCTCCACTGCAGCTTTCCCTTTTATCAGTTTCACTGGCTAATGTACTTGGGCTCAGGGCCTGTATTTTCCCTTTTCGGCTTTCCTTGGGCTTTTTGTTCTGTTAGGGCCCCACATAAAGTTCTCTTTCTTTGACGTCTTTGTAAAACATTCATGCAGTTTTTGCCCTTCTTTCCCTACGTCCCCTTATTTGTGGTGAGGGAGCATCTTGATGTCAACCCCAAATGTTCTTAGTTCTTTAGTGTTTCAGATTTTTTAGTTCCCCTTCTAAACTCTTTTCCTAGCTTCTGCTGTTTGAATGCACCCCCCACTTCCTGCTTTCCCTTTCTATCCCCTCTTCCCTTTTTCATGCTAAGTTCTTTAGTTTCTTTTCCCTTTTAAAGATCCCCCTTTTTTTGGGTTGTGCCCCAAATTTCCCTTTTCTTTTTCCTCCCCCTTCCCTTTGGTTTTCTTGTTGCTCTCTGGCAACCATTTTTGTTTTTTCCCGTTGCCTCAGATGGGAAACTATGTAGTTCTTTGTTGGTTTTTAGTGTGTGTGTCGAGTGTGGGGGGGGGGGGAAGTAGTGGGGAACTGTGGTATTTGGGGGGAGGGGTGGGGAGGGGGGGGGGAGGGGTTTTGGGGGGGAAAAGGGGGAGGGGAGGGTGATCAGGGGGTGATGGATCGGGGGAAGTAGTGAGATGTCGGGGGTGAGGGGGGAGTGTTGTGTGTTTGGTATGTGTGTGTGGTGTGTGTGTTGTTTGGGGGTGTGTGTGTGTGTGTGTTGTGTGGGTGTGTGTGTGTTGTGTGTGTGTGTGTTGTGTGTGGTGGGGTGGTAATTTTTTGTTAATTTTTTTTGTGGTTATGGTGGTTTATTATGTACTGAAAAAGGGAGGTGGCTTTGTTTTTTCTCCTGGTCCTTTTCTGCCCCAACACCCCTTCTTTTTCCTCCAACCCCCTATTTACCCCTTCGTGGGGTTTTGGGGGCTGTGGTTGGTGTTTGTGTGGGTGTTGGGTGTGTGGTGGTGTGTGTTGGGGTGTGTGTGTTGTGTGTTTTGTGTGTGGATTGGGGGGGGGGGTGTTGTGGGGTGGGAGTGTGTGTGGGGGTTATGGTGTTGGGTAGTGTGGGTGTGTGTGTGGTGTGTTGTGTGTGGTGGTGTGTTGTGAATTTGTGTCGAATTAGTGTGGGTTTTTTATGTGTCTGAAAAGTAGGTGGCTTGTCGGAGTGTAATGTAATTTTCCCGTTGTCCTTGGTAAACCTATGTGACCTGACCCCTTTCGTGTTGCCTATATCACTGTTTTGTGGGTTAATCGCCCTTTTTCAATGGGTTACCATTTGCTAAACCTTATTTAAAACTTAGGCCCATTCTTTATCGTGCTATGAGGTTAGACCATTTACTTCAGCTTGGCGGTTAAATTGGAACCCGGACCCCACACCCCCAAAAACCCCTCTAGGGGATACAGTATTGTATTGCAGCTGTAGCAGGTAGATTGTCCAGGTCGATGTGACTCTGGAAGTCCAGCTCGTGTACGCCTGGTAGATCCACCTCAATTTTTTCTCGTTAAAAATGTACCCATCACTGTATTTTTTTCATGGTCACATATTGTTTCACTTTATTAAAATCTTGGGGGAATTGGCAACCCCCGCCTTCACACTAGCTTGCGCCACAAGCTTTTATTTTCCCAAACACTTTTTAAAATTGTGGTCTCCCCCACTGTGTGGTCAGGCAATTTAAAAAAAACACTTCTAGGATTGTTGACTACCCTGACACACTTAGCAACCCTTGCAGACCTTGTAGCCCCAAAAAATTAAAAAACCCCGGGCACCGCGGGCGTGATAGTATGTTGCGGTGTGTGTGTGTGTGTGTGTGTGTGTGTGTGTGTGTGTGGTGTGTGTGTGTGTTGTGTGTGTGGTGTGTGTGTGGTGTGTGTGTGGGGGTGGTTTTTGGTGTGTGTGTGTGTTGTGTGTGTGTGGTGTGTGTTTTTTGTGTGTGGTGGTGGTGTGTGTGTGCCGGGGGTGTGTTGTGTGTGTGTGTGTGTGTTGTGTGTGTATGTTTTGTGTGTGTGTGTGTGTGTGGTGTGTGTGGTGTTGTGTGTGTGTGTGTGGTTGGGGGGCGTGTGTGTGGTGTGTGTGGTGTGGGTGTGGTGTGTGGGTGTGGTGTGTGTTGTGTGTGGTGGTGGTGTGTTGTGTGTGTGTGGGTGTGTGTGGGTGTGTGTGTGTGGGGCTACGGTGTTCCAACCGCTTTTAACCAGTAACCCCAACGGTGAGGTCTCGGTCACTCTGAACCAAGCCTTACGTCTGTGTGTTTTTTTTATCTTGCGACACACCCCCCGCAGGTGTGGCGTAGTTGACCCAATGTACACACCTGCAGCCCAACTTTTTCCGCTGACTTCGCAAAAATGTACATGACTTTTGCAACCTAAGATTGGTTACGTTGCGTGCTAAGAACTATAAGTAGCGAGGACTGAAGGAACCTGGTGTGTGTATGTGGTGGTTGGTTTACGTGTGGGTGTGTGTTGTGTTACGTGTGTGTGTGGTGGTTTTTGTTTACGGTGGTGTGTGTGTGTGTTACGTGGTGTGTGTTGGTTTTCGGGGGTGGGTGTTTTTTACGTTGTGGGTGTGTTTAGTGGTGTGTGTGTGGGGTTTGTGTGTGGGGTGTTTTTACGTGGGTTGGGGGGTGTGGGTTTAGTGTGTTGTGTGTGGTGTGTGTTTACGTTTTGGTTGTGTGTTTACGGTGTGTGTGTGTGTGTTTAGTGGTGGTGGTGTGTTTAGTGTGTTGGTGTTTTGTTTTACGTGTGGTGTGGTTGTTTTAAGTGTGGTGTGTGTGTGTTTACTGTGTGTGTGTGTGTGTGTTTAGTGTGTGTGTGTGTGGTGTTTACGGTGTGTGTGTGGTGTTTTAGTGTGTTTGTTGGGGGGTGTTTAGGTGTTGTGTGGTGTGTTTACGTTTTGGTGTTGGTTTAGTGTGGGTGTGTGTTTTCGTTGTGGTGTTGTGTTTACGTGGGGGTTGTGGGTTTTTTTTGTTTTTTTAAAGGGTGGTGTGTGTGTTTACGTGTGTGTGTGTTTTGTGTGTGTTTACTGGGTGTGTGTTTACGTGTGTGTGTGGGTGTTTACGTGTTTTTGTGGGTGTGTTTACGTGTGTGTGTGTGTGTGTTTACGTGTGTGTGGCTGGTAACTAAATTGTAACTTCACGCTACGGGAGGAAGGTATCCCTGGAGTATACCTGTAGGGGGTTTTTCGGGGTCAAAGCCCGGGGGCGGGCCGGCCCTGTGACCAGGCTTCAAGGGAAGGTGAACTAGTCCACTGAATGTAATAAAGGTTGGAGAATTACCGACAATATTAAAGTAAAAGGACACAAGTGCAACTAATGTGCCATTATTGTGGCAACGTTTCGCTCACCGAGCTTTACAAGCCATTATAAATGTCATATTAGTTGCACTTGTGTCCTTTTAAATTTTACATAGTCCACTGAAGGGATCAGCAAAACGCGACCCTTTGAAAGATGAAGGAACACTGTCCTGGTGGTGGGAAGATGTGAGCTCTGGGGTCCCCCAAGGATCTGTACTTGCGCCCGTAAATGTTTTTTTTATTTTCTTGAGTGACTTGGACCTGCCTAGTATGGGTCAGTAGGCTTGCTCGTTAAGTGAGTGACTTGGCCCTGCCTAGTATGGGCCCGTAGGCCTGCTGCAGTGTTCCTTGAACACGTGTAAAAGACCTAAGTCTGTAGAAGTCAGACAGAAAAGGTTCAACGTGGCTCTCAGCCCTCACAGGACAGGTTCAACGTGGCTCTCAGCCCTCACAGGACAGGTTCAACGTGGCCCTCAGCCCTCACAGGACAGGTTCAACGTGACTCTCAGCTTCACAGGACAGGTTCAACGTGGCTCTCAGCCCTCACAGGACGGGTTTCAACGTGGCCCCTCAGCCCCACAGGACAGGTTCAACGTGGCTCTCAGCCCTCACAGGACAGGTTCAACGTGGTTCTCAGCCCTCACAGGACAGGTTCAACGTGGCTCTCAGCCCTCACAGGACAGGTTCAATGTGGTTCTCAGCCCTCACAGGACAGGTTCAACGTGTTCTCAGCCCTCACAGACAGGTTCAACGTGGTTCTCAGCCCTCACAGGACAGGTTCAACGTGGCTCTCAGCCCTCACAGGACAGGTTCAATGTGGTTCTCAGCCCTCACAGGACAGGTTCAACGTGGTTCTCAGCCCTCACAGGACACGTTCAACGTGGCTCTCAGCCCTCACAGGACAGGTTCAAAGTGGCCCTCAGCTCTCACAGGACAGGTTCAACGTGGCTCTCAGCCCTCACAGGACAGGTTCAACGTGGCTCTCAGCCCTCACAGGACAGGTTCAACGTGGCTCTCAGCCCTCACAGGACAGGTTCAACGTGGCTCTCAGCCCTCACAGGACAGGTTCAACGTGGCTCTCAGCTTCACAGGACAGGTTCAACGTGGCTCTCAGCCTCACAGGACAGGTTCAACGTGGCTCTCAGCCCTCACAGGACAGGTTCAACGTGGCTCTCAGCCCTCACAGGACAGGTTCAACGTGGCTCTCAGCCCTCACAGGACAGGTTCAACGTGGCCCTCAGCCCTCACAGGACAGGTTCAACGTGACTCTCAGCCCTCACAGGACAGGTTCAACGTGGCTCTCAGCCCTCACAGGACAGGTTCAACGTGGCCTCAGCCCTCACAGGACAGGTTCAACGTGGCTCTCAGCCCTCACAGGACAGGTTCAACGTGACTCAGCCCTCACAGGACAGGTTCAACGTGGCTCTCAGCCCTCACAGGACAGGTTAAACCCGTGCCCTCAGCCCCCCACAGAACAGTTCAACGTGACTCTCAGCCCTCACAGGACAGGTTCAACTGGCCCCTCAGCCCCACAGGACAGGTTAAACCCGGCTCTCAGCCCTCACAGGACGGTTAAAACGTGGCTCTCAGCCCCCAAGGACAAGTTCAACGAGGTCCCCAGCCCTCAAAGGACAGGTTCAACGTGACTCTCAGCCCTCACAGGACGGGTTCAACGTGGTTTCTCAGCCCACAGGACAGGTTCAACGTGGCTCTCAGCCCTCACCAGAACGGTTCACGTGCTCTCAGCCCTCACAGAACAGGTTCAACGTGGCTCTCAGCCCTCACAGGACAGGTTCAACGTGGCTCCCAGCCCTCACAGGACAGGTTCAACGTGGCTCTCAGCCCTCACAGGACAGGTTCAACGTGGCTCCCCAACCCTCACAGGACAGGTTCAACGTGGCTCTCAGCCCTCACAGGACAGGTTCAACGTGATTTCTCAGCCCCCCACATGACAGTTCAACGGGCTCTCAGCCCTCACGGGACAGGTTCAACGTGGCTCTCAGCCCTCACAGGACAGGTTCAACGTGGCCCCGCCCAAGGACAGGTTCAACGTGGCTCTCACCCTCACTAGGACGGGTTCAACGTGGCTCTCACCCCTCACAGGAAAGGTTCAACGTGGCTCTCAGCCCTCACAGGACAGGTTCAACGTGGCTCTCAGCCCTCACAGGAAGGTTCAACGTGGCCTCAGCCCTCACAGGACAGGTTCAACGTGGCCTAAACCCTAAACAGGACAGGTTCAACGTGGTTCAGCCCTACAGGACGGGTTCAACGGACTCACCTCACGGGACAGGTTCAACGTGGCTCTCAGCCCTCACAGGACGGGTTCAACGTGGCTCTCAGCCCTCACGGACAGGTTCAACGTGGCTCTCAGCCCTCACAGGACAGGTTCAACGGGGCCCTCAGCCTCACGGGGACAGGTTCAAGGGCCCTCAGCCCTCACAGGAATTTTTCAATCCCCTTCATGTATTTATTATTTTTCTTTTTCTGAGATACCTATATTGTGGGGGAGCGAAACGTTGAGTTTTTTTTTTCATTTTGTTTGTTATGTGGATTCAGAATTCTGTTAAATCACAAATTTCCCTGGAACCTGTTGCATTCCGGAACCTGTGGGTTTCTGGAACATTGCGGCGTTAAAGGGAAACCTGCTAAATTCCCTGGAACATGTTGGCGTTCGGAACATGTTAGCTTTCCCTGGAACACTTTTGGGGTTTCCCGGGAACCTGTTGGCGTTCTTGGAACACTCTTAGAGTTCCGGGAAAACCAAAGACGTTATGGAATCCGCTGAGCTCCTGGAATCCCGCTGCGTTCCTGGAACGCTGCTGGGTCCTGGAACACCACTGACGCCAGGAACCCCGTGACGCCCTGGAACACCGTGAGACTAGGGGGAACGCGGGTTAAACCAGCACAAAGGGGCCCCTCCCTTCAGAAGTAAATTTACAACATTATTGACCAATGCGAAGGGGGGAAGGCAACCACTCCCCCTTCCCCCTCTATCGGCGAGTTCTCTCCTCCCCCCCCTCTAGGGTGTGGTTCCTCTATTCCCCCCTCTATCGGCGAGAGAGAGCGAGAGAGGAGAGACGTCACAGACCCCTGCGTATCGTGTCGTCATCCCCACAACGTACTACGATTTTAACACGAATTGCGAGAGCTGGGAAAATTACAGGGTATTTTGTTTGGAAAAAATGACATTACCCGGTGGAACAATTTACAACGGAAGATTTAAAACGGAAGCCTCAAAACAAAAGACCCCAAACAGAACATGTGGCAAGTGCTAGCCTTTATTCGCCCTTTTTGCATAACCCTTAAATTTAAACCATAATTGTCTCGGGGCCGAGTCGTGTTCGGTAATTTTTTTAAAATGTAAAATAAATTTTGATGTAAATACTGAAACCCCCCAGTGACCCTCTGTTGTTAGTGGATATTGTGTTAGGGATCACTTTGTTATTGGACTTGTTGTTATGGTTCACGTTGTTAGTGGCCCCACTGTTGTTAGGGACCCCCTGTTGCTAGTGGTAATTGCTGTTAGTGGTCACTGTCGTTAGGGGGATCTCTTTATTGGGATCTCTGTTGTTGTTGTTAAATGTTGTTAAATGGATCTTGTTTTTGGGGGTTCACTGTTTATGGAAAATTGTTTTTAGGAATCTTGCTGTTAGGGACATGTTGTTAGTGGCCATTTCTTTGGGGATTTTTTGTTGGTGGTCTTGTTGTTGTTTTCCCTGTTGTTGGTGGTCTTTTTGTTAGTGGTTCACTGTTGTTGGTGGATTCGTTGTTGTGGATCTGTTTTAGTGGACCACTGTCTTTAGTGGATCTTGTTGTTGTGGATCATGTTTTTATAGATCATGTTGTTAGTGGACTTGTTGTTACCGTTCATATTATTAGGGATCATGTTTTTGCTGGTCACTGTTGTTAGTGGACCCTGTTTTTGGGGGCCCCACTTTTGTTGTGTCACGTTTTTTCTAGTCACTGTTGTTACAATCACTGTGTTACTGTCACTGTTGTTACTAATATTTGTTATGATCACTTTGTTACTAGATCACTGTTGTCTAGATCACTTTTGCTACTAGTCATGTTGTTAGTGGTCCGTAATCCTGGTTGGACCCCGTTAGAATTTTATTTTATATCTTGGAGTATACCTTAAAAAAGGGTATATACCTGAGAGTATATCCTCGTATATCACTAGAATTAACTTAATTTTATTCTAGTTTTTAAAAATTTTTTTAAAAAGAGTGTTGGGCAGTCGATAGGTTTTAAAAACCCCTTTAAAGCGGGTGGATAATCCCCCCACACATGCTGATTTGACAACCCCGGCTGAGTTGTTTATATCACCTTTTTGTGGTTGCGGGGTCGAGATATAGCCCCGGGCCCCCGCCTTTCAGTTCAAGCTACTAGGTCCTCTCTCCCCTGCTCCAAGGCTTTTCGTCCTCTTTTTAAAACATGAATGGTTCCTGCCCCCCTACTTCATTGTCAGATTTTTCCCACCCCCTGACAACTCTGTGATGAAAAAAAATACTTCCTAACATCTCTTTGATTCTTCTGGGTCTTCAACTTCGGATTGGGGGACCCTTGTTTCTGTGTCCCTCTCGGGAAAACATCCTGTCTCGTCCCCCTTGTCTATTCCACGGTTTTTTGTATATCGTGTTGTGTGTGTGTGGTGTGTGTGTGTGTTTTGTGTGTGTTGTGTGGTTGTGTGTGTGTGTGTTTTGGTGTGTGTGTGTGTGTGTGCGTGGTTGTGTGGGTGTATGTGTGGTGTGTGGTGTGGTGTTGTGGTGTGTGGTGTGTGTGTGTGTGTTTGTAGGTGTTTTTTGTGTGTTGTGTGTTGTGTGTGTTTTTGGATCACCTATTTGTACTCACCTTTTGTGGTTGGGGGGGTCGAGTCAAGTCCGGGCCCCCGCCTTTCGTGATTGCTATGGCCTCACTCCCTGCCCCAGAGCTCTATCATACTGCCTTAAAAAACTTGTAGGGTTTTCCTGCCCCCACCAATCACTTTCTAGGCTATTTCCACCCTGACACTTATGGAAAAAAAATACTTCAACATCCCTTTGTTCATCTGAGTCTTCAATTTCCCAATTGTGCCCTTTGTGTCTGTGTCCCATCTCTGGAACATCTGTCTTTGTCCACCCGTCTTTTCCGCGCAGTTTTTTATTGTCGTTATCATTTTCCCCCCTACCTCCGGGCCCTCCAGTGTCGTCAGGCCGTTTCCCCTTAAACCTTTCTTATAGGAAAATCCCGTAGCTCTGGACTGTTTTGTTGCAACCTTTTTGCCTTTCTCAAATTTTCTTGACGTGCTTGATAGGTTGGTTTCCCAAAAGGTGCTGCATACCCCAGTAGGGGCCCTGCGTGAGGGGTTTACAGAGTCTTAAACGAACCCTTACGAGGTATCGGAACGCTACCCGTATTTTTTGCCAGGCCCCGTTTTGCTGCAGCAGTTATCTGATGTGGGGCCCCTCAGGAGATTGCTCGGTGTTTACTCACCCCCGATTTTTTCCTTTAGTGGGGTTTGCAGTCTTTGGCCATCTAAATATATTGTGTCTGCGGTTTTTTTTGCCCTTCCCCAATCTTCAGGGACTTTGTTTTTGGCGGGTTAAATTCTAGGGCCAGTTGCGGCCCAGGCTTGTAGCTGTCCGATCTTTTGTGCCCTGCCGATCCTCGTCGTTTCGATTCTTTTTTAATTCACTGTCTGCAAAAAAGGGCCCTTCTGGGTCTATCCCTTCCGTTATGTCGTTACGTATACCAAGAACGCCAGGCCCTGGGACTGCCCCCTGGGAAACCCCGCTTGTCACAGGCGCCCCTTGAACCTCTCGGCCCCATGACTCGTTGTTTCCCCCCTGTCAGATTTCTTGATCCATTGCAGTGTTTTTCCCTGTTATGTGTGCCGGGTTCTAGTTTTGCAGTAACCTTTGTGGGGAAAACTGTGTCGAAAGCCTTTTGCAGCCCAAAAATACGCGTCGATCCCACCCCTCTCTCTCTGTTTTCTTCTTCCCCTTGTATAAAACTCTAGTAGGTTTGTGACACAGGTTTTTCCCTTTCCCCTGAAACCGTTTTGGTTGTCAATTTACATTGTTTCTTTCAGGTGCCCCCCCTTCTCCTGATGATTTTTCTCAGACCTTGCATCTATACACGTTAGGATACAGGTCGTAGTTTGTGCCTCTGTCTGTCTCCCTTTTTAAAAATTGGGACTACATTTGCCATTTTCCATACCTCAGGGAGTTGCCCAGTTTAAAGTGGTGAAGATCTTTGTTAATGGCTAACATATCTCTGCTCCCTCTTTAAGGACCTGGGGATGTTGTCTGGTCCCCCGCCTTTGAGGTGTCAAGTTCGCATAGCAGCTTCTTACCTCCTCCTTGGTTTATGTACCTCATCCAGCACTTGTGGTGCCCCCCCTGTTTGATTTTTGGAGTCTTGGTTTCCCTGTAAATACCTTTTTAAAATTTTGTGTTGAGCCCCCTGACATACCTCCGGTGGGTTTCTTGTGTTCCCATCCCTTCCCAGTCTGATTACCTGGCCCTTTGGGGGTTGTTTTCCCCCGATGTGGCTGTAAAACGCTTGGGTCGTTTTACTTTTGATGATGTCTTTTTTTTGTCTCGGGCCCTCCCTTTTTTTTGTGCAATTCGTTTCGGGCTTTGGGCTGTTTCTTTTTTTCCCTGAGTTTTCTGTCTTTGTACCTTTTCCTTCTTATTTCACCTAGTTTTTGCCCTCCCTACACCTTTGGGGGGAACCAAGGACTCGTTCTGTTCTTCCCATTATTTCTGTTTCCCTTGGGGGGGCAAACTTTCCCCTGCCCCCTTGCATTTTTGGTGCTACATAATCCTCTTTCTTGATGGTTTTCCTGTCGTTCCCCTCCCATTAAAAGTTTGAAAAGGGAAATTCTCATGCCCGATTTGTTCCCCCCCTTTTGTTTGTTTGGTTTTTTTCCCGCCTATTCTGTACTCCTTCCCCTGGAGCTCAACTTGTGCGAAGCACGAACCCCTTATCACTAGCTCCCCGGGGGCCCTTTCATAATGATCCCTCGGTCCCCAACTACTATGGTGAATACAAGGTCAACCTTGCTGGTTCGTTCTCCCCTCTTCTGGAAATGTCCTAAAATGTTGATGCTGAGGGTTTTCCAAATACACTTTTTTCTTGGCTTCCATGTTTCGGGACCCCCATGGGGCTCCGGGTTTTCCAGTCAATCTCCTTGTGATTGAAATTTCCCCCAACTAGTAACTTTGCTCCCCCCTGTGTGTCTCCTGGCCACCCGGTGTGTGTTGATCATTTCTCTGTTGCTCTATCGTTTTTTCTTTTGGGTCCTGCAGTTTTGTGGTGGGTTTTCATTACTGCAATTACACCCTTTTGTCCCTCAGTGGTTTTTCCTTAAGTAGCCCCTTTTGCCCTGTCCTTCCCTTCCTTTTCCAAAACCCCATGGTTTTTAAAAGGCAGTGGGAAAAACCTCCTCCCCTTCCTCCTCTGTCTTTCCTGAAAATTTGATATCGGTGGAAAAAATTGAAAATTTTTTTATTTGGGGAGTTTTTTTTTGTGGTGCTATTATTTCTGGGGATGTCTCTTGATTTTTTGTGCCACTCCCCATCTTGTTTGTTTTTCCCTCTGCATTTGTATTCCCCACCCTTTAAATTCTTTTTAGCTGTGGGCTGGGGAAATATATTGGGGTTGGGGGGAATGGGGGAGGGACCTGGTAAAGAAAAATTTGGGGTTTTTGCTGTGGGGGTGAAATTTGTTTTATTTGGGTGGGGCATTGGTTGGATGGGGTTTTTGTTTAGGTGTTTGGTTGAGGGGTTGCCTGGGGTTGGGAGGCTTCTATAGAAAGTTTAGGGAGGTGTTTTAGTTTTTTGGGGTTTGGGTTTTTGTCTGTTTTTTTTTTTTTTTTGTTTGTATTTTTTAAATTTTTTTTTTTTTGTGTTTGTGCGGGTCGAGTAACCCCCCTTTTATGGTCTGTTTTAAAACTTTTCTCTGCGTTTTGGTGGTGCTTTTTGAAGGTTCTTGGCGGGTTTTTTTTTTAAATATTTTGAAAATTTTTGTGGGAAAATTTTTTTTTTTTTTGCTT
>NC_069453.1:26606604-26623481 GCF_026875155.1 Cherax quadricarinatus
CCCCCTGTCGGTTCGGTTGCAAAAAAACTGAGTCATATTGGGACTTGAGTAGCTCCTCATTTCCTTGCTGTCATCTGTGTAGGACCCATCTTTTTTAAAGTGGGGGCCCCAAATTTACTGGACGTTGTTCTCGACTTTGATTTGGCATAGGAGAAGAAATATTTTGGGGGTTTCTTTCGATTTCATTTATGGCTTTTAGTTCTTCCCGCGATTCCTGACTCCTATAAGATTCCTTTAGCTTAAGTTCGATGCTTGCTATTTCTCTGACCAGTGTCTCCCTACGCATTTCAGATATATTGACCTCTTTTAGCCGCTCTGTTATTCTTTTCCGTCGCCTGTAAAAAGAGCGCCTGTCTCTTTCTATTTTACATCTACTCCTCCTTTTTCTTAGAGGAATAAGCCTTGTGCATACATCGAGTGCCACCAAGTTAATCTGCTCTAGCCAGTTGCTGGACCAGGTCTGCAGCCTGTCCAGATCCCTTTGTATTTCTGCCTGGTCTTCGATCGAATGAACTCTTCTCATCAACTTCATGTCATCTGCAAACAGGGACACCTTGGAGTTTATTCCTTCCGTCATGTCATTCACAAATACCAGAAACAGCACTGGTCCTAGGACTGACCCCTGTGGGACCCCGCTGGTCACAGGTGCCCACTCTGACACCTCGCCATGAACCATTACTCGCTGCTGGTCTTCCTGACAAGTATTCCTGATCCATTGCAGTGCCTTCCCTGTTATCCCTTCTTGGTCCTCCAGTTTTTTGCACTAATCTCTTGTGTGGTACTGTGTCAAACGCCTTCTTGCAGTCCAAGAAAATGCAATCCACCCACCCCTCTTGTCTTACTGCTGTCACCATGTCATAGAACTCCAGTAGGTTTGTGACACAGGATTTCCCGTCTCTGAAACCATGTTGGCTGCTGGTGATGAGATCATTCCTTTCTAGATGTTCCACCATTCTTCTCCCTGACAATCTTTTCCATAATTTTGCATGCTATACATGTCAGTGACACTGGTCTGTAGTTTAGCGTAGTTTGTCTGCAGTTTGTGTGTGTGTGTGTGTGGGGGGGGAGGTATGCGGGGAGATACTTTAATACATACCAGTAATTTGGTTTATAAAAAGCGATAATTGCTACTAGGGTCTAAAGCTTCAATAAGTGTCTGCCCTTTGTGTGTGTGTGGGGGAGGAATGGTTGGGGGGGGGGGGGGGGAGATCGTTTAACCTTGTTGTCTTTCCTAAAAATTCTACACTCTTGCTTATTTCCTTTCGGTTTTAAGTTCAATTATTGCTGTTTTTATCCAATTTTGTTCCTTAGAGAGGCTTCTAGTTCCTAAGTTTTTTACTAAAAAAACTACTGTAATGCTTGCGGGTGAGTGACCAGAAATCAAACAGTGATGAAAGGGCCCAAGAAAACCTGGGACAGGAAACCACAATATGGTGATTTTGCGTGGCTTGGGCAAGTTGCCAGTGCTGATGACTTTAGTGTAGTCGTCGTAGTACCCTTCCCTATTTTGGAGATCCTTTTCCGTGTGATTAAAACAAATGTGTCAAAACATCCCTCGTTCCTCACGCGATTTCATTTTTATTATGATGTATACATTTTCTTTATATACACTTCATTTATATGTAAAAGGCACACAACTTGTCGTGAGTCACTGCTTCAGCAGGCCCTCTGTAGTAGCCCAAAAGTTTGGGTATTTTGGATAAGGGGATAATTTCAGGCTTTCTACGATTTTTCTAACTAATAATTTAGTTATCATGTATTATGTTCACTGACGATGTACTACCACTGTTTACTGTTAGCAGTTACTGACCCTTATAAACACTGGGATTCTCAAAACCCTTTGTGTGCCCATGTCTGCACCCACGGACCCACTGGTGTGTGTGCGCTTGTGTGTGTGCGCTTGTGTGTGTGCTTTGGTGTGTGCTTGTTGTGTGGCTTGGGGTGTGTGCTTGTGTGTGGTGCTTGTGTGTGTCCCTTGTGGGTGTGTGTTGTGTGTGTTTTTTGTGTGTGTGCTTGTGTGTGTGTGCGTGCTTGTGGGGCGTGTTGTGTGTGGCGTTGTGTGTGCGTGCTTTGTTGTGGTTGTGTGTGGGGCTTGTGTGGTGCTTGTGTGTGTGACGCTTGTGTGTGCGCGTTGTGTGCGCGCGGTGTGTGCTTGTGCTTGTCCCGCCTTTTTGTACTCCCCTTTTGTGGTTGGGGGGTCGGTTTTAGCCCCTGGCCCGCCTTTCAGGGTTTGCAGGGGCCCCTTTTTCCCCCCGCCCAGAGCTTTATAAAACCCTCGTCTTAAAATGTGTAGGGTTTCCCTCCCTCCATGCGTCATTTTCTAGGTATTCCATGTTTTTCAATCGACTAAAGAAATAATTTCCAAATATCTCTGCCCTTTTTGTGTCTTCAATTCCTTTGTGGCCTCTTGTTTCTGGTCCCCCCTGGAACTCCTTTTTTGTCCCCCTTGTCTTTTCCACGCAGTTTTTATTGTCGTTATCATTTCCCCCCCTACCCTCCTGCCCTCCAGTGTTGTCAGGCCGATTTTCATTTAATCTTTCTTCATGGGACATTCCCTTGCTCTGGAATAACCTTGTCAAAACCCTTTTTGCATTTTCTTAGTTTTTTACGTGCTTTATAAATGGGGTTTCCAAACAGGTGGCTACTCAGTAGGGGCCTGACATAACGGGTACAGTGTTTAAATGTTTCCCTTACAAAGGGGTAATGGAAATGCTGTCTCGGTTCCCGGGGCCCCCATATGCTGCAGCATTTATCTGATTGATGTTGCTTCCGGAGACATGCTGGGTGTTATACCCCCCCCCCAAGTTTTTTCCCCTTGAGTGAGGTTTGCAGTCTTTGGCCACTAGCCTTACTCTGGGGTTCGTGTTTTCCCCCTATTTTCATGATTTGCTTTGGCAGGTTTAAATTGAGAAGCCTTTTGCGGGATCAGGTGTCCAGTCTGTCCGGTTCTTTAAAGCCCTGCCTGGTCCTCACCGATTTAATTCCCTCCTAATTTTCCATCTGAAACAGGGACATTCGGTCTAACCTTCCTCAGTCGTTCAAAATACCAAAAATAGCACTGGTCCTGGGAGACCCTGTGGGCCCCGCTCGTCACAGGTGCCCACTTTTAACATCTTTATGTACCTGACGTTGTTGCCTCCCTGGGGTATTCTCTGATCCATTGCAGTGCCCTTCCTGTTATATGCACCTGATGCTCTGCTTCTGCATAATCTCTTGTGAGGAACTTGTAAAAGGGCCTTCTTGCAGTCCAAGAAATGAATCAACCCACCCCTCTCTCGTGTCTTCTTTGTTTTTTTTATATAAAACCCAGAAGGTTTGGCAAAGGTTTTCCTTCGGAACCTGCTGGTTGGCATTTTATTTTTTCCTTCCCAGGGCCACCACTCTCCTCTGATAATCTTCCCCTAATTTTGCATATATAAGTCAATGCACAGGCCATAGTTTAGTGCTTCTTTTCTGTCTCCTTTTTTAAAAAGGGGGAAACTACATTTGCCGTCTTCTATACCTAGGTAGTTGCCCATTTTCCCAGGGAATTTGAAGATTGTGGTAAGGGGCCCACACAACATATCTGCCCCCTCTCCAAAGGACCCACGAGGAGTTTTTCCCGGCCCCATTCCCTTTGGGGTATCGGTCCCTTATCTGTAGTAGTCGCCCAAACTTGTTGGTGTTTTCCCTTGGGGTTTCCCAATTGGTCTGCCCCCCCCAAGCCCCTTCCTGCCCCTCTCGTAAATATTCCTTAAACTGTTTGAGTCCTACATCCTTTTGATCGTTTCTTGGGGTTTCCCCCCTTCTTTCTCAGCCTTAACCCCTGGCCCTTGACTTTTGTTTCCCCCCTAATGGGGCTATACAGCTTTTTCGGGTCAGATTTGACTTTATGATGTCTTTTTTCATATGTGCTGGGCCTCCCTCCTTACTTGAAAACTCGTTTTGGCTTTCTACTAATCCCCCTTTTTTTTCCTGGGCCCTTTTGCCTCCTGTACCTTTTCCATTCTGTGTTGCACTTAGTTTTTGCCTCCCTACCCCTTTCGGTAACCAAGGATCGTTTTGGTTTCCTATTATTTCTTTTTCCCCTTGGGAAAAAAAACTTTCCTCTGCCTCTTCACTTTGTTGCCACATATTCCATCATCTCGTTTATGATTTTTTTTCCATTTCTCTGTCACACTAAACCCCCTGAGGAAGTTTCTCTATGTGTTCCCCCCCTTTTATAGTTTGGCCTGTCCCTTCGTTCCTTTTTCCCTTTCTCCATTGTAACTACTATAAAATAAAAATTCAGAAAAAAGGATGCTAGTCCAAGGGGCCTCTGTAATGATGTCCTCAATGTCTGACGCTCAGGGTGAACACAAGACCCAGTCTTGCGGGCTCATCTCCCCTCTCCTTGGTTGTGCCCCTGACAGTTGATGCTGGGGTTTTTCAAGTCCCACACCCATCATCTTGGCTCTCATGTTTCGGGACCCCTGTGGTCCGGGTTTTTCCCCCAGTCGATCCCCCTGTGGTTTTGAAATCGCCCATTACCAGTAACTTGCTTGTCGAGTAAGCTCTTTTTTTCCTCTCCCTTGCCCCTCACCCTTTTGGTTTTTTCACCCCCCCCCCCCCCCCCCCCCCCCCCTCCCAAATGATTTCTTTTGTTTTGGATGAATTGTCCCTAAATGTAGTCTTTTTTTCCCCCAATATGTCTATGCCTTCCTTTTTTCCCTCAAACCCCCATCGGTGTTTTATGAGCAGTGTGTTTTTTGTGTGTGTGCTTGTGTTGCTTTTGTGGTTTTTTTGGGGGTGTGTGTGTGTGTGTGTGTGTTTTTGTGTGTGTTGTGCTTTTGGTGTGTGTGCTTTTTGTGTGGTGTTTTTTGTGTGTGTTGTCCCTTTTTTGTGTGGTGTTTTTGGGGTGTGTGTGTGCTTTTTTTGTGTGGTGCTTTGTGTGTGTGGCTTTTTGGGGTTTGTGCTTTTGTGTGTGTGTGTTTTGTGTGCGTCCCTTTTTGTGTGTGTGCACTTTTTTTGGGGTGTGCTTTTGTGGTGTGCTTTTGTGTGTGGGGGCTTTTGTGTTTGTGTGCTTTTGTGTGTGGTGTGTGTTTTTGTGTGTGCATTTTGTTGTGTGTGTTTTTGTGTGTGTGCACTTTGTGTGGTGATTTTTGTGTGTGTGTGCTTTTTTTTGTGTGCGCTTTTGTGTGTGTGCATTTTGTGTGCGTGTTTTGTGTGTGTGCGACTTTTGTGTGTGTGCATTTTGTGTTGCGCTTTTGGTGTGTGCCTTTTGTGTGTGTGCGTTTTGTGTGTGTGTGTGCTTTTGTTGTGGTTTTGTGTGGTGTGTGCTTTTGTGTGTGTGTGTGCTTTTGTGTGTGTGTGCTTTTTGTGTGTGTGTGCTTTTGTGTGTGTGTGCTTTTGTGTGTGTGTGCTTTTGTGTGTGTGTGCTTTTGTGTTTGTGTGCTTTTTGTGTGTGCTTTTGTGTTTTGGTTTTTGTGTGTGTCCCTTTTGTGGTGCGTGCTTTTGTGTGTGTGCACTTTTGTGTGTGTGTGCTTTTTGTTGGCATGTTGTGTGTGCACTTTTGTGTGTGTGCTTTTGTGTGTGGTGCTTTTGGGTGTGTGCTTTTGGTGTGTGTCTTTGTGTGTGTGCTTTTGTTGTGCCTTTTGTGTGGTGTGTGCTTTTGTGTGTGTGCTTTTTGTGTGTGTGTTTGTGTGTTTTTGTGCTTGTGTGTGTGTGCTTTTGTGTGTGTGGCTTTTGTGTGTGTGTGTGTTTTGTGTGTGTGTGCACACGCTTTTGTGTGTCGACTTTGTGTGTGTGCTTTTGTTGTGTGTTGGCGTGCTTTTGTGGGTCGCGGGGGCTTTTGGTGTTGTCTTTTGGTGTGTGCTTTTTATGTGTGCTTTTGGTGTGTGTGCTTTGGGTTGTGTTTTTGGTGGTGCGCTTTTGTGGTGTTGCTTTTGTGTGTGTGTTTTGTGTTGTGTGTGCTTTTGTGTGTGTGGCTTTTGTGTGTGTGTTTTTTGTGTGTGTGCACTTTTGTGGTTGCTTTTGTGGTGGGCTTTTGTGTGGTGTGCACTTTTGTGTGGTGTGTTTTTTGGGGTTTTTGTTTTTTGTGGGTGCCTTTTGTGTGTGGGGTTTTTTTGGTGTGTGATTTTTGTGTGGGGCTTTTGTGTGTGTGCTTTTGTTTTTTTTTTTTTTTTCACTTTTGGGTGTGTGGTTTTGTTGTGTGCTTTTGTGGTGTGTGTTTTTGTGTGTGGGGTGCTTTTGTGTTGTGCTTTTGTGTGGGGGTGCTTTTGGTGGGGGTGTGCTTTTGTGTTTGTGTGTTTTGTGGTGTTGTTTTGTGTGTGTGTGCTTTTTGTGTGTGTGTGTGTTTTTGGTATGTGTTGCTTTTGTGTGTTGTTTTGTGGTGTGCTTTTGTGTGTGTGTGTTTTTGTGTGTGGCTTTTGTGTGGTGCGTTTGTGTGTGGGCTTGTGTGTGTGTGTTTGTGTGGTAGTACTTTTGTGTTGTGTGCGCTTGTGTGGGTGCGCTTTTGTGTGTGTGCGCTTTTGTGTGTGTGCGCTTTTTTTGTGTGTGGCTTTTGTGGTGTGTGTTTTGTGGTGTGCCTTTTTGTGTGTGTGCTTTTGTGTGTGTGTGCTTTTGTGTGTGTGTTTTTTTGTGTGTGTTGCTTTGGGTGGGGCTTTTGTGTGTGTGTGCTTTTGTTGGTGTGCTTTTGTTTGGTGTGCTTTGTGTGTGTTGCACTTTTGTGTGTGCGGCTTTTTGTGTTTTTGGTGTTTTTTGTGTGTGTGTGCTTTTGTGTGTGCGTTTTTTTGTGTGCGGCTTTTGGTGTGCTTTTGTGTGTTTTAAGTTTAATATTTTTAGGGGGTTAGATGGGGAGGGGGGAGGTATTAGGTGTGGGGAATATTTGGGAAATTTTTAAAAATGTTGAGGAAAAAAGGGAGGCGGAAATTTTTTCATGCACTGGCCGGGAGGTATCCCATTTAGGAGTGAAAAAGGGGCAGAATGTAAGTGTGGGGAGGACGTAGGTTTTTGTGAATGAAAGGGGGGGTAAAGCAGTTTGAAGAGGGGATTGACGAAATTTTAAAAAGCAGGGGGGATATGTGTTGGAGTGTTGGTACTTTTTTTTATAAATGTATGAAAGGGGAAGGGTTTCTAGGGTTTGGGGGAGAGATGTATAGGTCCCTTTTTTATAAAGGGAAAGGGGACAAAGAGATTGAAAAAATTATAAGGAATAAGTTTATGAGTATACCGGGAAAAGAAAACGGAGATTTATAATTGAAAAAATTAGGGGAAAACAAAAATTAAAATTGGGGATGAGCGGGAGGCTTCAGGTGGGTAGGGGATGTGTAGATAAGTGTTTCTTGAAGCTATTGTGAACAGATTTAATAAAGGTAGGGAAGTTTTTTTTCATTTAGGGATTTGAAAAGGCAATGATAGTGGATAGAGGGCAATGTGGAATTTGCAAGTTTATGGAAAAGGTGGTAAGTTACTAAAGCTGTAAAGGTTTCATGAGGATAGTGAGGCTCAGGTTGGGGTGTGTAAAAGAGGGAAAATACTTCCCGGAAAAAAAAGAATGTTTAGCAGGGAGGGTAATGTCACCATGGTTGTTTAATATATTTTAGATGGGGTTGAAAAGAATAAATGCTGGGGTTTGGGAGAGGGGGGGGGGGGGATTAATTATGGGGTAAAATTCAAAAGGGGAAATTTGACACAGTTATTTTTGCTGATGATACTGTGCTTATGGGAGATTCTAAGAAAAATTGAAAAGGTTAGGGGACGATTTGAAAATGTGTAAAAAGTAAAAAATTTGAAGTAACTGAAAAGAGAAAGGGATGGGGTATAAATATTTAGATAAAGAAAAAATTAGATTCAAATTGGGGAGGGGGATTTTAGGGAAAGAAGTGAATTTTTTTCAGATACTTGGGAGTTGAGTGTCGGCGGATGGTTTATAAAGGGATGGGTTAATCTAGTTTTGATGAGGGAAAAAAGGTGGGGTGGTGCGTTGGGGGTTTATTGGAGTCAAAAAAACGTTTTAGGGGGCGAAAAGGGAATGAAATGAAAGTAAGTAGTACCAACACTCTTATATGGATGTGAACTTGGGGTAAATCAGCAGGGGAGACGGTTGGAGGCAGTGGAGATGTCCTGTCTAAGGGCAATGTGTTTTGTAAATATTATGAAAAAATTCAGAGGTGGGAAATTGGGAAGGTGGGGTTAATAAAGCATTGTCAGAGGGAGAAGGGGTTTTTTGGGGTGGTTTGGTCATTTGAGAGAATGGTCAAAGTAGAATGACATGGAAAAGCATAAAAATTATGGGGGAAGGAAAGAGGGGTGGGGGTTTCGTCTCAAAAGGGGGTGGAAAGGGGGGTAAGGGGGTTTTGTGGGTGAGGGGCTTGGACTTCCAGAAGCGTGCATGAGGTGTTAATGGGATGAATGGAAACGAATGATACTTGGGAAACCTGACGATCTGTTGGGTGTGAGCAGGGTAATATTAGTAAAGGGGATTCAGGGAAACCGGTTTTTTCTTAAGTCGGACTTGAGCCCTGGAAAGGAAAGTACAATGCCTCACTTTAAAGGAGGGGTTTTGGGGTTTGGCAGTTTGGGGGAATGTTTTTATCTTTAAGTGTTATTCTTCTAAATGTTGTATTTGGCACCCCTGCAAAAACAGTGTAATGTGTGGTGTGGTGAAAGTGTTGAATAATGATGAAAGTATTTTCTTTTTGGGGATTTTCTTCTTTTTTGGGTCACCCCGCCCGGTGGGAGACGACCAACCTGAGAGAGAAGAAAAAAAAAAAGGATTATGACCCCCCTACCCACCGGGGCGGTAGTCAAAAGATTACAGAGGTCATAAGGGGGCCAGGGACTGGGCCTCAAAATTTTTATAGCTGAGCAAATTACAGAGGTAATGTTCACAATTTACAAAAAATAATGAAATCACAATTTACAAAAATAATGAAAAAAATTTCAAAAGGGATGACTCCAGGTAGGGTTGTCACAATCATGACAAGTTTCAAAGGTTTTAACAGTTACGGGGGTACACAATGGGTCCCGGGACCGGGGGTCCAAAGTTTTTTATGGCTGAAAAGGGACAAGGGAATGAACTCACAAGTTTCAAAGGTAATGAAACCCCAAGTTACAAAGGTAATGAACTCACGTTACAAAAGGGAAAGAACTCACAAGTTACAAAAGGTAATGAACTACAATTCAAAGGTAAAGAAATCACAAGTTACAAAAGGTAATGAACCACAAGTTACAAAGGTAAAGAAATCACAAGTTAAAAGGTAATGAACTCAAAGTTCAAAGGTAATGAAAAAACACAAATTACAAAGGTAATGAATACGTAAGAATGGTTACTTACGTTTATACTTGGCTACAAACAGAAAAAAAATTTTAGTGTAATGAGCAATTCACATTCCCACCCCGGTCAAACTTTAGTGTTTTGGTGGGGGAAAGTTGATTGTTGAGTCCACAACACAAACAACAACACACACACCCGGGCCAATGTGTGGTTATTGGTGCAAATGTTGTTGTTGAGTCTCTCTCTCTCTCCAACACACAACACCACACACACCACACACCACACACACACCCGGTCACAAATGTATGGTTATTGGTGCAAATATTGTTTTTTGAGCCACAAAAACCAAAAAAAACACACCCAAAAAACACACACACACACACACACACACCCACAACCCCAACACACACACACACACACACACATACCACACACACACACACACACCACACCACTCATACACTGCACACAAATCATACACATCACACACACACCACACGCGCACACACAAGGAGCTTGGACTGACCCCTGCAAATTTAAATAGGTGAGTGCACCCACACACCACCACACAACAACACACACACACACAACACCACACACAACCAACAAACATGCACACATGTGGTAATGTTTATTTACAGCTAGCAAAGTCAGGGGATTTTCCGAATGGTCTGTAATATACCCCTGGGATAAAAAACTTGCCATTTCTTGAAAACTTCTGATGAGTTGTTTTTAAAAATTATTATTTTATCGATCCCCGTACATAATGAGCAGGGTGTGACAATAAACCATTGGCAAAGTTTAATTTCGTTTGGTCTACATTGGGGTGGTATTTAACCTGCAAAAAATACTTGTAACCCAGCCGGGGGCCCGGGGAGTGTGACTCCAAAAGGGCTGCTTATTTTTTGGGTGCCCAAGACATGTGGCCCCCCTTTCTGTAAATGATGATAGATGGACTACTGGTGTCTCTCCCCGAGCCTTAAGTCCATAAAATTCGTTGAATTTTTTCGTATTATTGTTCTCAAACTACTACCCGACAACCCGTTGTAATCTACTCCCTTTTGAAAGTAAGCTTAGCCAATTTATCAGTTCTATCATGATCTGAAGACCAAAGTGAGTGGAATCCACGCATGTGCCCCTCTGACTCCCGTCCCCAATCTACCATACCTGTGTCTGGTTTTTGACACAAGCATCCACAAATTTAGCTTAATGGTAGAGCATTTATGGTGACAGAGAATCATTACAAAAAAACTGTCAAAACTTTGATACATAGATGCATTTCAGTGCAAGGAGTATGGCAAACAGTTTGTCTCAAGGTAGGCCCAATTTTGATGCGTGCTCCCAAATTTTTTTTAGGGGCCACACTCTGTACGACAACAGCAGCATACCCCGTGCACCAGTGGGTTGGTGAACAGAAAAATAGGTAAAAAATTTGCGAGAGTGTGGGCTGTGTGACTAAGTTATCAAAACAGCTTAAGGCCTCATGTTTGGTTCAAGGCGAAGTTTTGGTTTGGGTTTAAGAAGTAGTTTGGGGGGAAATGGAGGATGGTAGTTTGGTGGGTAATATTCCTGGAGCGGAGAAGGCCGCTGTTGCCTTATTGACATAGATCATGTTCTGATTCATGCGGAGGTCGGTTCCCGTTTTTTTTGTCCATCTAGGGAGTGTTACCGTGCTGAGGAAGTTTGGAGGGGTTCTGTGCAGGGTTTGAAAGGCTTTTCCTGAGCTATTAACCCCAATTAGGATTTTCTTTAGTAACACGATCTCTGTCTTTGGAATATCAAGTTCTTTTTGCATATTTTTAAAAATTTTGGCGTAAGGGGATCCTAAAATTCCTCATTGCTTTTTACTGCAGTTTTTCCCGCCCTCCCAAAACTTCCAGTCAGACACAAAGCAAGAGTGGGCGCAAATCAACCAAGATCTAATTTAAGCAAGTAATCATTTCACAAATTTTAACTTAGCACCATACCTGGGGGGAAACCTGCCACAATTTAAGTGCTTTTTCTTTCTTTGTATTGGTGACAAAAGTCTTGTTACAAAAGGTCCAAAATAGGGACCTCAAAGCCTAGATACCCGTATCTGCTTAATTTCTAGAAAAGGGCCCCTCATGCAATTGGGTCGACGAACTGTGCCCCTCTGTCGAGGAGGAAGCCTATTGGTATCTTTGTTTTATCAGTAGGATTATCAACCCCCGGTCCCACACAGGTAGTACATGATTAAGAATGTTTTGGGGGTTGGGAAAACCGGGGGTGTGAAACATTATGTCTCAGCAAAAATAATCACATAAAGATGGGGTGACTAGGCATAGCATTAGTAATGCATTAATTTGAAATTGAACAGTGTGGGATGAGCAACCTCCTGTGGGGTTCCTAAATTTAAAGTCTTTAGTTTTCACTTCTATGTCCCGGAAAAACACAGGCGTTTTCTGTTGGGCAGGTAACCTTTAATCCCCGGGGAAACCCTCCCCAACATCCATTCTGGCAAGTTCACTAATGATTACATGTCGGTTGGCTACATCGAAAACGGATTTAAGGTCAAGGAAATAGTGTAAGCTGTCTGTGCAGGGTGAGAAAGGTGGGTAGCAATGTGCAGTCCCTTTCCCTGCATGAAACCTGTAACCCGGGGGGACAAAAAATTTTTTGATTCTGTCATGAGACTTAAATCATTCTCTCAAAAAGTTTTTCACAAGAGCTAGTAAAAGTATTGGCCAAATGCATTTTGTTGATTGGGCTTAGGAAAATTTGGGAAGATGAGGCTGTTTGGTCCCCAAGACTGAGGGAGCTCCCCGTTACATTCATGTTATATAATTCAAGTAATGGTTTCCCTGTACCGACACGCAATTGAGTACGTTGTAAGTAATACCTCCCCACCCGGGGCGTGGGTTTCCCTATGCTGCATCAAGTTCAAATTAGTGAAAAGAAAGTTAAATCATTGCCTTGCCGACTAAAGCAAACAAGTCTCTCCCTTGCTCTTTTTTGTATTTAATTTTGCCTGTTGGTACTGGGAAGATTGTCATGCTGATGTAGCAGCCCCGCACTGACTAACTCATTGCCCTACAGGGATGAGGGTGCGCGATCAGCCCCGTTTTGTTACCCCTTAAATTTTATTTATGTCCCTCCCTGCCCGGCTAAGTAGGGTGTGAGCATTAAGAGTTGCAAATTTTTCCCCCGTTGTTTGCCAGCTCTGTATATGCTTTGGCAGCAGCAAGGGCGTTTGGAAGAGCCTCAGCATTCCCCGGGGTTTTATGTTTTTTATGGCAGGCCCATCTGCGAGCAGTACGTTTTAGGTCGAAGTTTTGAATCATTGTAATAAGATGTTTTTGAAGGGGTATGTTATTATGGAAATTTTTTGGGGTTTTGAGTACCAAGAGGTTTCAGTGGCGGCTCTAATAGTTTGAAATACTGCTCACAAGGTCATTTTTAAAATCAAAGCCCTCAAAAATACCAGTCAGTCACATTCCAAAGTCATCAGCGTCGGGGAACATTAAAAACGTTTCCTTTTGAAAACCCCCCGGGAAAACATAAAATTTCCTTTTGAGGTTACCGGAAATGATCCCGAAAAGGGGGGTTTTTACGTTCAAAGGAAGACTCTCGTGGCGAAGTAATGTTGAAGCCAGGCACAGATCAAGGGGGCCTCCCTGATATGTGTGGTTCAAGGTCACCTAAAATTTTGGGTATTATCATGACTGTTTTTTTAAAAGTGCAACGTTGATTGCCATTACGATACCAAACTGTAGTTTCCAATGCTTTGTTTTTTGAAATTTTAATCGCCAATAATAAAGTAGGCTCGAATGGACAAGTTGGGGGCCCAAATAAATTAAAAATTTTCAGCAGGAGTGTACAAGTTAAATATGTTGAGAGAGATTCCCTATAAAAATCCCAACACCCTGATATTGTAGCCCTCTGTTTTTATGTGCAAGAAGTTGATGGGGGAGTGATTTTTTTAAAATATAGAACACAAATTAGTAGATTTGAGGTTATATGAAAAATGTGGTAATTTGGGGGTTGGGTTTTTCAGGGCTCTGCATCTTGTAGAAAACATCTTTAAGGGTTCGTGGTTACTTTATGATTAAGGTCAGGGGTCTTTTTCTAAGTGATGCAATACCCGCTTAAAAAGAAAATTTTACGAGTTTTGATCCATTATAGTAGTCCCTGGGATCATTTGGTTTTCAGCATAATGGAAAAATGTTCATATAAATAGCAGACCTTATCAATGTCAACGTGCTACCCTTGTCCATGAGTTTTGTAAGTGCACTTCCCGTTTTTAAGGCTCGTGGGAGTCTTCGAAATAAGGCATGCGCTGTTTGTGTGAAAGTATGATAGGTGACACCACCATCACATTCCCTCCTCCTAACATTACAGGGAACCTCAGCGTCATCCAACCCCCACTAAACCAAAAGGTTCATTACATTTTTCAACAGTATTGTATTCAACTTAAAGTTAATGTGGTTAACCCATCACACTCTGCACCACCACTTTTATTACGTCTCATATTATAACATATAGCACCACCCCCCTCATCACACTTCCCACCAAATTTTAAATTTCCTCAACACTATTACAACTTATAGAACCACCGCTTCATCACACTCTTTCCCCCCAAATTATATTACTAAAATCATAGACACCTTGCCTTTTTTGTGTTTCTCACTATAGTTATCAACACAAGTATTAGTTGTCATTACTGTAATTAAAAAAACACCCCCCCACCTTTTTCAGCAGCCTTACACTTGCTTTCAAAATTGTGACCTTTTTTTTATTGGTACACTTACACATTTTTTTGTGTTGTTCAAGTTGTTTTTTTCAGGAGAAATTGTTGTGTTTCCCCGTACTTTTATGCGAAAAATCAATTGTATACCCCCGGAGCAAAAACTTGGAAAATTCTGGAGGGCGAAGTCCCGGTCAGTGGCTCGTTGGCTGACTGCAGCTGACTCAGTAGGTGGGATTGACAGCCCACGTGATGGAGGTCTTTGTGTGTCCCCAGGTGAGGTGTCAACCCTTGTTTGGGGAGGCATGAGCCGTTTCATCCCGAGGATTGGTAGTCCTGGGGGGTCATAATGAGGGGTACAGGGGGAAGTGCGGGTTTGGTTGTGGATCAGCCCTCACATGCAGTCAGCATGTGCTGCTGTACTCCTGAGGTCTTACAATTGATACATTGTTTAGCAACATTGTTGCTGTTTATCATTCATAAACCCTTCAGAAAGGGAGTTTTGGGCCACACTGCACACGGTGACTTAGATGGGCATTTCCTGGGGAATGTGGCCCCACGTTGACCTTTAACATCGACGTTGAGGGGTTGTACAATGCAATGTTAAAAGCGTCTGTTTAGGGCTCGCGGGGGGTGAAAATAGCGTGGCAGAGTCCCCTGCCAGTCCAAAATCGGCTAATTCAACCGTTGGAAAGTCGACGGGGCCCTTTCAACTTGCTTGACGCCAATATGAGGATTCAAGTGCTTGTTGCGTTGTAGATGACAATAACATTTAGGTGCCCTTGGTGGGCGCCGGAGTTTGATTTGGATATTGCAAGTGAGAAGTTTGTTATAAATGCTGAATATTAGGGACAAAGGTGTTATCCCATCGTGGGAAAATTTAAGTTTTTAAAGTTGGGTTTTCACTAGCTTCGAAAAACCCGTTAAACTTGGTCTCTTGATCAGTGTTTTTAGGGAAAACTAACCCGAAGCTTTGGGAGGGTGCGCCCACTTATTGTTTCAGCAAGCTTTCTTGGAAGCCTCGTTTTTTTTTCCGGCCTGTTTTCTAAAATATGTTTTAAATCTGCCCTTTCCCTCATCAGACAACCCATCAGCTTACTCAAACTGAAGGTTTTCAAAATGGCAGGGCTAAAGGAAACGGTGAATAGAAAGGGGCAAAGGAAGGGGTTTCAATTCGTGACAAGGCAAATGGGTTGTAGTGGCCTGGGGTCGCAGTGCGATTTTCAGGTCATTCAGTGGGCCCTAGTGCTCGGAATTTCCAACACGTACTAATTGTTAATTATCCAAAACCCCGACTTAACACATCTACACAGTGCTTGGAATGACAGCAAAATTTTCCTACATAAGAATAGTTCTCACAACACCGAAGGTACGGCCGGAACACTTTTAGAACGTTTCACAAAGGCTGGCTTGGAGCGCTGTTTAGCCTGGATCAGCTAAACTCGCCCTTATCCCATATGTAGATAATGGCGACGAGTTAAGGGATACCGGTGAATAGGAAAGTCGAGGAAGGGCATTCACCTCACTGACACACGCAGTATGGGTGTAAGTGGCCATGCGGGTCTTATAGTGCCATTTTCAAGGTCACCCAGCAGGCCAGACATTCCTCACTCATTTTAAGCCTACGTAGGTACTGATGGTAGCACAATGTCCCAAGTCAGTGAAATCCACTCGTGCAAATAGTTACAACAAATCTGCAGCACTTAACACTTCTAGCACAAACTTACTATGTTTATAGGTGAACCTCTGGCATGTCCCATGTTTATAGGTGAACCTCTGGCATGTCTTACTCGTGGGCATCTCGTGGAAAGGCGCCCTGTTCCTCTGTGAGAAGTGTCAGGTTCCTGTATTGGTTAGCCACATTGTTAGACTGCCCCCTCTATCAACGAGCATGCAGAATTTACCTCTAACGTCGTCTCCACTCTCCTACTCTTTCTTTCCTTCCCTTCTTGCTGATGGACCCTCCTTTAATCCTGACTCTCATTGACTTCTTGACAACGACTGATTTACTCCACAAACTCTGATGATACCTTTCGCACTCCCCTCAGCCCTTTCTACCTCGATCTCTTACTGCTCTCTACCCTTTCACTATCCACTGCCCCGCTGTTCTCCGTAACCTATTACTCGTCCATCTCCCTTTTGCCACCTGATACCATCGCTTCCTTCCTGCCCTGCAGCTCTGTATAGCCCTTGTGGTTTAGCGCTTCTTTTTTATTATAATAATGTCTTTTAGGGCATCCAAGACCTTGTCATCATGGTCCAGTAGCTGAGAGACAGACAGGATCGACCTGTTCTAAACCCATTTCCCTGGGTTGTGTAACTGATGGGTATCTGGCTGGGTTGCTATCTTGCTTCTTAGAAACATTTCAAAGATTTTCATGATATAGGACGTTAGCGTTATCGGTCTGTAGTTCTTTGCTACTGCTTTACTGCCCTCTCTGGAGTGGGGCTGTCTGTCGTTTTTAGCAGCTGTGGGATGATCCCTGACTATGCTCCCTCTCCCTAGGATGCGAAAATCACATGATAGGGGCTTCTTGCAGTTCTTGATGAACACAGTTCCACGAGTTTGGGCCTGGGGCAAAGTGCATGGGCATGTCATTTATTGCCTTTTCGAAGTCGATTGGTGTCAGGATATCAGGTAGGTTTGAGTAGACCAAATTGCTTAAAAAAAAAAAAATTTAGGTCATACTGTCTGGTTAGCAGCTCGCTAAAATGCGTAATATTGGGACTCGAGTAGCTTACTCATTTCCTTACTGTCATCTGTAGGACCCATTCGTTTTTAAGTAAGGCCCCTTTGGTTTGATTTGGCTAAAAAAAGAAATTTTTTTTGGTTTTTTTAATTTTTATTTATGGTTTAGTTTTCTGCATTTCTTGCTCCTTTTAAAAATTCCTTTAACCTTGTTTTTTGGGGCTATATCTTGACCAGTGTTTCCTTTC
>NC_069453.1:26623981-26745382 GCF_026875155.1 Cherax quadricarinatus
GCATTTTCAAAAATAACAAAAAATCTTTGTTTTGTTTGAATTTTTGTTAAAATTTAAATAATTTATTTTGGTGGAATATTTTTGAAATTTTAAAGACTTCTTTCATTGTTCCTATAATTAAATTTTTTAACTGCTTATAGTTCACTGCCCCAAATTTTTTCCCTTAAAGGGATATTTCTGAATTCAGCTACTAAATGATGAAAAGGCATAGTTGGCCTTGTTGAAAATCTAGCATCTTTAGTATTGTGATGTACCTCCTGCTGGAAAATTTAATCTCAGAGCATGTCAAATAACCTTTTTCAGATGCATGTGAACAGGAAAATTCAATTCAATTCAGAGTTTATTCTCTATAAGGATTACAATGCTGATTTTTACAGAATTTGGTTATTGGTGGTTTACATGTATAAAATAATTAGAGGGTACCACTAGAACATCTAGCATGGCTAGCCTCTTCAAGGGGGGCTCCTTGGCGTGGTGAAGAGGCTCTTGGTCTGAGGAATCAGACTTGTTGGTCTCCTTCCTCAGACCGAACCTAATTACCCCCCAATCCCCCCCTCCCTATCTCATCCTCCCCTTTCTCCTTTCCTCCTCCCCACCCCTTCCTTTTGCCCTTCCTCTTTTTGGCCTTTGAGATTTCTCCCACAGGCGCGCTATTATTATAATCAAAAAGAAGCGCTAAGCTACAAGGGCTATACAGAGCTGCAGGGTAGGGAAGGAAGCGAGGGTATTGGATGGCAGAAGGGAGGAGGGATGATCAGTAGGTTACAGAAAACAACAGGGAAGGGGATAGTACGGGGGTAGAGGGTAGCAAGAGATTGAAGTAGAAAGGGCTGAAGGTATAAGAATTTGTGAAGTAAGTCAGTTGTCTAAAAGTCAGTGAGAGTGTCTGGATGAAATGTGGGTCCATCAGCGAGAAGGTAGAGAGAGAGAGAGAGCAGCAGAGCGAAGACGACGACGGAGGTAAATTCTGCGTGCTCGTTGATAAAGTTGGCAGTCCAACAGAATGTGGCCGACTGATAATGGAACTTCGCAATTCTCAGAGAGGAGCAGGGCGCCTCTCCATGAGATATCCATGAGTAAGAAGAGTATGGCCAATGCAAAGCCGGGAGAGAGTAGTCTCCCAACCTCGACACTGGTGATAAGAAGACGGCCAGTAACCTATACTCGGTTTAATACATTGAAGTTTGTTGCCGAGCATAGTAGACCAACGTTGTTGCCAACGGGTGTGAAGTTGGGAAGATATTACAGCAAAATGTCCGTAAAGGAATTACCTCTTACATGAAACTGGTAGGTCATGTACTGCAGACCCGCGCAGCAGTGTGGCCTGTTCATTGCCTTGTACGTCAACATGACCAGGGACCCAACAAAAAACAAATATGCTTGGTAAAGTGCGGCGTAGCCAAAGTTGGAATATGGGGACTAAGGTGTGAGGTTGTATCAAATTTCTGTATAGCCTGTAATAAAGCACTATGGGAGTCTGAGACAACCACAAAATTGAAGACACAGGCATACGATGGCAATACGGATAGTGCTGTAAGGATGGCATACAATTCAGCAGTAAAAATACTAGCTGAAGATAGTAAAATGCCTTGTATGGAAGCTGTCCGGAAAACACTGCTGCGAATCCTACGCCGTCAGAAGATTTAGAGCCATCTGTGTACACCCAATGGCATTAGTATGAGTGAAAGTGGTCAACGAAAAATGAGAGCGGGAAGCGACCGAGACAGTTGGGCTTTGAGCAAGGAAGAGAGAAAAGAACAGACTCGAAAAAAAAAACTGTGGAACTTCCCAGGGGGGTAGGGGAAAAGTGAGATGTCTACTTTACATAGAAAAGTGAGTAATTGAAGAACAAGAGACGAATGAAGGCGAAGAGAGAAGGGACGGAGCCGTAAACAGGGGCGGCGAACAAATAATGTCTACTAATATCAGTGACATTCTGTAAGTGGGATGGATTGCGGAGATCATGGGAGTTTGTGTACATAGTAGCGAAGGCAATGGGATCACGGCGATCGGATAAGGGATGTAAAGTTCGTTCTGCATAGAGGCTCTCGACAGGGGAAGAGCAAAAAAGCAACAAGCATAAACGTTAATCCTTGGTGATGATGGGGTTAAGGCTAGAGAGAGGAGTAGCAGGAAGAGTGCCGCTGAATAGTATCTGGTCACCATAATCAAGTTTCGATAAAAATAAGGGTGGGAATGTAGGCGAAGGAGGGTTCGACGATCAGCTCCCCATGAAAGATGAACAAGTGTTTTAAAGAAGGTTTTCAGCCGGCTGTGACAAGTGTCCTTCAGAGAGGTATTGAGAGGTTTCCAGGATAACTACGATCAAAGAGGAGGCCCAGAAAACTTGATTGTATCACGTTCGGGTCGGGAGCCATAAGAGGTACAAGTGATCGGAGATGACAGAGCGTCTGTGAAAGTAATTGAGGGGGGGGTTCGGTTTTAGTGCTGGGAAAAATTTAAACCCATGTGTGGTGGCCCAATTGGAAACACTATTTGTCCATACCTCGCTGGCATTACACTGCAGCCCGTATCCACTTGAATAAGTGGTTTGCATATGATTCTTTTTTATTCTTCTCTCCTCGAGCTTTTTCTATCCCAGGACTTTGCTTTCTTGTTTAATCCTTACCACACCACTTCTGTTACTTGGTGATTTTAATGCCCACCATTTCCTCGGGGGGGCGGGTGGGGTCTCATTGTGACTCGCGTGGCGTCCAGTTGGAGGCTTTTCTCGCCTCTCACCCCTCCATGTTTTAAATTACGGTACTCCCACCCATTTTGATCCTTGTATCATACTCTCTCTTGCATCTATTACTATCAGTCGGCCTCTTTCTCCCACTGCACTAGACATTCACTGGTCTGTTTACGGACTTAATGACAAGCTAATCCCTTTTCCAATCATTTTTCTTTTTTTTTCTTCTTCCTATTACCACCTGTCCGCAGACCTCGCTGGCATATTTGATCGGGCAAATTGGGATCTTTACTCACACCTCACTGCTTTTAGTGAGGGTTCTTCTTCATCCTCCATTGATGAGTCCTACACTCTTCTCGACGTAGGTTTATAGCCGCTTCTCATTCTATACCTGGAGAAGATCCGGGGGAGGGGGGAGGGTTCAACGCCCCCGTGGACAACAGGCTGTTACATTAAACTTGTTCGGTACCATATTTTTTTTTATTTCAAATTCTCAAGTGATAAAGAATTAAAGTGATCAAGGAGGGGTTTTGGGATATTAGCAGTCTGGAGGGAGATATTGTGTATCTTTATATGATATATGCTTCCAAACTGTTGTGTTCTGAAGCACATCTGCAAAAGTGATTGTGTGAGTGAGTGTAAGTGTTGAATGATGATGAAAGTTATTTTCTTTTTGGGGATTTTCTTTCTTTTTTGGGTCACCCTGCCTTGGTGGGAGACGGCCAACTTGTTGAAAAAAAAAAATCATAGATGAGCACTGCTGAATAATGCCTTACTTTGAAGTAATTACAGGTAGTTAGAAAACAATCAGAACACCTTTAACAATATCTTAAGGGATAGTTACAACACACGAGTATTCCTACCTTTAGAGCCAAGTACACCGTGAGGATTTGAAGCATTAGGGAGAAGAGTAACTCTCAGGTCCACTGGTGCTGTATAGTCCTTGTGGCTTAGCACTTCTTTTTGATAATAATAATAATAAATCAGGTCCACTGGAATATCCAAAGCTGTTGGTGGTTTGTATTCCTGAAAATAACAACACATCTTAGTTAAAAATTTAAGAACCCTTTGGGGGTTTCTGACAGAAATGTTCAAATAAAACTGTAAACAAAACTTATTATGCTAACCTTGGTTTATCAACCTTACTTTATAATAATACAGGAATAATAATGCTATGCATCTGTAACTTTAAAATTTGAAATTTGTTTTCTGCTAAAATTAAATTCATCATCTTCATGATTATTCCAAAAAATTATTAATTTGTTATGCTCCCCATAGTTCATATTTTGATATGGTAACTAAAATGGCATTGTTTGCATACAGTAAATGACAATTTTAATTGTACTATTAAATAACTGGTGGAGAAAAATAGGTGCTTATCCAAAACAAAGTGCGACCTTGAAATAAGAACAAAGGAAAACATACCACAGGTGGGGTTATAGAACTGCGATCAGAGTCATAAAACTCAGACTGATGTGCTAGCCCAGTGGCTAACACTTCAGTCTGGAGATTCTACGACCCTGCCATGGTAGGGTTTGTTGACAATGTATTACGATTTCGTGGCCAAGCAAAGGAAAAGTTAAAGCATTTAGGAGCTATCGACAAGCACAGAGAGATTTAAGTGTATTACAAAATGTAGATGAAAGATGCACCAAATATCTTAAACACAGGAAAACCCAACAATCCTGTCAGTGCCAAAAATGTTAATAGGGTTTATTTTCTATCACTCATTAGATGAATGGTAATATTTTCTCTGGTCAATTATTGTCTGCCAGCTATGCATATAAAATTAAAAAATCTCATAAACTTTATTTTTTTCATGTAAATCAAAAACATTTTTACATATAATTCTAAAAACTTGCATGACAAGTTCAATGCCTCAGAATTACAATTAAAAATGTTAAAAAAAAAAAACAAAAAAAAAAAAAAGACATTCTTACCCAAGTGCTTGTTTGAAAGATTCTGGCCTGTATTTGTATCATATTTTACAATTCTGATGTATAGAGACCTAAGCCCATGATGAAGGCAACCTTCCACTTGTACGATATCAATGTAGGAATTCATACTTCTCCCACAGTCTTCAATGATGTCAACACGCCGTACCCCTAAACCTCAGGCAGGCATTCTCGAATGTGCGTGCCTTTGGTGGGTCTCCTGCTTGTGTCCGTGCAGTCCAGTTTGAAACGCGCTGCATGAGGCAGGTACCGGTACAATAGAACCGATGAGAGGACTTCTTGATTTTAGCGGAAGCGGGCGATCGCTCGCCGTGTCATCCGTGAAGTAATTGCACTTGTTGGCGAGACTATGTTTCCACCATTCACCTCAGCTTCTTCTATGGTGCACTGCTCTGAAAAAGATGAGGAAATTGAGTGGTAAATACTCTCCTGACCCGGCTTTGTTTACGGGTTCCGCTGGGTTGATGTAGCAAACCCTCTCGACGTTGCCATTGAACTTGGCACACATCTGGTCCGTATTTCACGGGGCTCATCTATGACCCTCGTTTCTTTCCCAAAGTCTGCCAGAGAGTTAGTACCCTTGGACTTTTCTTCTCTAGGAGAAAGACAGTTAATGTGCCTTTTTACACTCAAGAACTGGATGGCACGCTCTCGCTTGCCGATCATCGGCAGCTGGGCCTGTAGACATCAATTCCTATGTTGCGACATTTTCATCGGTAGCCCTTATAGTCCTCTTCACTCTTCAATCTTATTTGGGCACAAGGGAGTTCTTCCCCAGCAGTGAAATTGCCATTGTTCTCCCTTTCTGCAAACCGGGGATACTAAGGACATGATGCCTCCCAAATCGTCCCATTCACTTTACTAGAAGCAGTTTTTTTGCAAAGTGATGGACACGTCTCGTAAATCGACGTTTTAATGTGGTTATTTTAGACACGACAGTCTTCCTCTAGTCAATATGGCTTTCGTAAGGGGTCGTTCTTATATACACCCCTTCCTACGCTTGGATACGTATGTTCGTAATGCCTTTGCGAATAATCACCTCAGTTATTTCCATATTTTTGACCTTGAGAAGGATATGACACCTTGGAGGTATAATATTTTGGCCCAGGGCCCATTCTTAGGCTCCGAGGCAATCTACCATCCTTCTTAAGACTTTTTAAACTGACAGTATATTCCGTGTCGAGTCAATAATGTTCTTTCCCGGATTCGTCCAAGCTGAAGGGTGTCCCACAGGGAGGACCAACATTCTCCTTGCTATTAAATGATTTGGCCTCTGTTTCTTCCACCAATATTGTCTGGTCATCACTCTATGTTGATGACTTCGCTATTGCTTGTGCAGGCGCCAGACTGTCATCTCATTGCAGTTTCTCTCTGCATGCGGTCGACCGTGTTTCCACTTGGGCCACCACGCATGGGTTTAAATTTTCATGTAACCAAAATCACCAATTACTTTCACTAGATGCTTTGTCATCTCGATTCATCTTCATATCTTTTGGCTCCCGTATCCCGAACGTGATACAGTCAGGGTTTCTAGCCTTCTCTTGACCATAGGTTTATCCTGGAAACCTCACATTACCTCTCTGAGGCAAACTTGTCACAGCGGCTCTAAACCTTCTTAAAAACCCTTGCTCATCTTCTGGGAGCTGAGCATCGAACTCTGCTTCGCCTACATTCAAGCCCTCGTTTTATCGAGACTCGAATTATGGTGACCAGGATTTATTCCACGGCCTCTACATGCTACTCTCTCTTTGCTTACAACTCTATCCATCACCCAAGGATTACATTTGTGCCTTGGTGCTTTTTTCGCTCTTTCCCTGTTTGATGAGCCTCTATGCAGAAGCGAGTGTTCCATCCTTGTCTGGTTGCGTGATGTCCATTGCTTCGCTACTATGTACGCTTCACGTCTCCACAATCCTTTCCATTTATTAGATGGTCACCGATATTAGTAGACATTCTTTATTCGTTCGCCCGCCATGTTTGCTCCCGTCCCTTTTCTCATTCGCCTTACATTCACTCTTGTTTCCTTCAGTTACCACCTTTATATGTTCATGTAGCATCTCCACTTTTCCCTTTATCCCTGGATGTTCCAGCTGTTCGGGGTCTGTTCTTTCTCACTCCCTTGCTCGAAAGCTCAATGCCTACGGTGGCTTCCCGCTCTCTTTTCTTGATCACTTCCACTCCCATTCTCATGCCTCCGCGTGTACACAGATGGCTCTAACGTCTTCAGCACGGGTCGGATTCGCAGAGTGTTTCCGCGACAGCATCGTGCGGGGGCCATTTACTATCTTCGGCTTGCATTTTTACTCTGAACTGTATGCCATTCTTGCAGCACTTATTCGTATCGCATCTATGCCTGTGTCTCATTTGTGGTAGTCTCAGATCCCTTAGTGCTCTACAGGCTATATGAAAATTTGATACATCTCACCCCTGTTCCTCGTATCCAACTTTGGCTACGCAGTATCTTATGAACAGGCTATAAAAGATATTTTTTGTTGAGTCCCTGGGTCATGTCGCCGTACAGGGCATGAACAGGAAGACACTGACTGCGTGGTCAGCAGTACTTGACCCTACCAATTTCCTATAGAGGTGTTCCATTTCTGGACTATTTTGCTGCAATAGTTTACCCACCTTCACGCCCGTTGGCAACAACGGTGGTCACTCTGCTTTGTAACAAACTTATTCTATTAAAACCGAGCATAGGTTACTGGCCGTTCTTCTTGTTAATCAGTGCGTGGTTGGGAGACAACTCTCTCGTCTTCGCATTGGCCACAACCGGTCTTTTCACGGGTATCACATGGAGAGGCACCCTGTACCTCTCTCGTGAGCAGTGTCAAGTTCCAGTATCGATTAGCACATTCTGTTAGATGCCCTCTCTATCAACGAGCACGCAGAATTTACCTCCAACGCCGTCTTCGTTCTACTACTCTCTCTTTACCTTCCTTCTTCTGATGGACCCCCTTTAATCCTGACTCATTGATTCTTGACAACGATGATTTTACTCCACAAACTCTGATGATGATACTGTCTTGTCTTCAACTTATTGGGATCACTACGACAAGGTCCTAACTGCACTAGAAGACAAAAAGAATGCAGATGTAATATATACAGACTTTGCAAAAGCCTTCGACAATTGTGACCATGGCGTAATAGCGCACAAAATGCGTGCTAAAGAATAACAGGAAAAGTCGGTCGATGGATCCTATAATTTCCTCACTAACAGAACACAGAGAGTAGTCGTATTCAACAGAGTAAAGTCCGAGGCAGCTCGTGTTGAAAAGCTTGTTCCACAAGGCACAGTACTAGTCCCTCTTGTTCTCATCCTCTTATCCGACATAGACAAGGATGTCAGCCACAGCACCGTGTCTTCCTTTGCATGATGACACCGAATCTGCATGAGCAGTGTCTCTATTGAGACACTGAAAGGCTCAGGCGGACATCAACCAAATCTTTCAGTGGGCTGCCCCCGGAAAAATATCATGAGTTTCAACGATGAGAAATTTTCAATTACTAGTATGTAAACTTGATGGAAATTAAATTTTCATCAGTGTACAAAACAAATTTATGGCCACTAAATAGAGCGAAACACCAACGTCAAAGCCTGGGAGTGATTATGTCAGAGGATCTTCACCTTCAAGGACCATAACATTGTATCAATCGCATCTGCTAGAAAAATGGACAGGATGGATAATGAGAACCTTCTAAATAGGGGCTGGTATAGCCCTTTGGCTTAGCACTTCTTTTTGATTAAATAATAATAATTCAAATAACTAGGGAGGCCAAGCCACATGATGACACTCTTCAGTCACTTGTTCTATCTAGGCTGGATTATTGCTTGCACTCTAAAACAGGCACCTTTCAAGGCAGGTGAAATTGCCGACTAGAAAAATGTAGAGAACTTTCACGCGCGCGCATATAACGGAAGATAAAACAACCTCAATTACTGGGAGCGCTTGAGGTTTCTAAACCTGTAATTCCCTGGAACGCAGGAGGGAGTGATACATGATTATATACACTGGGAAAAATCCTAGAGGACTAGTACCAAACTTGCACACGAAATCACTCACTATTGGAAAGCAAAAGACTTGGCAGACGCATGCACCATTCACCCCCAATGGAAAGCAGGGGTGTTCACTAGCACGTTAAGAGACCTACAATAATTGTCAGGGGCCCGAGACTGTTCATCTGCCTCCCGCACACATAAGGGGGGATTACCAAACAGACCCCTGGCGGTCTCTCAAGCTGGCACTGGACAAGTACCTAAAGTCAGTTTCCTGATCAGCCGGGCTGTGGCTCGTACGTTGGTTTGCGTGCAGCCAGCAGCAACAGCCCTGGTTGATCAGGGGTGATCACCAGGAGGCCTGGTCACTGGACCGGGCCGCGGGGGCGTTGACCCCAGAAAACTCTCTCCAGGTAAACTCCAGGTTACGCACTCCCTCAGCCTTTGAGCTCAGCTCTTGCTTGCCTTTACCCTTTCACCAATCCATGCTCCGCTGTTATCCGTAACTATTACTAATCCACTCCCTTTTGCCACTGATGCCCTCGCTTCCTTCCTGCCTGCAGCGCTGTATAAACCCTGTGGCTTATAGCCGCGTCTTTTTGATTATAATAATAATAATAATAGCATGGCTAGGCATTTCGGGCAGACTTAGATTAATTCTTAAATTTAAATTATTACAAATTGAGGTAAGTTGGTATTATGGCTAAGTGACTAAATACTAGATTGTGAGTTTAGCAATGTGAATGCTTTTGTTTTGGCACAATACATAGTTTCAGTATTGGAGTATCACAGGCCAGCTTATGACTAGTTCGGATTCATTATTTTAAGATTGAGATTGATATTTCTGTTTATGGTCAAATGGGTGAGTGAGTGTAAGTGTGAACCACCAGGTGGTATTCGTGTAATTAGTTGACGGGGTGTATCAGGGAGACGAGATGTCTAATAGTAGTTTTGAAGGTGATGAATGTGTCTGCAGCTCTAGAGTTTTCAGATAGGGTGTTCCAGATTTTAGGGCCTTTGACATGCATTGAATTTTTGTGAAGGTTTAGTCAGACACGGGGAATGTCAGAGATGTTTGTCTGGTGTTATGCCTGTGGGTTCTGTCACAACTATCAAGAAAGTGTTTTAGGTCAAGGTTAATATTGGAATTTAAAGTCCTGTAGATGTAGATTGCACAGTAGTAAGTGTGGATGTACTGAACAGGGAGTAAGTTTAGGTCTATGGAGAGTGGGGGGGGGGTGTTGCCAGGGATGGGATTTAGTGTTGTGCATGGTATTTCGTTAGTCCCATTGGGACTTGAAATGAAAGTGCACTTTTCGAGCATGCTCTACCACATTCTTGGCTTCGTTTCTGTACTTTGCTGTATTACAAAAATCTGCATGTTCTTGGACGAGTTGTATACATATGATCTGCTCTTCACAAGCTACATACTCTTTAAATTCACATACTACATTAAGTATTGGACCTCTACTTATCTGGAGAGGGTTTCAGGGGTCAATGCCCCCCATGGCCCAGTCTGAGCAGGCCTCATGGTGGATCAGGGACTGATCAACCAGGCTGTTACTGTTGGCTGCACGCAACCCAATGTACGAACCGCAGCCCGGCTGGTTAGGTACTTTAGGCGTCTCCAGCACCTTGAAGACAGCCAGCGGTCTATTGGTAATCCTCCTTATGTATGGTGAGACAGTTGAACAGTCTTCGACCCTTGACACTTGCATTCTCTTATCTTGCTAGTGGGGGGGGGGATGTTGCATCATCTGCTGCATCTTTTACTTTCATTAGAAGTGATTTTTGTGAGTCTAGTACTAATCCCTCTAGGATTTTCCAAGTGTGTGCAATCGTGTATCTCTCCTCTCTGCATTCAAGGGAGTACAGGTTGAACTTCAAGCGTTCACAGTAATGGAGTTTTATCAGTTGTGTGCCATGAAGGCTTTCTGTAAATTTTCTAGGTCAGTAATGAACTTCAGTCTATTAAACTGAGTATAGTTTAGTGGCAGTCTTCTTGTCATCAGTGTCGAGGTTGGGAGACTACTCTCTCCCGTCTTTGCATTGGCCACACTCGTCTTACTCGTGGGCATCTCGTGGAAAGGCGCCCTGTTCCTCTGTGAGAAGTGTCAGGTTCCTGTATCGGTTAGCCACATTGTTAGACTGCCCCCTCTATCAACGAGCATGCAGAATTTACCTCTAACGTCGTCTCCACTCTCCTACTCTTTCTTTCCTTCCCTTCTTGCTGATGGACCCTCCTTTAATCCTGACTCTCATTGACTTCTTGACAACGACTGATTTACTCCACAAACTCTGATGATACCTTTCGCACTCCCCTCAGCCCTTTCTACCTCGATCTCTTACTGCTCTCTACCCTTTCACTATCCACTGCCCCGCTGTTCTCCGTAACCTATTACTCGTCCATCTCCCTTTTGCCCTGATACCCATTCGCTTCCTTCTGCCCTGCAGCTCTGTATAGCCTTGGATGGTTTAGCGCTTCTTTTTTATTATAATAATGTCTTTTAGGGCATCCAAGACCTTGTCATCATGGTCCAGTAGCTGAGAGACAGACAGGATCGACCTGTTCTAAACCCATTTCCTGGGTTGTGTAACTGATGGGTATCTGGCTGGGTTGCTATCTTGCTTCTTAGAAACATTTCAAAGATTTTCATGATATAGGACGTTAGCGTTATCGGTCTGTAGTTCTTTGCTACTGCTTTACTGCCCTCTCTGGAGTGGGGCTGTCTGTCGTTTTTAGCAGCTGTGGGATGATCCCTGACTATGCTCCCTCTCCCTAGGATGCGAAAATCACATGATAGGGGCTTCTTGCAGTTCTTGATGAACACAGTTCCACGAGTTTGGGCCTGGGGCAAAGTGCATGGGCATGTCATTTATCGCCTTTTCGAAGTCGATTGGTGTCAGGATATCAGGTAGGTTTGAGTAGACCAAATTGCTTAAAAAAAAAAAAATTTAGGTCATACTGTCTGGTTAGCAGCTCGCTAAAATGCGTAATATTGGGACTCGAGTAGCTTACTCATTTCCTTACTGTCCTCTCTGTAGGACCCATCTCGTTTAAGTAGAGGCCCAATGGTTTGATTTGGCATAAGAAAAGAAATATTTTTGGTTTCTTTAAATTTCATTTATGGCTTTTAGTTTTCTGCATTTCTTGGCTCCTGTAAGATTCCTTTAACCTTAGTTTGAGGTCTATATCTCTGACCAGTGTCTTCCTACGTATTACACATACACTGGTCTCTCTTAGCCACTCTGTTATTCTTTACCTTCGCCTGTATAGGGAGCACCTTTCTCTTCCTAGTTTACATAATCTCCTTTTCCTTAAAGGAATATGCCTTGAGCATACCTCAAGTGGCACAGTTAATTTGTTCTAGACATAGGTTTGGATCCGTGTTGCTTAGGCTATCTTCCCAGTTTATATCACTTAGGACCTTGTTTACTTGGTCCCACCTATGTTTTATATTATTGAAGTTGAATTTGGTAAAGGCGCTCGACTGATCACATTTTACTTAGAGATGGGACTCGCAGATGACAACAAAGAAATGAGAGATACTGAAGTCCTAATGATTGCATTTACTGAGCCATTAATTAGACTAAAGGTTAATAATCTAAACGAATTTGACCAAGACTCGATTTGGTTTATTCAAAAATTTTTGGTATCTTAACACAAGACTGAAAAAGCAATAAATGGCATGCCCATGTCCAGCCCTAGGCCCCAGATTCGTGGAACTGTTAGACCTGCAATATACTTTCACATACCTTAAATATACAGACCCTCCTTTAACCCAGACTCCTTGATTTTGACAGCAACTGATCTGCACAAAACCGAATGATTTCTCTAGCACTCCTCGAGCTTTTTCTACCTCTTGCTACCCAATACCCCTGCACCCTTCCCTGCCTTGCTGCTCTGACCCTTGTACCTCTTCAAGGGGGGGCTCCTTGGCGTGGTGAAGAGGTTCTTGGTCTGAGGAATTAGACCTGCGTGCTATTCGCTTCTCAGATCCAACCTAATTACCCCCCCAATCCCCCGTTCCTTCATCCTCCCCTTTTTCACTTTCCTCCTCCTCCTCGCCCACCCCTCCTTTTGCCCTAGCTATGCAGATTGGCGGGGCCCCTTTGAGTTACGCGGGTAAGCGAAAGCGACCCCTTCCAGCTTAGGGGTGGGGCGGGGGGGGGTCGTGTGGTTAGGTTTATTTATTTTTATTTTATTTTATTTCATTGTTATTTTTGTTTTGATTAATTTTTAAAAATCAATTTTACTCTCTAAACACTTGAACTTTTTAGGTAGGGACCCCTTTGCACTTGCACCATGTGTGCAGTCTTGGATGAGCCCCTGAACCCCTTGGACCGCGGGGCCCCCAAATGCGCGCGGGCCTAGGCAAATGCCTAGTTTGCCTATGCAGTAATCCAGCCCTGGCTATCATAACTTTGAGGTCTAGTCCCTGGACCCATTATGTACCTTTGTAATCTTTTGACTACCGCCCACAGGATGAGTATGGAGTGCATAATAAAGATATTAAAGTAACACTGAGCCCAGGTATGATAGTGAAACTGAAGAAAGGAAAGCTGCAATGGAGGAAATTAAATTGAATGAGTGGATACATAAGGATATGCAGTGGGAGAATGAAAGGGAGAGGTCAGTCTTTGTGTATGGGCTCCAGGAAGTTGAAGGGGAAACATATGAAGCAAGAAAACAAGGGGAAGAAAAAAGGCAATTGAAAGCATCATAAAAGCAATAGAAGATATGACCCAGCTGGAAAAATTTCGGAGAATAGGGAGGTTTGCAAGAACCCCTCAAGGGAGGTTCCTTGATGTTGGTGAGGGGCTCTTGATCTAGGGAATTGGATCTGTGCTCCGGTTCCCTGAATTGAACCTGAATACCTTCCATCCCCCCACATGCGCTGTATAATCCTACGGGTTTAGCGCTCCCCATGATTATAATAATTGCAAGAAGAACCCGGCCAGTGAAAGTGACTTTCAAGGCAGAATCGACTTGGAACAGAATCCTGCAGGAGAAAAGAAAGCAGATAGGGGGGACATGGCGGCATACCAGAAGGTTGTATCACTACCTGCGTAAGAATACAAAGATGAAAGGCAGAACTGAGAGAGGAGGTACAAGGCGAAAGGAGGAAGAGACGAGGATGAAGGAGGACAGACAGGTGATCCCAGACCCAGGAAGAAGATCAAATACAGCCTCCCTCTCAACTTCCTATAGAAGCCCCCCAACCAGGTCAACCCCAGTGCAACCAAACATTCTAAACAAAACCACCCATGCATATCCAATGCCCTCACCCACTGCATTACAAACTCACCCCACAGCAACCACCATAGTTCCTTATCAGGTCTCCCACTTCCCCAACCCCAATGTAAACCCCCAGAAAAACCTCAGTTTTAGAAAAGTTGGGGTGGTATACAAATGCAGAAGGAATAACAAATAAGTGTGAGGAGTAGCATGAAAGAATTCCAGGACGACATCCCCAGAACATTACATTTGTTCGTTACTCACAGAAACAAAACTCACAGAATAACATGCAATCTTTCCACCTGGATACCCCTCAAGGAAGGTTCCTTGATGTTGGTGAGGGGCTCTTGATTTAGGGAATTGGATCTGTGCTCCAGTTCCCCGAATTAAGCCTGAATGCCTTCCACATCCCCCCAGGTTGCTGTATAATCTACCGGGTTTAGCGCTTCCCCTTGATTATAATAATAATAATAAAATCCACCGGATATCAAATCCTCAAGAAAAGACAGAAGGGAGGAGGTGGGGAAGGAGGAGTTGCACAGCCCCTCAATAAAAACCAGTTGGGTTTTGAAGAAAATGGAAGTGAATGGGATGGCACGGGCGGATAGGAGGGATACTTAGTAGAGAACAATCAGTCTGAGGGACATAAGGTTATAATTGCAGTAATGTACAACCCACCACAGAACTGCAGGAGGCCAAAGAGAAGAATACGATGAGAGCAAACAGAGCAATGGTCGGACACACTAGCCGAGTGTGGCCGAAAGCACACATGGGGGGAGCAAAGTTACTAGTTATGGGTGATTTTCAATCACTTAAGGAGATTGACTGGGAAAAAACCTGGAGCCCCATGGGGGTCCCGAAACATTGGAGGCCAAGATGATGGATTAACGGATGTGGGTATGGGAAAACCTCATGCATCAAACATAATTAGACACTACCAGAGAGAGAGGTGAGGATGTTCCAGCAAGACTGGACCTTGTATCACCTTGAGTAGTTCGGACATCGAGGATATCATGTTATGAAATATTCCAACATTAGAGATGTGTTACTGAAAGAAATATCCTTATTGGGGGTCATATTATGCTTAGTTAGCCCATTCAAAACCCCTGCACAGAAGACCTCCAACTTTCCTCAGCACGTGAACATCCTTCCAGATGGATTCATAAAAAAACTGGAACGACCTCGCATGAACAGCTACATGATCTATGTAAGTTAGGGCAACAGTGACACTTCCCTTGCTCCATGGAATATTACCCTTCCAAACTACCATGCACTCCATTTCCCCCAAAACTCTTCTTAAATCACAAGCAAAAGCTTCGTCTTGTTTTTTTTTTTTTTTTTTAAAGCCAAACCATGATGCTCTTAAGTGTATTATACTTAGTCACACAAAACACTCTTTCACAAATTATTTACGTTGATGGTTCGTTCACCGTCCACTGGTGCAGCTCGGTAGTTACTGCGTTGTCATACAGAGTGAGGCTCTATAAGGAAATTGGAGATGCATCAATAACTGGGCCTCTACTCTTCAAACGAAACTGTTTGCAACTCCATGCATTAAATGCGTCCATGTATCTAAGGTTGACATTTAATTGTAACTGATTCTCTGTCATCCATAAATGTTTACTCTCAACTCATTAAGTATTAAATTGTGGCATGCTTGGTCAGAAGCCAGACATAGGTTATAGGTAAGTTGTGGGCAGTGAAGTCAGAGTGCACATGCTGATGGGTAGGGTTCGTGGTGTGGGGGGGTGGGAACAGAGGGATCGGTGTTGTGATGGTGTTTGGATCTCTACCCTTTCTTCAGTTTGCCTTGGGGGTGGTGTCTTGGCTGGGGTCCCTTCTGCAGTTGTTTCTGGGGGGGGGGTGCTTGTCCTTCCCACCTGTTCCTGGGTTTATTCTGCTCTCCTTTTTCAAAATTCCTCCCATTCCTCTTTCCCCTTGTTCTTTTAGGCTGGAATATTGCTGCACTTAACGCCCCTTTCAAGGAGGTGAATTGCCGACCTAGAAAATGTAGAAAACTTTCAGGCGGCATAACGGAGAAAAAACACCTCAATTACTGGGAGCGTTGAGGTTTCTAAACTGATTCCCGGGAACGCAAGGGGGGATACATGATTATATAACCTGGAAAACCAGAGGGACTAGTCCAAATTGCACACGAAAATCACTCAGAAGCAAAAGATTGGAGAGATGCACCATCCCCCAATGAAAAGCAGGGTGTCACTAGAGTTAAGAGCCCCATCAAAAAGTGTAGGGGCCGAGTGTTCAACTGCCCCCAGCACACAAAAAGGGGGGTTTTCCCAACGCCCCCCTGGCGTCTTAAAGTGGCACTGGAAAGTACCTAAGTCGTTCTGATCAGGGGGTGTGGCCGTACGTTGGTTTGGTGCAGCCAGCAGCAACACCCTGGTTGATCAGGGTGATCCCCAGGAGGCCTGGTCCAGACCGGGCGCGGGGCGTTGCCCCCCAAAACTCTCCCAGGTAAACCCCAGGTTTACGCACTCCCCTCGCCCTTTCTAGCTCAGTCTCTTGCTGCCCTTTACCTTTCCCCATCCCTGCTCCTGTTATCCGTAACCTATTACTCATCCCCTCCCTTTTGCCACTGATCCCTCGCTTCTCCTCCCCTGCAGGCTTTAACCCCTTGGGGCTTAGGCTTTTTTTTTGTTAAAATAATAATAATATAGCATGGCTAGGCATTTCGGGGCGACTTAGATTAATTTTTAAAATTTAAATTATTAAAAAATTGAGGTAAGTTGGTATTTGGTAAGTGACTAAAAATAGTTTGTGAGTTTGAAATGGAATGCTTTTGTTTGGCACATAATATTTTCAGTTTTGGAGTATCCGGCCATTATGACTAGTTCGAATTCATTATTTTAAGTTTGAGATTGATATTTTTTTTAGGGGTCAAAATGGGGGGAGCGAGTGTAAGTGTAAAACCACCAGGTGGATTGTTGTAATTAGTTGAGGGGGTGTATCAGGGGAAGGATGTCTAATAGTATTTTTAAAGGTGATAAATGTGCTGCGCTCGAGTTTTATGGGGGTTTTCCCAGATTTTAGGGCCTTTGACATGCATTAATTTTTTGTGAAGGTTTGGTCAGAAGGGGAAATGTCGGATTTTTGTCTGGTGTTTGCCTGGGGTTCTGCACAACTTCAAGAAAGTGTTTTTGGTCAAGGGTTTAAATTTGGAAATTTTAAAGTCCTGTAGATGTAGTTGCCATAGAAAGTTTGGATGTACTGAAAGGGAGAAAGTTTAGGTCTATGGAGAGGGGGGGGGGAATTGTTCCCCAGGGATGGGTTTAGTTTTTTGTGTGGTATTTCGTTAGCCCCTTGGACTTGAAATGAAAGGCACTTTTGGATGTCTACCACTTTTTGGGCTTCTTTTCTTACTTTGCGTATTACAAAAATCTGCTGTATTGGACGAGTTGTATACATATGATCTGCTTTCAAAACAAATCTTTTTAAATTCAATATCATTAAGTTTGGACCTCTACTTATTGGAGGGGTTTCGGGGTCAAGCCCCCCCCAGGCCCAGTTGGGGGCCCTCATGGGGATCGGGTTGAAACCCGGGTGTTACTGTTGGCTGCACGAAAACAACGTACGAAACCGCGCCCGGGGGTTTTTGGTACTTTAGGGCCCCGCCCCTTGAAGACAGCCAGGGTCTTTTGGAAATCCCCTTTAAATGTTGGTGAGACAGTTGAACAGTCTTCGCCCTTTGACCTTGCATTCTCTTATTTGCTAGTGGGGGGGGGGATGTTGATCATCTGCTGATCTTTTACTTTCATTAGAAGTGTTTTTTGGAGTCTAGTATATCCTCTAGGATTTTCCAAGTGTGTGAAAATCATTATCTCTCCTCTTCCTTAAAGGGAGTACGGGTTGAACTTCAAGCGTTAAAGTAATTAGTTTATAGTTGTGTGCCATGAAGGCTTTTGTAAATTTTTTCTAGGTCAGAAGAAATTCAGTTATTAAACTGAGTATGCTAAGTGGCGTCTTCTTGTCATCAGTGTCGAGGTTGGGAGACTATTCTCTCCGTCTTCCCTTTGGCCCCACTCGTCTTCTCGTGGGCATCTGTGGAAAAGGTGCCTGTCCCCTTGAGAAGTGCAGGTTCCTGTTCGGTTGCCAATTGTTAGACTGCCCCCCCTATCAACGAGCACGAGAATTTACCTTCGTCGTCTCCGCTCTCCTACTCTTTCTTTCTTCCCCCTTTTGCTGGGACCCTCCTTTAAACCTGACTCTCATTTTCTTTTTGACAACGACTGATTTTCCAAAACTCTGATATACCTTTCGCATCCCTCAGCCCTTTCACTCAATTCTTATGCTTCTACCCCTTTTACTATCCACTGCCCCCCTGTTCTCCGTAAAACCCTTTTTCGTCCATCTCCCCTTTTTCCCCCTGATCCCCTCGCTTCCTTCCCGCCTGCTCTGAAGCCCTTGTGTTTAGCGCTCTTTTTTTTTTATAAAAATGTTTTTTGGGGATCCAAAACCTTGTATTAGTCCAGTGCGAGAGACAGACAGGATCGGGCCCGTTCTAAACCATTTCCCCGGGTTGTGTAACGATGGGTATTGGGGGGTTGCTATCTTGTTCTTAGAAACATTCAAAGATTTTCATGTATAGGAGTTAGCGTTTCGGTCTGTAGTTCTTTGCTACTGCTTTACTCCCCCTTTTGGGGGGGGTCTGTGTTTTTTTGCGGTGGGATGATCCCCGACTATGCTCCCTCTCCCTAGGATGCGAAAATCACATGATAGGGGCTTCTTGCAGTTCTTGATGAACACAGTTCCACGAGTTTGGGCCTGGGGCAAAGTGCATGGGCATGTCATTTTTGCCTTTTCGAAGTCGATTGGTGTCAGGATATCAGGTAGGTTTGAGTAGACCAAATTGCTTAAAAAAAAAAAATTTAGGTCATACTGTCTGGTTAGCAGCTCGCTAAAATGCGTAATATTGGGACTCGGTAGTTTCCTCATTTCCTTACTGTCATCTCTGTAGGACCCATCTCGTTTAAGTAGAGGCCCAATGGTTTGATTTGGCATAAGAAAAGAAATATTTTTGGTTTCTTTAAATTTCATTTATGGCTTTTAGTTTTCTGCATTTCTTGGCTCCTGTAAGATTCCTTTAACCTTAGTTTGAGGTCTATATCTCGGACCAGTGTCTTCTACGTATTAAAATTTTCATGGTCTCTCTTAGCCGCTCGTTATTCTTTACCTTGCCTGTATTGGGGCACCCTTTTTCCTTTCCCAGTTTTTCATAATCTCCCTTTTCCTTAAAGGAATATGCCTTGAGCATACCCAAAGTGGCACAGTTAATTTGTTCTAGACATAGGTTTGGATCCGTGTTGCTTAGGCTATCTTCCCAGTTTATATCACTTAGGACCTTGTTTACTTGGTCCCACCTATGTTTTATATTATTGAAGTTGAATTTGGTAAAGGCGCTCGACTGATCACATTTTACTTAGAGTTTGGACTGCAGTGCGCAAAGAAATGGAGATACTGAAGTCCTAATGATTGCATTTACTGAGCCATTAATTAGACTAAAGGTTAATAATCTAAACGAATTTGACCAAGACTCGATTTGGTTTATTCAAAAATTTTTGGTATTTTAACACAAGATGAAAAAAGCAAAAAAAGGGCATCCCCAGCCAGCCCTGGGCCCCGATTGGGGAAACTGTTAACCTAATAACTTTCACATCCCTTTAAAATTTTAAACAGCCCTTTTTTAACCAGATCCTATTTTGACAGAACTGACTGCAAAAAAACCCAAATGTTTCTCTGCACTCCTCGGCTTTTTTACTCTTGCTACCCAATCCCCCGAACCCTTTCCCTGCCTTGTGCTTGACCCTTGTACCTCTTCAAGGGGGGGCCCCTTTGGCGTGGTGAAGAGGTTTTGGTTGAGGAATTAGACCTGTCGGCCCCTTCCTCAGACCAAACCTAATTACCCCCAATCCCCCGTTCCCCTTCCCCTCCTCCCCTTTTTTCCCTTTTTCCTCCCCCTCCCCCCACCCCCCCCTTTTCCCCTAGGCTATTCAGATTGGGGGGGCCCCTTTGGTTAAAAAAACGGGTAAGCAAAGCGCCCTTCCCAGCTTAGGGGTGGGGGGGGGGGGTGGTGTGGTTTTTTTGTAGAATTACAGAAAATAAACCATTAAAATCATTATGAAGCTGTGTTTTTCGTGGTCAGTCAAACAAAGGGGTTCCACATGAAAAATTTTGTCTTTTCCCTGGGGAAATTTGGTGTACGCCCCGTGCAGATATCCAAGAATAGCTCAAGCGTTTAAAACAGGGAAGGTTTTTGGGTATGCCCAAATAAATAAATCTGTGGACAAAATCACAAGGGTATTAAAAGGGTCAACATCAAAGCTGCTTTATAGAAAACCGGGGCTTTTAAACAGATGGGAACTTAAAAAGTCCGGGGTGAATGGTACTGCCCTTTATACTGGCCATGTAGTCAGAAACTGTAAGGCTGGAGATATGTCCTGGTAGTCAGTAAAAAGGGGGGCTGATAGTGCTGTCCCCGGGAGACGTAATGGGGAAGCGGAGGTGCTTTCCCGGGAGCGTAATGGTGAAGGGGGTGCTTCCTGGGAGACGTAATGGTGAAGTGGGATGCTTCCCGGGAACAGTAGGGGAAGTGGAGATGCTGTCCTGGGAGACAGTAATGGTGAAGCTGGAGATTTTGTCCAGGTAGTCGGGAATTATACGCAGGTAGGAATACATAGGAATGACCTCATAGGGGACAGGAGACCATAGTAGGGAAACAAGTGTAGTCAAAGATAAGATAAAACCAATATTGCAAACATAAGAAATACCGCAGGAAATAGCAAACAAGAGGACTCCACTAGCAATAGTGAGGATATATTACCAAAAACAAATGGTGGGAGCTCCATTGTTGGTGCTAGGGAGGATAGAAGTAAGACAGGGAAACATGCACCAACAGGGAATACAGTCACAGAAACCCAAGGCAAACGGAACCAAGCCTGTGCACATACTATGCACTCGGTATCTGCTGGCATGGGAAATCTGGAAAAAACAGATGGGACGTGCAACTATGACCACCCTAGGAAATGCCATGCCCATATGACAACAGGAAATGCAAACTCCCTTCCTGTAAGCTTTTTCACCCTGAACTGTGTACCTCTTCAGTACAGGAAAGACTGTGCTATAACTTAAATTGCCAGGCATACCATCTAAAGGGGACAAAAAGATACAAAACATCCAGGCCATGGGAAAACCTGGGTAGCCACAGCCACTCAAGAGGGAGAGGTTTTTTAGTGCCAGGAAGGAAAAAAAACTGGCAGGAAATGGCAGAAAATCGTACACCCAAATCCAGTCATTCCTGGAGTGGAACCACAGTCCGATGGCCTCCACTCCAAACCAACAGATACAGATACTAATGCCGGAAAAAAAAAATCCCCCCCCAGTACCAACAATACCACCAGTCCGATAACATTCTTCTTTGCAAATATACAGGGTTCTAAAGCCAGCAACAAACAAACAAAATACCTTTCATCCGTGGACTGCTTGCAGAGGCAAAGGCAATGTTCGCGGCATTTCACTGAGACCCACATAAAGGATCACTTGGACAACGAATATGGATCCCAGGTTACAACCTATACAGATGTGGACAGAGTGAACAGGCAAAAGGGGGGGGTTGGCCTGTACATTGCAGAGTCACTTGTTTGCACAGAACTGCTAAATGCCTCAAATGATGTAGTGAAGTTTTAGCAGTAAAGGTCGAGAACCAAAACCTAGTCATTGTGATAGTCTACAAGCTCCGGATGCAACATCCCAGCAATTCCAGGAACAGCTGTTAAAAATTGACCACTGTCTGAAAACCTTCCAGCTCCTGCACCCAACATCTTGCTCCTGGGGATTTCAATTTAAGGCACCTAAAATGGAGGAATATAGCAAATAATATTGTTGCAGTAATAACACCAGGAGGCAGCTCTGATGAAAACTCACACTCACGCGAGCTTTTAAATCTCTGCACAAAATTCAATTTAAACCAGCAAATAATAGAGCCTACTAGACTGGAGAATACACTAGACCTCATCTTCACTAACAATGATGATCTGATAAAAATATCACCATATCAAAAACAATATACTCAGATCACAACATAATTGAGGTTCAGTCATGTATGCGCGGAGCCCCAGACCGACATAAGGAGATTAGTCACGAGGGAGCATTCACCAAATTCAACTTCAATAACAAAAACATAAAGTGGGACCAAGTAAACCAAGTCCTAACCGATATAAGCTGGGAAGATATACTAAGCAACACAGACCCCAACTTATGCCTAGAACAGTTTAAAATCGGTAGCACTCGTTTGTATGCACAGGCTTATTCCTCTAGAAAAAGGAGGAGTAGATGTAAAACAGAAAGAGACAGGCGCCCCCTTTACAGGCGACGGAAAAAAAATTAACAGAGCGGCTAAAAGAGGTCAATATATCTGAAATGCGTAGGAGACACTGGTCAGGAAATAGCAAGCATCGAACTTAAGCTAAAAAAATTTCCTTTAGGAGTCAGGAATCGCGGGAAGAACTAAAAGCCATAAATGAAATCGAAAGAAACCCAAAGTATTTCTTCTCCTATGCCAAATCAAAATCGAGAACAACGTCCAGTATTGGGCCCCCACTTAAACAAGATGGTCCTACACAGATGACAACAAGGAAATGAGTGAGCTACTCAAGTCCCAATATGACTCAGTTTTTAGCAAACCGCTAAAACCCGACTGAGAGTCGAAAATTTAAAATGAAATTTTTTTAAAGAGAGAGCCACAAAATTTGATTAACACAAGCCTATCCGATGTTATCCTGACGCCAAATGACTTCGAACAGGCGATAAATGACATGCCCATGGCACTCTGCCCCAGGGCCAGACTCATGGAACTCTGTGTTTATCAAGAACTGCAAGAAGCCCCTATCACGAGCCTTTTCCATCCTATGGAGGGGAGCATGGACACGGGGTCGTCCCACAGTTACTAAAAACAACAGACATAGCCCCACTCCCAAGGGGGCAGTAAAGCAACAGCAAAGAACTACAGACCAATAGCACTAACATCCCATATCATAAAAATCTTTGAAAGGGTCCTAAGAAGCAAGATCACCCCGCATTTTAGAAACCCATCAGTTACACAACCCAGGGCAACATGGGTTTTTGAACAGGTCGCTCTGTCTGTCTCAACTATTGGACCACTACGACAAGGTCCTAAATGCACTAGAAGACAAAAAAAATGCAGATGTAATATATACAGACTTTGCAAAAGCTTCGACAAGTGTGACCATGGCGTAATAGCGCACAAAATGCGTGCTAAAGGAATAAACAGGAAAAGTCGGGCGATGGATCTATAATTTCCTCACTAACAGAACACAGAGAGTAGTCGTCAACAGAGTAAAGCCCGAGGCAACTACGGTGAAAAGCTCTTTTCCACAGGACGAAATCCTCCCATCTTGTTCCTCTTCCTTATATCCGCCCCATGGGCAAGGATGTCGGGCCAAAGGCACCGTGTTTCCTTTGCAGTGACACCCGAATTGCATGACATGTGTCTTCCATTGCGACACTGCAAAGCTCCAGGCAGACATAAACCCAAAATCTTTCAGGGGGCTGCAGGAAAACAATATGAAGTTCACGATAAAGAAATTTCAATTACTCAGTAGGAAAACTTGGGAAAATTTAAAATCTTCATCAGAGTAAATCAAATTTGGCCACAAAATAGAGCGAAAACACCAACGTCAAAGACCTGGGGTGATCTGTGGAGGATCTCACCTTCAAGGACCATAACATTGTATCAATGGGAATCTGCAAAAAAAAAAGGGAAGGGAGGATAATGAGAACCTTAAAAAATGGGAGGCCAAAGCCCAGAGGGAACACTTTTTTCGGTCACTTGTTCTTCTAGGCGGGAAATATTGCTGAACACTAACAGCACCTTTCAGGCGGGGGAAATTCCCGACCTAAAAAAAGTACAGAGAAACTTTCAAGGGGCGCAAACGGAAAATAAAACCCTTTCAATTATTGGGGGGCGCTTGGGGGTTCCCTTTAACCTTTTATTCCCAAAAAAACGCAGGGGGGGGAGAGATACATGATTATTTACACCTGGAAAATCCTAGTGGGATAGTACCAAAATTGCACACAAAAATCACCCATTCGAAAAGCAAAAGATTGGGCCCCAGACGATGCCCACCCCCCCAATGAAAACCCCGGGGTGTAAACTAGCCGTTAAGAGACCATACAAAAGGGGTCGGGGCCCGAGACTTTTTCAACGGGCCTCCCAGCACACATAAGGGGGTTTTCCAACGCCCCCTGGCAGTTTCAAGCTGGCACTGGACAACCCACTAAAGTCAGTTCCGGACCCGGGGGGGGGTGTGGCTTTTTATGTTGGGTTTGCGTGCACCCCAGCGCAACAGCCGGGTTTGATCAGGGGTGATCCACCAGGGGGGCCTGGTTTCAAAAGGGGCCGCGGGGGCGTTGCCCCGGAACTCTCCAGGTAAACCCCAGGTAAATTTATTTTTTTTTTGTTTTAATTTTTTTTTAAAAATTCAATTTTACTTTTAAAACACTTGAACTTTTTAGGAAAGGGACCCCTTTGCCTTGCCATGTGTGCAGTCTTGGGATGACCCCCTAAAACCCCCTTTGGACCCGGGGGCCCCCCAAAAAATGCGGGGGGGGCCCTAGGCAAATGTTTGTTTGCCTATGCGGTAATCCCCCCCGGCTATCATAACTTTGAGGTCTAGCCCCTGGACCCATTTTTCCCTTTGGGGTTTTTTTTGACCTAACCGCCCACAGGATGTGTAGGGGATGCATAATAAAGATTTTAAAAACTAACACTGACCCCAAAGTTTTATAGTGAAACTGAAGAAAGGAAAGCGGGCAATGGGGAAAATTAAAAATTGAATGGTGGATACATAAGGATATGCAGTGGGAGAATGAAAGGGAGAGGTCAGTCTTTGTGTTGGGCTCCAGGAAATTGAAGGGGGAACCCTATGAAGCAAGAAAACCCAAAGGGGGAAAAAAAAGGCAATTGAAAGAAACATAAAAACAATAGGAAAATATGACCCTGTGGAAAAAATTTCGGGAATAGGGAGGTTTGCAAAAAACCCCTCAAAGGGGGGGTTTTTTTTGTGGTGGGGGGGGTCTTGATTAGGGAAATTTGGTTTTGTGCTCCCCGGGTTTCCCTGAATTGAAACCTGAATACCTTCCATCCCCCCAAATGCGCGGTTAATTTCCCACGGGGTTTTGAGCCCCCATGTTTTAAAAATTGCAAGAAGAACCCGGCCAGTGAAAGTGACTTTCAAGGCAGAAATTTTTGCTTTGGAAAAGAAAACCTGCAGGAGAAAGCAAGGCTAAGGGGGAAAAGCCGGCATACCCGAAGGTGTATCTCGATGCGAAAGAATTTCAAGAAGAAAGGAGAAACTGAGAGGAAAAGGGGTTTAAAAAAGGCGAAAGGAGGAAAGAGAGAGGATGAAGGGACAGAAAGGGGATCCCGACCCAAAGGGAAAAAGATAAATACAGCCCCCCCTCTTCAAATTCCTATAGGGAAACCCCCCCAAACCCGGTCAAACCCCGTGCAACCAAAAAATTTTTAAAAAAACACCCAAAGCCATAAAACCCAAGCCCTCACCCATGCATTACAACTCCACCCCCCCAGCAAACCCCCCCATAGTTCCTTATTAGGGGCTTTCCCCTTCCCCCCCCCCAATGTAACCCCCCGACCACAGTTTTAGAAAAGTTGGTGGGGGTTTTACAAAAAGCAGATGGAATAACAAATAAGTTTGAGGGGGTAGCATGAAAGAAAACCCGAGAAAATTTCCCCCGGGCATAATAGACTCACGAAACAAAATCCCAGAATAACATTTCAATCTTTCCCCCCTGGATACCCTCAAAGGAAAGGTTTTCCCGATGTTTGGGGAGGGGCTCTTGATTTAGGGAATTGGGGTCTGTGCTCCGGGTTTCCCCCAATTAAAACCTGAAAGCCCTTTCCCCATCCCCCCCCGGTGCGGGATAATCCCCGGGTTTTTTGCGCTTCCCCCCTTTAATTTTTTTTAATAAAAATAAAACCCCCCCGGATTAAATCCTCAAAAAAGACAGAGGGAGGAGGGGGGGAAGGAGGAGTTGCACCCGCTCCAAAAAAAAACCAGTGGGGGTTTTGGGGAAAAAAGGAAGGAATGGGGCACGGGCGAAAGGGGGAAATACTTAGTAGGAAAAATCCAAGTCTGAGGGAAATAAAAGGGGATAATTTCAGTAAAGTAAAACCCCCACAAACTGCAGGAGGCCCAAAAGAAGGGAATCGTGAGGCAACAGAGGGAAAGGGGCGCACACTAGCCGGGTGGCCAGGGGAAAAACACACCAAAGGGGGGAGAAAAGTTTCTAGTTTGGGTTTTATTTCAACACCCAAAGGGGATTGCTGGGAAAAAATGGAGCCCCATGGGGGGGCCCAAACTTTGGGGAGCCAAGTGATGGTTTTGGTACTGGAAAACCTCATGCAAACAACATATTAGAAACTACCAGAGAGGAGGGGGAGGATGTTTTCCGCAAAGATGGACCTTGTACTCCCTTGAGTTTGTTCGGGGCATCGGGATATCAAAGTATGAAAATTTTTCCAACCTTAGAGATTTGTGTTACTGAAAGAAATTTTCCTTATTGGGGGGGCAATTTTGCTTAGGGTTTGCCTTTTAAACCCTGACAGAAGCCCTCCTAAAAATTTTCCCCAGCACTGGTGAACTCCCTTCCCGTTTGGGTAAAAAAATGGAAACCCACCTCCCATGAAAACCCGGGACATGATCTATTTTCCCGGTTTGGAAAAAGTGACACCCCCCCTGGTCCTTGGAAATATTACCCCATTCCAAAATACCATTCCTCCCTTTCCCCCCCAAAAATCTTCTTAAATCACAAGCAAAAACTTCGTCGAAGCCAAAAAATGATGCCTTAAGCTGTATTGATAACTTAGTCACACAAAAACACTCTTTCACAAAATTAAATTTCGTTGAGGGGTTTTGTTCACCCGTCCCCGGGGGGAGCTGGGTAAGTACTGCTGTTGTCATACGAGTGATGGCTTCATAAGGAAAAATTTGGGGCATGCTTTAATAAATGGGCCTTACTCTTCAAACAGGGAAATGTTTGCCTTTCTCCTTGCACTTAAATTTTCGTCCAAAGTTCTTTGGTTGACACTTTTTAAATTTTAACTGATTCTCTGTCATCCTTTAAAAGCTCTCAACCCCTTTAAATATTAAAAAGTGGCAGTTTTTGTCGAAGCCAGACATAGGTATGGTAAGATTGTGGACAGTGAAGTCAGAGTGCACATGCTGTGGGGTAGGGTTCGTGGTGTGGGGGGTGGGAACAGAGGGATCGGTGTGTGATGGTTGGTTTGGATTGTTCAGTTGCCTTGGGGGTGTCGTGGCTGGAGTCCTTCTGCAGTTGTTTCTGGGGGGGGGGTGGCTTGTCCTTCCACCTGTTCCTGGGTTATTCTGCTCTCCTTTTTCATTTCCTCCCATTCCTCCTTTCGTTTTTGCACTCTCTCTTTCAGTATCATCCTTTCCTCCTGTGTTCTGTCTCGATCGAGATAAATACTCATGAAATCCTGTTTGCCTCTCAACCGTGCTTTCTCCTGCAGGATCATGGTTCGGGTTGATTCTGCCTTGAAAATCACTTTGAGAGGCCGATTCCTTTTCTTTGTGAACCACCCGATTCTCCAAAAATTTGCCACCTGGGTCATGTCTCTCTCGCCTATCACCTTCATGATGCCTTCAATCGCTTTTTTCTCCTCCTGCTTTCTTTCCTCATAAGTTTCCCCTTTAGTTTCGTCTAGCCCATAGACAAAAACTGATCTCTCCCTTTCCACCTCCCACTGTGACTCCCATTGCATCCTCTGAGGTGTTTTAGTTCCTTCCCATGGAGTGTTCCTTCCTTCAGTCCCTTCCCTAGCTGTGGCCCCTATGCTCATTGGTTTGTCCTTCCTGCTCACCTGTTTATGGCCCCCACAAGTATCTAGTAAGGTCCCTGCACATGTCCTAGTTCCTTCAGTGTCTTCCAACCTCTCATTCTGTCCTAGTGTGCTCCCTGTCTTTGTTTTGGCCCCATGTGGGTTTGACAGGACCTCTGCATACAGTTTAGCTTCCATGCTCCCTTCAGACCCATTGTCTGTGTCTGATGTAGACATTGCTGATGCTACTTCTGTAATATCTTTGTTTCTAGGCTGTTTCAGATGTCTCAGCTCCTCTTTTAATCTCTGTATCTTGGCTTCTGCTACTGTGGCATGTTGCTCCCACCTTCTGGATTCTGCTGCTAACCTCTCCTCCATCTTCCTTGTAAGCTCATCTAGCCTCCTTCCCCAGTCTTCCTCCCTTTTTTTGAGCTCTGCCTCCCAGTCCTCCCTCCCAGATTCGTCCTTCGGGCCCTTTGTTCTCATCCTAGTTCTAGGTTGCCCCATTGCTCCACAGGAGGAAGGGGGAGAGATGGTTAGGGGGAGGGAAATAGATGGTTAGGGGGAGTGGGGATGGATGGTTATGGGGAAGGGGGAGGATGGTTATTGGAGAGGGAGAGGTGGTTGGGGGAGGGGGTTAGATGGTTTGGGGGAGGGGTAGGTGTCTAGGGGGAGGGGAGATGTGGTTAGGGGAAGGAGGAGTACGTGTTTGTGTCAAGTGTATATGTGCTTGTGTATGTGTGCTTGTGTATGTGTGCATGTGTGGGAGAGAGAGGGATGGGATTAAGGGGGGAAGGGGGGGAGGGGGAGAGAAGGATGAGTGACCCTTAGAAGCGGGGGAGGTGTGTTTGTGTGATGGGATTAGAAGGGGAGGGAGGGGAAAGAAGGCTGAGGGTAAAGTGACCGCTTGATAACGGGGTACTTACGGGTGTGTGTGTGTTTGCATGTGTGTGTATGTGTGTTTGTGTGTGTGTGTGTGTGTGTGTGTGTGTGTGTGTGTGTGTGTGTGTGTGTGTGTGTGTGTGTGTGTGTATTTGCCTAGTGCAGGTGTGTGTGTGTGTATTTGCCTAGTGCAGGTGTTAACCAAACCAAACGCTGGTAATTCTTGATCACCCGTTTCCACACTCACTTTGATCTTTTTATGTTTGTATCTGTGTGGCAACAGTGCCTAGTAGATCCACAACAGTTTGGCACTTTTAAAAGAAAACACTGAATTCAGGTTTCCTCTTGAATTTTTTCAACTAATAACTATAGTTATCACTCGTAGGTTTGTTCACTGACTTTGTCACTACCACTGATTACTGCTAGCGGTTATTGCACGCCTCAAAAACACGAAGGTTCTCGGAGCCTTGTGCACCCACGTCTGCACCCACCATGTGTTTGTGTGTGTGTATGTGTGCATATGTGTGTGTTCGTGTGTATGGGGGAGGTCTGAGGGGGAGATACTGCTAATACATACCAGTAATTCTGAGTTATAAAAAGCAGAAATTGCTACTAGGGTCTAAAGCTTCTATGAGTGTCTACCCTTGTGTGTGTGTATGTGTGTGAGGGAGAGATGGTTAGGGGGGTAGGGGAGGGGTTGTTGTGGTTGAAAGATCCGTTATATTCAGATATGGTAAACATGAGGAAATTAAATCTTCATCAGAGTACAAAACAAATTCTGGCCACAAAATAGAGCGAAACACCAACGTCAAAGACCTGGGAGTGATCATGTCGGAGGATCTCACCTTCAACGACCATAACATTGTATCAATCGCATCTGCTAGAAAAATGACAGGATGGATAATGAGAACCTTCAAAACTAGGGAGGCCAAGCCCATGATGACACTCTTCAGGTCACTTGTTCTATTTAGGCTGGAGTATTGCTGCACACTAACAGCACCTTTCAAGGCAGGTGAAATTGCCGACCTAGAGAATGTACAGAGAACTTTCACGGTGCGCATAACGGAGATAAAACACCTCAATTACTGGGAGCGCTTGAGGGTCCTAAACCTGTATTCCCTGGAACGCAGGAGGGAGAGATACATGATTATATACACCTGGAAAATCCTAGAGGGACTAGTACCGAACTTGCACACGAAAATCACTCACTACGAAAGCAAATGACTTGGCAGACGATGCACCATCCTCCCAATGAAAAGCTGGGGTGTCACTAGCACGTTAAGAGACCATAAAATAAGTGTCAGGGGCCCGAGACTGTTCAACTGCCTCCCAGCACACATAAGGGGGATTACCAACAGACCCCTGGCAGTCTTCAAGCTGGCACTGGACAAGTACCTAAAGTCAGTTCCTGATCAGCCGGGCTGTGGCTCGTACGTTGGTTTGCGTGCAGCCAGCAGCAACAGCCTGGTTGATCAGGCTCTGATCCACCAGGAGGCCTGGTCACAGACCGGGCCGCGGGGGCGTTGACCCGCTGAACTCTCTCCAGGTAAACTCCATACACTTCCCTTATTGGCTCAAATTTAGTCCCAGCTGCTTTCATATTGCTACTCTCTCCACTTATTGCCCTTGTGCTTTAGTTCAATTACTGCGTTATTATCCTATTCCTTCTCTTGGAAGACGTTTCTACTTCCTAGTATTCATACGCTAATTTATACCGTTAATCTACGTTACCCCCTCCTACTCCTGTCTCTTCATTCCTTAACCTATCTTCACTTATCTATGCTTTTCTACCTAGTACTCGTAATAGTTGCAGGACTTTGACATTATTAACGTGTTGTGTTTGTGGTGTGTGTGTGTGTGTGTGTGTGTGTGTGTGTGTGTGGTGTGTGTGTGTGTGTGTGTGTGTGTGTGTGTGCATATATTTGTACGCTCGTGTGCATATGTGTGCGCGTGTGCCCTTGTGTGTGTATGTGTGTGTGTGTGCGCGCGCGCTCGTGTTTACCTGGAGTTTACCTGGAGAGAGTTCCGGGGGTCAACGCCCCCGCGGCCCGGTCTGCGACCATGCCTCCTGGTGGATCAGAGCCTGATCAACCAGGCTGTTGCTGCTGGCTGCACGCAAACCAACGTACGAGCCACAGCCCGGCTGGTCAGGAACCGACTTTAGGTGCTTGTCCAGTGCCTGCTTGAAGACAGCCAAGGGTCTGTTGGTAATCCCCCTTATGTATGCTGGGAGGCAGTTGAACAGTCTCGGGCCCCTGACACTTATTGTATGGTCTCTTAACGTGCTAGTGACACCCCTGCTTTTCATTGGGGGATGTTGCATCGTCTGCCAAGTCTTTTGCTTTCGTAGTTTACCTGGAGTTTACCTGGAGAGAGTTCCGGGGGTCAACGCCCCCGCGGCTCGGTCTGTGACCAGGCCTCCTGGTGGATCAGAGCCTGATCAACCAGGCTGTTGCTGCTGGCTGCACGCAAACCAACGTACGAGCCACAGCCCGGCTGATCAGGAACTGACTTTAGGTGCTTGTCCAGTGCCAGCTTGAAGACTGCCAGGGGTCTGTTGGTAATCCCCCTTATGTGTGCTGGGAGGCAGTTGAACAGTCTTGGGCCCCTGACACTTATTGTATGGTCTCTTAACGTGCTAGTGACACCCCTGCTTTTCATTGGGGGATGGTGCATCGTCTGCCAAGTCTTTTGCTTTCGTAGTGAGTGATTTTCGTGTGCAAGTTCGGTACTAGTCCCTCTAGGATTTTCCAGGTGTATATAATCATGTATCTCTCCCTCCTGCGTTCCAGGGAATACAGGTTTAGGAACCTCAAGTGCTCCCAATAATTGAGGTGTTTTATCTCCGTTATGCGCTGCCGTGAAAGTTCTCTGTACATTTTCTAGGTCGGCAATTTCACCTGCCTTGAAAGGTGCTGTTAGTGTGCAGCAATATTCCAGCCTAGATAGAACAAGTGACCTGAAGAGTGTCATCATGGGCTTGGCCTCCCGAGTTTTGAAGGTTCTCATTATCCATCCTGTCATTTTTCTAGCAGATGCGATTGATACAATGTTATGGTCCTTGAAGGTGAGATCCTCCGACATGATCACTCCCAGGTCTTTGACGTTGGTGTTTCGCTCTATTTTGTGGCCAGAATTTGTTTTGTACTCTGATGAAGATTTTAATTTCCTCATGTTTACCATATCTGAGTAATTGAAATTTCTCATCGTTGAACTTCATATTGTTTTCTGCAGCCCACTGAAAGATTTGGTTGATGTCCGCCTGGAGCTTTGCAGTGTCTGCAATGGAAGACACTGTCATGCAGATTCGGGTGTCATCTGCAAAGGAAGACACGGTGCTGTGGCTGACATCCTTGTCTATGTCGGATATGAGGATGAGGAACAAGATGGGAGCGAGTACTGTGCCTTGTGGAACAGAGCTTTTCACCGTAGTTGCCTCGGACTTTACTCTGTTGACGACTACTCTCTGTGTTCTGTTAGTGAGGAAATTATAGATCCATCGACCGACTTTTCCTGTTATTCCTTTAGCACGCATTTTGTGCGCTATTACGCCATGGTCACACTTGTCGAAGGCTTTTGCAAAGTCTGTATATATTACATCTGCATTCTTTTTGTCTTCTAGTGCATTTAGGACCTTGTCGTAGTGATCCAATAGTTGAGACAGACAGGAGCGACCTGTTCTAAACCCATGTTGCCCTGGGTTGTGTAACTGATGGGTTTCTAGATGGGTGGTGATCTTGCTTCTTAGGACCCTTTCAAAGATTTTTATGATATGGGATGTTAGTGCTATTGGTCTGTAGTTCTTTTCTGTTGCTTTACTGCCCCCTTTGTGGAGTGGGGCTATGTCTGTTGTTTTTAGTAACTGTGGGACGACCCCCGTGTCCATGCTCCCTCTCTATAGGATGGAAAAGGCTCGTGATAGGGGCTTCTTGCTGTTCTTGATGAACACAGAGTTCCATGAGTCTGGCCCTGGGGCAGAGTGCATGGGCATGTCATTTATCGCCTGTTCGAAGTCATTTGGCGTCAGGATAACATCGGATAGGCTTGTGTTAATCAAATTTTGTGGCTCTCTCATAAAAAATTCATTTTGATCTTCGACTCTCAGTCTGGTTAGCGGCTTGCTAAAAACTGAGTCATATTGGGACTTGAGTAGCTCACTCATTTCCTTGCTGTCATCTGTGTAGGACCCATCTTGTTTAAGTAGGGGCCCAATACTGGACGTTGTTCTCGATTTTGATTTGGCATAGGAGAAGAAATACTTTGGGTTTCTTTCGATTTCATTTATGGCTTTTAGTTCTTCCCGCGATTCCTGACTCCTAAAGGATTCTTTTAGCTTAAGTTCGATGCTTGCTATTTCTCTGACTAGTGTCTCCCTACGCATTTCAGATATATTGACCTCTTTTAGCCGCTCTGTTATTCTTTTCCGTCGCCTGTAAAGGAAGCGCCTGTCTCTTTCTATTTTACATCTACTCCTCCTTTTTCTTAGAGGAATAAGTCTTGTGCATACATCGAGTGCCACCGAATTAATCTGTTCTAGGCATAAGTTGGGGTCTGTGTTGCTTAGTATATCTTCCCAGCTTATATCGGTTAGGACTTGGTTTACTTGGTCCCACTTTATGTTTTTGTTATTGAAGTTGAATTTGGTGAATGCTCCCTCGTGACTAATCTCATTATGTCGGTCTGGGGCTCCGCGCATACATGACTGAACCTCAATTATGTTGTGATCTGAGTATATTGTTTTTGATATGGTGACATTTCTTATCAGATCATCATTGTTAGTGAAGATGAGGTCTAGTGTATTCTCCAGTCTAGTAGGCTCTATTATTTGCTGGTTTAAATTGAATTTTGTGCAGAGATTTAAAAGCTCGCGTGAGTGTGAGTTTTCATCAGAGCTGCCTCCTGGTGTTATTACTGCAACAGTATTATTTGCTATATTCCTTCATTTTAGGTGCCTTAAGTTGAAATCCCCCAGGAGCAAGATGTTGGGTGCAGGAGCTGGAAGATTTTCCAGACAGTGGTCAATTTTTAACAGCTGTTCCTGGAATTGCTGGGATGTTGCATCCGGAGGCTTGTAGACTACCACAATGACTAGGTTTTGGTTCTCGACCTTTACTGCTAAAACTTCCACTACATCATTTGAGGCATTTAGCAGTTCTGTGCAAACAAGTGACTCTGCAATGTACAGGCCAACACCCCCCTTTTGCCTGTTCACTCTGTCACATCTGTATAGGTTGTAACCTGGGATCCATATTTCGTTGTCCAAGTGATCCTTTATGTGGGTCTCAGTGAAAACCGCGAACATTGCCTTTGCCTCTGCAAGCAGTCCACGGATGAATTTTCGTGTGCAAGTTCGGTACTAGTCCCTCTAGGATTTTCCAGGTGTATATAATCATGTATCTCTCCCGCCTGCATTCCAGGGAATACAGGTTTAGGTACCTCAAGCGCTCCCAGTAATTGAGGTGTTTTATCTCCTTTATGCGCGCCGTGAAGGTTCTCTGTACATTTTCTAGGTCAGCAATTTCACCTGCCTTGAAAGGTGCTGTTAGTGTGCAGCAATATTCCAGCCTAGATAGAACAAGTGACCTGAAGAGTGTCATCATGGGCTTGGCCTCCCTAGTTTTGAAGGTTCTCATTATCCATCCTGTCATTTTTCTAGCAGATGCGATTGATACAATGTTATGGTCCTTGAAGGTGAGATCCTCCGACATGATCACTCCCAGGTCTTTGACGTTGGTGTTTCGCTCTATTTTGTGGCCAGAATTTGTTTTGTACTCTGATGAAGATTTAATGTGGATGTATGACCCACTTAATATTTGTATTTATAACTCATTACAGTTGTGACCAGGTGTGGACGTATCAGTGGCTCATTACAATTGTGACCAGGTGTGGACGTATCAGTGGCTCATTACTTTGTAATTTGTTCATGACTGTAACCATGTATAGGAGTGAGGCTGATTCATTACCTTTGTAACTTGCCATGATTGTGACCAGATCTACCTGGAGTTCATTACCTTTGTAACTAGTTCAGCTATTATAACTTTGGGGTCCAGTCCCTGGACGCATTATGTACCTTTGTAATCTTTTGACTACCGCCCACAGGATGGGTATGGGGTGCATAATAAAGATACTAAACTAAAAAACTGAAAGGTCCCTTGGAGCGAGTGATCATGTGGTTCTGTGCTTTGACTACATAGTTGAGCTTCAAGTGGAGAGAGTAGCATGAATAGGATGGGAAAAACCAAACTACAAAAGGGGGAACTACTCAGGCATGAGGAACTTCCTGCAAGACATTCAGTGGGAGAGGGAACTGACAGGAAAACCAGTACAAGAAATGATGGACTTTGTGTCAACAAAATGCAAGGAGGCAGAGGAGAGGTTTGTTCCCAAGGGAAACAGGAATAATGGGAAGAACAGAACGAGTCCTTGGTTCACCCAAAGGTGTAGGGAGGCAAAAACTAGGTGTACTAGAGAATGGAAAAGGTACAGAAGACAGATAACTCAGGAAAATAAAGAGATCAGCCGAAGAGATACAAACGAATATGCACAGAGACAACACAGTATCAGGGGGCCAAGACTGTTCAACTCCCAGCATACATAGGGGGGATTACCAATATATACTGAAACTATGTATAGTGCCAAAACAAAAGCATTCACATTGCTAAACTCACAAACTAGTATTTAGTCACTTAGCCATAATACCAACTTACCTCATAATTTTGTAATATTTTAAACTTAAGATTTAATTTAAGTCTGCCCGAAATGCCTAGCCATGCTAGGTGTTCTAGTGGTACACTCTGTAATTATTATTTTACTACATGTAAACCACACAATAACCAAATTCTGTAAACTCAGCATTGTAATCCTTATAGAGAATAAACTTTGAATTTGAATAGACTCCTGGCTGTCTTCAGGAAAGCGCTGGACAGGCACCTAAAATCCGTACTTGACAACCTGAGCTGTGGTTCGTACGTCAGGTTGCGTGCGGCGAACAGTAACAGCCTGGTTGATCAGGCCCTGATCCAACAAGCGGCCTTGTCACAGACCGGGCCGCGGGGGCGTTGACCCTGGAAACCCTCTCCAGGTATACTTGTGTTTGCGTGTATGTGTGTGTAGTCACCTAATTGGTTGCAGGGGTCGATTCACAGTTCCTGGTCCCCACCTCTTCGCTGGTCGCTACTAGGTCCACTCCCTCCTTCATGAGCTGTATCGCTTCTCTTAAAGCTATGTATGGATCCTGCCTCCACTACATCACTCTCCAGATTGTGTGTGAGAACTAATTAATGTTTTCATGAATAACTCATTACGATTTTGACCAGGTATAGGTGTCCCGTAGCTCGGTTACTAACGCACTCATCTCACACACTTGAGGTCCTGGGGTCGATCTCCGGTACGGCTGAAAACATTAAGATTAAGATTTTTATTTTGACAAATTACATGGTTGTACAGAGGAATATAATAGTTGAGTGTATATGCCAAAAGCCCCTTTGTATACAGAGCTTTAGGACGTGTTTCCATAAGAAACTATCTTTACACTATCTTTGTTCACTCATCAATACAATGGATACCTGGAAGTTAGTCGACCGGTGTGGGTCGCATCCCAGGACAAAACCGACATAATTTGCCTGAAGTGCCATCAGTTAGGCCTGTATTACATGTGGAACTAAAGATTTTATTATAAATTGTTCATTACCATTGTAACCATTGTTACCATTGTAACCATTGTAACCTGTTCAACTGCCTCCCAGCACACATAAGGGGGATTACCAACAGACCCCTGGCAGTCTTCAAGCTGGCACTGGACAAGCACCTAAAGTCAGTTCCGGATCAGCCGGGCTGTGGCTCGTACGTTGGTTTGCGTGCAGCCAGCAGCAACAGCCTGGTTGATCAGGCTCTGATCCACCAGGAGGCCTGGTCACAGACCGGGCCGCGGGGGCGTTGACCCCCGGAACTCTCTCCAGGTAAACTCCAGGTATCCAAACTTTGCTGCCCAGTCCCTAAACCCATTATGTACTTTTATAATCTTTTGACTACCGTCCACAGGATGGGTATAGGGTGCATAATAAATAAGTTAACTGTTAAAAATCACTCATTTGGCAGGACGGTAGTAGCTCCCTGGGAGCCTGAATGCCTTCCACATCCCCCCCCCCTAGGCGCTGTGTAATCCTCCGGGTTTAGCGCTTCCCCTTTGATTATAATAATAATAATAACCTCCCTGGGAAGTTGTTGCCTGCCATCATAGCCTCTTTGTACACTGTTCAGCTGTCTCATCATAACTGATTTTCAATAATTTTGAACTGATTTCTTATGAAAAGTTTAGAAGGGAACACAGTAAGTTACTGTTAGGCTTGAAACAAAAAGCTATTACAAGGACCCCAATGGAAATAATTCACTTTGTCTGACTATTTCTGGTTATGCTAGGTAATTTACACGTTAAACTATGTAAGACAATTATACTGATAATTATACCTGTGCCTAAATGAACCTACTTATTACACACGATAGCAATATTACCAGTACCTGTACCTAAGAATAGTTGACTTATTGTGCTTTATTATGGAATTATAAAAAAGGTAATTATACTTCATTACCTTATGTCAATATTTGCAATAATGGATGTTGGTAGGATAATTAAAGAAAGAGGTTTAATGTGAAGATTAAATTAAATGTTTGAGATGTGTTGGTTGAGGAAGGTGGCAGTAGTGAGGGTGAGTCAGTCCGGGTGTAAACAAGACGCCCTCACCACCACCCATCATCATGGCTGATCCTAAATATGCTGGATTACCTGGTATTGTAAGTTATCTTTACTGCTGCTTGTATTCATATGCATATTTAAGAGGCTGAGGTGTGTGGAAGTACTCGAAGAATGGTTGGTAACACATTCAGCTCACACATTAAGGTCCGTGGTTCGATCCCTGGTACGGGTGGACATATTTGGGCGTGTTTCCTTATCTTATCTTATCTGACACCTGCTGACCCTGTTCACCTAGTAGTAAGTATGTACCTGGGTGTTAGTTGACTGGTGTGGGTTGCATCCTTGGGACAATATTAACCTAATTTACCAGAAATGCTCTGCATAACAAGGGACTTTCAATATAGTATGTCACTGATGTCAGTTATGGTCTGTATACATGGTACATATAGAAATAAAGAGATATTATTATTATCATTAATAAGGTTCTTCCCATCATCTCGTCACTTACTGGAGTTTACCTGGAGAGAGTTCCGGGGGTCAACGCCCCCGCGGCCCGGTCTGTGACCAGGCCTCCTGGTGGATCAGAGGCTGATCAACCAGGCTGTTGCTGCTGGCTGCACGCAAACCAACGTACGAGCCACAGCCCGGCTGGTCAGGAACCGACTTTAGGTGCTTGTCCAGTGCCAGCTTGAAGACTGCCAGGGGTCTGTTGGTAATCCCCCTTATGTATGCTGGGAGGCAGTTGAACAGTCTCGGGCCCCTGACACTTATTGTATGGTCTCTTAACGTGCTAGTGACACCCCTGCTTTTCATTGGGGGGATGTTGCATCGTCTGCTAAGTCTTTTGCTTTCGTAGTGAGTTATTTTCGTGTGCAAGTTCGGTACTAGTCCCTCTAGGATTTTCCAGGTGTATATAATCATGTGTCTCTCCCGCCTGCATTCCAGGGAATACAGGTTCAGGAACCTCAAGCGCTCCCAGTAATCGAGGTGTTTTATCTCTGTTATGCGTGCCGTGAAGGTTCTCTGTACATTTTCTAGGTCGCAATTTCACCTGCCTTGAAAGGTGCTGTTAGTGTGCAGCAATATTCCAGCCTAGATAGAACAAGTGACCTGAAGAGTGTCATCATGGGCTTGGCCTCCCTAGTTTTGAAGGTTCTCATTATCCATCCTGTCATTTTTCTAGCAGATGCGATTGATACAATGTTATGGTCCTTGAAGGTGAGATCCTCCGACATGATCACTCCCAGGTCTTTGACGTTGGTTTTTCGCTCTATTTTGTGGCCAGAATTAATTTTGTACTCTGATGAAGATTTAATTTCCTCATGTTTACCATATCTGAGTAATTGAAATTTCTCATCGTTGAACTTCATATTGTTTTCTGCAGCCCACTGAAAGATTTGGTTGATGTCCGCCTGGAGCCTTGCAGTGTCTGCAATGGAAGACACTGTCATGCAGATTCGGGTGTCATCTGCAAAGAAAGACATGGTGCTGTGACTGACATCCTTGTCTATGTCAGATATGAGGATGAGGAACAAGATGGGAGTGAGTACTGTGCCTTGTGGAACAGAGCTTTTCACCGTAGCTGCCTCGGACTTTACTCTGTTGACTACTACTCTTTGTGTTCTGTTTGTGAGGAAATTATAGATCCATCTACCAACTTTTCCTGTTATTCCTTTAGCATGCATTTTGTGCTCTATTACAGCATGGTCACACTTGTCGAAGGCTTTTGCAAAGTCTGTATATGTTACATCTGCATTCTTTTTGTCTTCTAGTGCATCTGGGACCTTGTCGTAGTGATCCAATAGTTGAGACAGACAGGAGCCTACTTGTAACAGTTGTAATATATAATTTTACGATTATCTCCCATACATGTCTTCAAGGTAGATTCTTTGATGCTGGTAAGGGTTGTTGATCTAAGGAATTGAAGCTGTGCCTCAGTTCCTCGAATTGAGTCTGCGTACCTTCCATTTCCCCAGTTACTTTCTGACTATGGGTTTAGTGCTCCCCCTTGAATAAGTAAGTTTGTAATGTAATGTCATGTCATGTAATTTTTGTACATTGTTCAAGCTACCTCATCATAATTATTTTTCAATAATTTTGCACTGATTTCTTATGAAAAGTTTTGTAATTTCGCTAAAAATAATTTTATTCAACACAATTTTATTAAGAACATAAAGGAATACTGCAGCAGGTCTATTAGCACATGGTAGGCAGGTCTAACTCGGACTCAGCCACATCAATTCATGTTCCCAGTCAACCTATATTTAACCCTTAAATGGTCAAAACGTATATATACGTTTTTTCAACATCTGAAAGTATGTAAAAAAATGTAGATCTTTTTTTTTTTTTTGTTTTACATGTGAAAACGTGTAAAAAAAACTTTTACCTACATTTTTTTTTGTTATATTTGAAAATATGTAAAAAAAAAGTAGATCTACTTTTGTAGCACTACGAATTTGAACGTCGATCTGTTTGGACCGTTTAAGGGTTAAAGCTGTCCAAACTTCTTTTTCCTGTAATGCTACTTGGTAAGGCTTCATTTAAATTATACTGCACAGTTTCAGTCTCCATATTGCAGAATGTACATAAATGTGCTGGAAAACACACAGGGAAAGATGACAAAGTTGATTCCATGTATCAAAAATCTCTTACGGGGATAGACTGAGGACACTAAATCTGCACTCTCTGGAAAAGTGTGGAATTAGGGGAAGATATGATTGTATAAATGGAAGACAGGAATAAATAAAGGGGATTTAAATTATGCACATACTAAAAATATGTAACCAAGACAGGACTCACAATAATTGGTTCAAGTTAGAAAAATTTAGATTTTGGAAATAGATTTGTTGATGAGGGGAATAAGCTCACAGGTAGCATCACTGAAATGAAAATCTAGGGCAGCTTTAAAGATAAATTAGACAAGCATATGAGTATGGGCAGGTGTAAGTTGGACTTGCCTAGCATGGGGCAGCAAGCCTACTGCAGTGCTTGCTCTTTCATAATCTATTTTACATTTCCCTTTCTTTTTACTTTTTTCTTAAATTGAATATATTGGTCAATGTGATCCATTCCTCTTATTATTTGCCCTATAAATGCCTTTCTTCCTTCCCCTATCCTAAGATATGATTTAGTCAATTGTTCATCCATTTAGGGTCATTTATATTTGATTAAATTTTTTATTAAGAATAATATACAGTTTGGAGTGGCTTGTACAATGCTTTGGACAAAAAGTTCAGATGACATCTATCACCACTGTTCAATCAGTGTTCCTCATGATATTTAAGGTACATAATTCCACGAGGTACTAAACTAAGTGATTTGTGATTGCTTTCTAAGAGCTGTAAAGTAAAAGGACACAAGTGCAACTAATGTGACATTTTATTGTGGCAACGTTTCGCTCTCCAGGAGCTTTGTCAAGCTATTACAAACAGTGTATGGACACAGAGGGTATATAAAGGCTCAGAGTGAGGTGCAATACTAGTGGTAGTAGTAGTAGTAGTAGTAGTGACAAAAGTTGTAGTAGTAGTAGTAGTGACAAAAGTTGTAGTAGTAGTAGTAATACAATATGGTAGAGCAATTACTACTACTACTACAACTTTTGTCACTACTACTACTACTACCACTAGTATTGCACCTCACTCTGAGCCTTTATATACCCTCTGTGTCCATACACTGTTTGTATCAGCTTGACAAAGCTCCTGGAGAGCAAAAAGTTGCCACAATAAAATGTCACATTAGTTGCACTTGTGTCCTTTTACTTTACATATTATCGGTAATTCTACCAACATTATTATTTCTAAGAGCTCTTCATTAACCCTTTCAGGGTTTCAGCCATACTAGTATGGCTTACGCACCAGGGTTTTTGACGTACTAGTACGCCTAAATTCTAGCACCCTCGAATCTAGTGAGAGAAAGCTGGTAGGCCTACATATGAAAGAATGGGTCTATGTGGTCAGTGTGCGCAGTATAAAAAAAATCCTGCAGCACACAGTGCGTAATGATAAAAAAAACATTGACAGTGTTTTTGGATTAAAACAGCGGCTTTGCACTGTATTTTCGTATGGTATTTATTGTTGTATTCTAGTTTTCCTGGTCTCATTCTATAGAATGGAAGACATGTTACAGAAATTGAGATGATTTTGACTGATTTTACAATGAATCGAATAGAATCGATTAAGATGACGAGAGCTGTCGTGAGATGGGAAGGAAGAAGGATAAGGAAGGATGGAAATAACTGGAAAAGGATGGGAAGAAGGGAAAGAGGAGGAATTAAGGCAAGTGGCCCAACCACTTTGGGACATGTGGTACCGAAGTACTGGAAACGTAGATGGAGAGGCTTGAATGATGTTACTTGGCTCACTAGGAGAGGATGGCTAAGGCAGCGGTAGGAGCTGGGAGTGTCAGAAGGCAGCAAGCAGGATGAGTTGGTTATTGTTTTGAACCATTTTTCAGTGCATTGAATTTTGTTCGAGAGATTTGTAGCACACATATGGGAGAGCTGTGGTAGAGTTCGTTGGTTTGGAGTACTGGAGTATCTGGTTGAAGGTAGGGTATGATCTTTCGTCGCTTTGGTACATTGCAGTGTTGTCTTGGAGATGTTGGATGAGTTCTAGGCGAGTCATTCGTGTGGGGTATTGCGTCGTGGTGTAGAATGCGAGTCCTTTGTGTTTAACCCATGGTGTTCCAGGTAATCGATGTGAGCGAGGTGGAGAAGGCGGTAGTGGAGCTGAGGAAGGTGGTGTTGATTCGTCGTCAACTTCAGTAGATGAATTAGAAGACGTTTCTGGTGGCATTCTGGTGGTTGGATTCATTGAGGAGTGGTGGTGGTGGAGGCTTCTCATTGGACATTGTTAGAGTGACATCACTAGTTGGTGGTGTTGATGGACCTTCTGCAGCACAGGTGGTTATTAAGTCCTTGGTGAATTTGAGAATTTCTTCAGAAGGTGGAGATGCCGGAATTATGCTCTCGCTAAATTCGCGAGAGCATAATTCCGTAAGTTTTCCATAAAATTTCATACATTTGGTGTCATTATAATCGGGAAAAGATTCTCTACCTTTTCATAAGAAAAAATAATTTTTTTTTTTTTTTTGAAATTTGGGCAACCCTGAGAACAAGTCTCTGAGAGGGCCTGTCGACCCTGAAAGGGTTAACTTCTAGATTTCTTGTTTGCCAGAACCCAGTCAAACAGGTTATTTCCTCTAGTTGGTTCTGACACAGACTGTTTTATAAAGCAGTCCTGAATTACATATTTTTAGATATTTGATAGACTAATTTCCTATCAAAGTGCTCCAGTCATTTTGGCTGAAGTTAAAATCTACCATTAAAGCTACATTTTCCTGTCTCAATGCCTTAGCAGTTTTGTTCCATAGAAGTTTACCATGGTTACTATCTAGGGTTGGAGAGTGTAGATCACGCTCGAGGTTAGCTTTCATGCAACGGATTAACAGAATTTAGGATTTTAATTAAATCTATTACTATTTGTTTTATTATGATACAGTAAAATGGTCATTTGTTTTGTCAGATATTCCATGATATGCAATTAATATTATATACAGTGGACCCCCGCATAACGATCACCTCCCAATGCGACCAATTATGTAAGTGTATTTATGTAAGTGCGTTTGTACGTGTATGTTTGGGGGTCTGAAATGGACTAATCTACTTCTCAATATTCCTTATGGGAACAAATTCAGTCAGTACTGGCACCTGAACATGCTTCTGGAATGAAAAAATATCGTTAACCGGGGATCCACTGTATATGGTTATACAATATAATAAACTAAATTGTGTGCCCAGATCTTTATTTTTTCATATATTATGAGATTGATTTGTTTTAGGTATATGACCAGCCAGATGTTTACGAGACTTGTGACCTGCCAGAGAGTGAGCAAGAATATTCATTGAACGATAGTGGAGACAGTAGTGGTGCTGTGGAGACACTCCATATATCTGCCAATGATGCTCATTCTCATTTTAGAGGCAAGGTTAGTGTTGTTACAGTAAACTGTGCATTATTATTAAGGGCAAAAGTCATGTTATTGCAGTATACTGTGCATTATTTAATAGGGGCAAAAAAATGTTATTACAGTATACTGTACATAATTATTAGGGGCAGGAGTGGTGGTGTTATAGTATATTGTGTATTATTGTTAGGGGCAAGAGTAGTGTTATTGTAGTATACTGTGCTGTAGTATTAGGAGCAGGCATAGTGTTTTTGAAATGTACTGAACAGTATCCTTACAGGAGAGCATTAGTTGTTCATGAATAGTATACAGTACTGTGCAATATTGTTAGGGTAAAGGTATTGTTATTACAGTATACTGTGGTACTTAGAGCAAGGATAGTGTTATTAACAGTATATTGTGTAGTATTGTTAGAGGTAAGGATAAAGTTACTGCAGTAATGTCATTTACTAGCAAACCCAAATTAAATATTTCTGAAAACAATTTTTTAAGTGTGAATGTAAACTCCTTTCCTTAAAATCTCATATTTTTGGATAATGCTCTAAATTCAGAATTGTTGTGACTAATTCTGGAGAATCTAGCATAACAGAATTGTAGTAGACATTACTGTGTGATTAGACCCTAAATAACCCAACAAAAAAGCTGCTGTGCGGGTGATAACCAGCTCCTGTGCTAGACAGCACACCCCACCACTTTTCAAAAGACTCAACTTGCTAAATATACAAGACATACACTCATATTATTGTGCCTACTACATATACAGAACATTAAACTCCACTGTAAACCCTTCCCTAAAACTACTTGACAGTTACAACAAAATGCATAGGTACAATACAAGGCATAAGGCACTTTTCAACATCCCTTGAGTCAGTCTCTCACTATGCAAGAATGCTATGCACACAAAGGGCCCAAAGATCTGGAACTCGCTACCGGAACAGGTCAGGGATCCCCTGACAACTTATAAATTTAGGACTTTGCTAAAAAATCATCTTATCTCTCAATATTAACCAAATCAACCAAAACATCTGCTAACTAGTTTTATTATGTAACCTCTAAGCTTTTAATTCTACCAATCTATAAAATATTACCACCTGAACCATTACTTGTAATGTAGATTTTGTATGCAATTTCAAGATTGTAAAACAGTTAACCATTACTTCTTGTCTAGTTTTAAGTATAGTTACTATGTACTATTATCTTGTCTAGTTTTAATTAGTTACTATGTATTAGGATTAGTCTGCCCAAAATGCCCCAGCATAATAGTGGCTATTTTTATACTTAGCAAGTCAAAATTGTAATTACACATTGTAACCTTTACTAAGAAATAAACTTTACTTTTACTTTACTTTACTTTACATTAGTCTATACATGTTGAAAATCCAACTTATGTAAGTTAAGCACAGTATATATAACTAACTTGCAAATTGGAAGACAGGTTTTAAAATCATGATAAGTGTAAAATCATGTAGCTTGTTTTACTTTGGTTTCTGTATTGAAACTACTAAATAGTTTTCTTTTACAAATTATCTTTCACAGATATTGGATGCATCTTATGTTGATTTCTCTGATCGAATTTCCTATGCCCATCGTCGTGGCTATGATGCAAGGTGAGGCTTTGCATTTTATCATACTGTTTTTTTTATCATAGTGTTCTTTGTATTATAGTAATATTTATAATTTTTTTTTTTTTTTTCAACAAGTTGGCCGTCTCCCACTGAGGCAGGGTGACCCAAAAAAGAAAGAAAATCCCCAGAAAGAAAATGCTTTCATCATCATTCAACACTTTCACCACACTCATACATAATCACTGTTTTTGCAGAGGTGCTCAGAATACAACAGTTTAGAAGCATATACGTATAAAGATACACAACATATCCCTCCAAACTGCATTATTGTGCTGTATTCTTTCAGAACTTGCATATGGTGAATCAGATATGGAACTTATGTATTTCATTTGAGTCACTTGTACAAATGGATCTTTAGTAGGTATGTAAGAGTATAAAATATGCAGGTTGTAGATCCTGGCATCGTTTATAAATATGAAACCAAACTTGCACATAATGCGAAGTACTGTAGTGTACTTTGCTGAAATTTGCCCATCTAGGAGACAGGATCATTGATAAAAGAAAGCAGCAATATTGCACTGTATTTAGTGTGCAGTCAGATTGGGGACCATTGGCATTTCATAATGATCAGTTTTGGGCCTTTCCCATTTGTAATTTTTGTTAATGACCTTGACAAGAAAAAATGTGAGGAGTGAATTTGCTGATGCAAAAATAAGACTAGTATAATTGATTCTGAGGTGGATACCTTTAAACTTCAGGAAGATTTGGACAGGCTAATATCATGTTCTGAAAAATGGCAGATATAGTTCAATGTGGAAATTGCAGAGTTCTAATCCTTGGCAATGAAAATAACCCTCATCCTTATAAACTAGGTGGTATAGTCTGATCATACAGAATGTGAAAAACTTGGGAATCATGCTAAACAGAAATCTGAAACCAAGACATGCCTTAATCATGCATAGTAGGCTAACATATTTTAATTCAAGAATTACAGTGAAAGTACAGTAACAAAGTCCAAAGAATAATCTACAGCAATATATATTATTACTAGACCCTTACCTAGATAATGTAGCTCAGTTCTGGTCTTCAAACTACAGAAGATATATAAATACAATAGAGAACATACAGAGAACAATGATAAAATTAATCCACTGAATTAAGAATCTTATAAAGATAGATTGAAAGCCCTGAATTTATACTATCTTGAACACATAAAATGAGGGCAGATAATATGAAGAGACAGGTTTAAACAAAGATAAATAAGGTGCTAAAAATATCCAATCAAGACAGAACTTGGAACAGTGGTTTCAAGCTGGATAACTTCAGATTTAGAGAGGATATAGGGAGGTACTGGTTTGGCAGTAGTTATTGAAACAACCTTGAGTAGCTTTAAAGATAGTTTAGACAAATACGGTAGGGCCCCACTTATATGGCAGGTTAGGTTCCAGGTTGCTGCCGTAAAGCGGAACACCCTTTTTCCACTTATAAATGCATATAAATACTAGATAACAAGTTTACACTAAATATATTAAGTTAGCAATTACCTGGAGTTTACCTGGAGAGAGTTCCGGGGGTCAACGCCCCCGCGGCCCGGTCTGTGACCAGGCCAATAGAACTAGGCATTAAAAAAAACAATAAAAAAGTAAAATACACATATAGTACTACACTCATTACTTACCATAAAATATTTGTAGTCTTAATGTAGGGTGAAATGAGTAGTATTTATTGTTAGAAATTAAGTGTGGTATGTATGGTAGCCTGGCATACCATACCTACCATACCAGGCCACCCCACCCATACATAATATACTACGAGATTAAAGCATCCCAGAGCGATAAAATGCATGTACAGTTCACTCATTACTTAAATTAAAATAATTGTAGTCTTAATGTAGGGTCAGAGGTGAGTAAATGAGATAAAATGAATCATAGATGGATTAATGAAAATATGTATATTAATGTAATATATGACATTTAATGTTCCTCAGTGATTATTATTGAGTATTGCTATTATCATTATTAATATGGTGTCTCGAGACATAAGACACTCTTAGTGATTTTAATCCTTAAATGGTCCAAACGTATATAGTATACGTTTTTTCAACATCTGAAAGTATGTAAAAAATGTAGATCTTCTTTTTTGTTTTACATTTGAAAACTTGTAAAAAAAACTTTTAACTACATTTTTTTTTGTTATATTTGAAAATATGTAAAAAAAAGTAGATCTACTTTTGGAGCACTACGAATTTGAATGTCGACCTGTTTGGACTGTTTAAGGGTTAATGTGTATCTGCATGCTAGCACAGTGTCTAAGTTTATTTAGGTACAGGTATACGTAAGCATAATTATCAGAGTATATATAAAATATGAAATAATTTTTATAAACACTTGAAATTTTGGAAGGTTTCCAGACATAATGGAGAGATGCGGTGCTCACGGAGAATGTAAACAAACCAGGTGGGGCGCGCTGACCACATTAGAAAGTCAGGTGGGGGGAGCCGTATAGAGAGTTTTTGTCATAATTTGAAATGTCCATATTAGCGGAACGCGGTAAAGTGGGGGCCCTACTGTACATGGGTAAGAAAGGCTGGACTCGAGAATTATCTGCCCAGCATGGGCACTACACTAGGCTTGTAGGCCTATTGAACTGCTCTTCCATTTTCACACTACTATTCCATTTTCTTGACTTGTACAGGTTTAAAAAATATAAGATAGGGATATTTCAAACATCAATATCTGATGTAATGTCTGTTTCATGTAAAATATATTGTATTTAAAATGTATAAGACTAGTGAAATAAACTGCTTATGTATTTACCATAGAAGAAAATATTAATACACAACTATGCTTTAAAATATTGTTTTATTTTTTCTTCGTATGTTTGCTTTCTATAGATATCAATGCAGCCAAGGATAAACTTAACAGATTATAAAAATTGTACGAACAAATTATTTTGCTTGATTCTGGCATTTACTTGTGTTAGGCGAGTTGAGTGGGAAGTTGGTGGAGATTTAGAAGAGGAGACTGTAACCCAGAAATACCAACGTTTAAAATGTGAAGTCAATCAACTCGTAGAGGAAGTAGAAGCTATCAAGGTAAGTCATTTATTGGTACCAATTTTATGAATGGTCATTAAATTAAATAACTAAATAGTAGTATTGTAATGGACATCTGAGTTGTAGACTAGTAACAGGCAAATCATCAATTGCACATAGTTTTATATTGTCCCTTTAGTATTTTTTTTTTTAACATGTTGGCCGTCTCCCATTGAGCCAGGGTGACCCAAAGAGAAAGAAAAACCTCGAAGAGAAAGAGAATACTTTCATCATCATTCAACACTTTCACCTCACTCATACATAATCACTGTCTTTACAGAGGCGCTCAGATGCGACAGTTTAGAAATCCCTCCAAACTGCCAATATCTCAAACCCCTCCTTGAAGGTGCAAAGCACTATACTTCCCATTTCCAGGGCTCAAGTCCAGCTAACTGGTTTCCCTGAATCCCTTCACAAAATATTACCCTGCTTACACTCCAACAGCTCGTCAGGTCCCAAAAACCATTCGTCTCCACTCACTCCTATCTAACATGCTCACACAGCATACACCTGAGAATTATTGACTTTGTGCTCATATTCTACTAGCGACAATTCATTTTAATTTTGCTAGCTAGAACTCTCTTTGAATTGAGCACAACACAGTTCATGTCACTCGCAATAGTGCCCATAAGCCTGATCGCATGTACACTTCATTAGGTGAGAATTTCACAATACTATAGTGAAAATAATTGTGTGTAAAATTGGGGACTGATCTAGTTGTCTCTCACAAGATATTACTGTCATACCAGCTAAGCCATTAGTACACTTGATGATTCACTGGGTATAATGGTGATTTTATGCATAAGAGGTCAATAAATCTATTCATTACGGTATAATGTATATACTACTTATACAACACCTGCAGCTTGTCTCTTGCATGACGTTCAGGGAACTTCCATCTGTAATTGTTCTAGAACTATGAAATGTCATTTATGGACATTAAGGAGAAGTCTTATGGGTTTCATTTATAGATTCTTTACCTCAGTTTTTTTTTTTACTGTAATGTATTTTACAGTTCACTGAAACAAAATTTATGAATTTTATTTTATATTGTATTTCTATTAAAAATGATTTCTATCATTGATATTTTTTATGTATACCCCGTACTCTTATGTTATGTTTAGCTCTAATTATTATTACACTTATGTGGGATGTGCTAAACCTGCATGGGTCATGCAGTGCCACCTGGAGGAACGGGAGTCATTCAGGTTCAGTTCAGGTCCAATTCCTTGGATAAACAGCCCCCTCATTGAAATCAGGAACCTTCCTTGAGGGATGTTTAGCTCTAATAATTACATTAAATAAGGAGTGATATAAACTAGTGTACATGAAAACCAAATTTATCCTGCCTTGGATTAGTGCTCAGTGTCATATGGATATCTCACTTTCACTTATAAAAAATAACTCTTGGCTTAGAACAAGAATTGTTTTTTATCCACTCTGACCACTTCCAAAATATTTTTTTGTTAATGCTACCAGCCACTCTCATTGTTTCATGTTAGGTCTTGATATTTTGCATAGCATTTTGAATATCTTAGTCTTGATTCCCAAAGATATTTTTATATTAACTGCTATTGTAACAGTGATGATGAATATGATAATGATGATGATAATTGTATTATAAAATATACCAAAATATAGTAGAGTATAACAATTTGGAAGCCCATAAGTTTGATACAAATTGAAAGATTATTTGCTAAACATTAATACATACTGTAATTGACAAGTTGGAAAAGGTTGAATAGTAGCTTATGAAATTACAATAAAAAAAGGCTGGTTAGGTATCTAGTAGAGTTAAAGTGTACACTGGTTACGTATCCTAAATAGTATCCTGGTTTCCATTGAGTAATAAACCATATTGAGAAAGAACAGTGAAAAGAAAGCAGCCATTAAATTAAAAGATGGAATTTTCAGACATTTAATAAGAATTAATGGGAAAATAGTTTTAATAAAACATCTCAGTTAATAAAACAGCTCTCAGTTATAACTGAGAGCTAGAATAGATGCAGAAATGTTGTCAGTATGTTTTTCAGGATTCTGTACCATGTGGTGATGGTTTAGTGTCATCAGTGGAGTTAGGCAAGCATGTAGAAGACCTCCAGCATACTCTGGTTGATCTTAAACTGGAGGATACTCTTGGTGCTGATATTGTTGCAGCCATCTCTCAACCTCAGTTAACTCTTCAAAAGTATGTTAGCATGCTTTTATGTCAAGTTCAATATTTTGTCTTGCTGAATTATGTTTTTACTTAATGGTTTTTACTTGAGTGTTGGAAGGAATAAAATTAAACACTATATATTTTAGTAATATTTTTTTTTTCTTTCAGAAAGCTTACCAATTTGCTGGAAATGTTTAAACAGGCTAGTTTAGTATCACAGATGAAAGGCAGTAATGTGAAGCAGGAGGGAAAACCGTCAGACGATGATAGTAGTACTGCTCCTGCCATGTCATACAATCTCTGCTATGCACCTGAACATGCACGGCTAAATCAGCTTGCTAATGCAGCCATGCTGGAAAAGAGAATTGATCAACTTGAAACATTAATTGGCAACAACCCAGATAAGCTTGTTAGTATTGGTTTGAACACTAACCTTGTTAAACCTAGTCTAAATAATGTAAGTCAAGAAATTTACTAAATGTATTTGAGCAGTCAACATGAATTTTGCAATAACGGGTTGCCCTTACACCACTGTCCATCACCCCAAGATTTATATAGTAAATTATATTTATCATCAGTAACATACATTAATAATGTATTAGTACAGTAGGACCCCCGTATCCATGTGGGACGTGTTCCAAAAACCTGCTGTGGATGCCAAAACTGCGCATAGTAGTGAACCCTATATATAAGTCCTCTACATACATAGTGAGGCTCAAGTTAGAGTGTGTAGGAAAGAGGGAAATTATTTCCCAGTAAAAGTAGGCCTTAGACAAGGATGTGTGATGTCACCGTGGTTGTTCAATATATTTATAGATGGGGTTGTAAGAGAAGTAAATGCGAGGGTCTTGGCAAGAGGCGTGGAGTTAAAAGATAAAGAATCACACATAAAGTGGGAGTTGTCACAGTTGCTCTTTGCTGATGACACTGCTCTTGGGTGATTCTGAAGAGAAGTTGCAGAGGTTGGTGGATGAATTTGGTAGGGTATGTAAAAGAAGAAAATTTAAAGTAAATACAGGAAAGAGTAAGGTTATGAGGATAACAAAAAGATTAGGTGATGAAAGATTGGATATCAGATTGGAGGGAGAGAGTATGGAGGAGGTGAATGTATTCAGATATTTGAGAGTGGACGTGTCAGCGGATGGGTCTATGAAAGATGAGGTGAATCGTAGAATTGATGAGGGGAAAAGGGTGAGCGGTGCACTTAGGAGTCTGTGGAGACAAAGAACGTTGTCCTTGGAAGCAAAGAGGGGAATGTACGAGAGTATAGTTTTACCAACGCTCCTGTATGGGTGTGAAGCATGGGTGATGAATGTTGCAGCGAGAAGGTTGGAGGCAGTGGAGATGTCATGTCTGAGGGCAATGTGTGGTGTGAATATAATGCAGAGAATTCGTAGTTTGGAAGTTAGGAGGAGGTGCGGGATTGCCAAAACTGTTGTCCAGAGGGCTGAGGAAGGGTTGCTGAGGTGGTTTGGACATGTAGAGAGAATGGAGCGAAACAGAATGACTTCAAGAGTGTATCAGTCTGTAGTGGAAGGAAGGCGGGGTAGGGGTCGGCCTAGGAAAGGTTGGAGGGAGGGGGTAAAGCAGGTTTTGTGTGCGAGGGGCTTGGACTTCCAGCAGGCATGCGTGAGCGTGTTTGATAGTGAATGGAGACAAATGGTTTTTAATACTTGACGTGCTGTTGGAGTGTGAGCAAAGTAACATTTATGATGGGATTCAGGGAAACCGGCAGGCCGGACTTGAGTCCTGGAGATGGGAAGTACAGTGCCTGCACTCTGAAGAAGGGGTGTTAATGTTGCAGTTTAAAAACTGTAGTGTAAAGCACCCTTCTGGCAGGACAGTGATGGAGTGAATGATGGTGAAAGTTTTTCTTTTTCGGGCCACCCTGCCTTGGCGGGAATCGGCCAGTGTGTTAATAAAAAAAAAAATAACATACCTATTATAAAGTTTAATTGATAAATTAAACTTTACAGTGGTTTTTTTTTTTTTTTTTCCAACAAGTTGGCCGTCTCCCACTGAGGCAGGATGACCCAAAAAAGAAAGAAAATCCCCAAAAAGAAAATGCTTTCATCATCATTTAACACTTTCACCACACTCACACATAATCACTGTTTTTGCAGAGGTGCTCAGAATACAACAGTTTAGAAGCATATACGTATAAAGATACACAATATATCCCTCCAAACTGCCAATATCCCAAACCCCTCCTTTAAAGTGCAGGCATTGTACTTCCCATTTCCAGGACTCAAGTCCGACTATATGAAAATAACAATGGGTATGTATAGGAAATACCTATTAAAAAGGTGGAGAATTATCACTTTTTCTCTGATGGGAAGTATTTCACAGCTTCTCTTAGGCTTTGAAGAACTTCCATCATCACTACTTTTGCACTTCGAGGCCATTATTAAGCAAAATTATGGATTATTTTTTTGGGCCACGGGAAACAATGAATAACTGAAACTGGATACCAGACCTGCAGAGACGGGGGTCCTACCGTAATTCCCTGTCAGGCTATATTTGAAGATGTAGATGATTAAAAAAAGAATGTAAATATAAATTGGTACAATGCATAGTATATATAAAATGCAAGTGTAATAATTTTTCAGCTCTCTAATAGTTTAAATGAAATTTGTATTATACTTGTGCATGCCTCTATATAAATGGCTTAGGTGGAATTTATCAGTACACATAAATGGGAGAGAAGTTGGAAAATTGACATTGAAATACTTCTTGAATTCAGTGGGCAGGATTTGCACCCCATGCAGTGCCAGGCCCAAAACCAGCAGGCTATTAGTCAGTTCAGATCCTGTCAATTCCATGAGTTGTTTACAAAGGTGTTATTACAATTTTTGGAGTGCTTGCTGAATGATGTGCATTTTTTATTTTGTGGTAGGCTATTTGGTGTTTTGGGCCCCTTTAAGCATGGAGATTCACTCTTGATTCATGTGTCTTAAGTCTGGGGTAGTATTAAAAATAATTTGCCTTAAAATAGTATGTACAAAGGAATGTGAGGGGCTTGTTTGTACATTAGGTACATTTCAATATTTGAACAAGTGTGGTGTGTGTGTCCTATCTGAAGCTATTTCACTACAGTTCTGATGGTCGACTAGCTGTGAATAATTGGTTTCAAGTGATTCACTCTTCTTGATTCCTAGATAGTTGTCAAAAGAGCTTATCATTACTGTTAGTAACTGATAATTGTCACATGCCTTGTTGAGAAATACTGGTGATGTGTGAAAAGTTAAGTAAATATGGTACAGTATTTCAAAGATGAAAGCAGGTGTTAAATGTGTATAATCAGGTTGAATGAGAGAAAATGTTGATAGGGCAATATTTACTCTTTCATTACTTGTTTATTCGTTCTGATATATACACTAAGTATTTTCTATCTGCAGTCAAGTCTCTCTACTTGGACCAATCATAAATCAATCGTGGGCGCTGTGCAGGTTTTAAGTGCACGATTAGCCCTTCTTGAACCTGCACACTTGGATCACGTAGAGGGGCGACTGCATGCAGTGCATACTCGTATGAATTCCATATCAGAAAAGAAAGCAGTTATTGAAGATGCAGACAAACAGAGTAAGGTGAGCATACAGACTTTTTGGCTGAGTAATATATCCTGTTTAATCTGAACTCAATTTTGAGACTTTATATACATAATCAGTTTTGTCTGAACTCAATTTTGAGACTTTATATACATAATCAGTTTTGCTCTCTTTGTTGTTGTATAATGAGTGTATGCAATAATTGCTCCTTATTTCTTTTTAAATAAAACTATTATAATAGTTGGTTATGGCTTGGATTATCTCCCTCCCCTCCCTCCAGTATTGCAGGAAAGCTTATGGGGTGTGGAATGAGACAGCAGTGTCACAGTTAGTGGCAACTAATACAACCATTGTATAAGAGGTGCTGGTTATAAAAATCACCTTTTTGCAACCTATGTGATTGAATAGTATAGTGCTGTCTTGGGTCATCCAACATTAGCTAAACAGCCATTGAGGCAGTGATTGAACAAGTGGTGAATATTTTTTCTTCTTTGGGTTACCCTGCTGTAGCAGGATGACCCAAGAAAATCTATAAATTCAATTACTGTTTTGCCACAAGTGTGCTGAAATCACATATAAGATTACCATTTGACCCTCCTTCAGAGTGCATTCATTAACCATCCCATCTCCAGGACTCAGTCTAGCCAACCAGTTTCCCTGAATCCCTTCATAATAATTACCTTGTTCATACTTCAGCAGAACATCTATTAATCACTTTTCTCCATTCCTGTCTAACATGCTCAAACAAGCCTACCACCTCCCTCTAATTTTTCCTGGAAAGACCCCTAACCTATCTATCTTCCATTAAAAATTTTTACACCCTCTTCATCCTATTCCTCTCCATCCTTTCTACATGCCCAAACCACACCTACCCCCTCCTGAGTCCTCTGAATTATATAATGTTTAGACCTGGACTCAGGGTTTCATTAAAGGTTTGAAAGGCACACTTTGTGGATAAGGATGATGAAGGGTATGATACAAGACTAATGTGTGTATTGCAGAGAGGTGCTGGTAAACAGTTTGAATGTTAGTTTGAATTGCTTGTTTAACTTCAGGTATCGGAGCTTTATGAGTTGGTTAAGAAGACAGAGGGTCTTTGCTCCACTCTTCCTGAAGTTGTTAAGCGTTTGATGTCTCTTGAGGCTATGCATGAACAAGGTTAGTTAAATAAAAATGCTGAATGTGTATGTGATAATTAAAATATCCTTAAAAAGGTTTTAACAAAATTCAATAATTTTGCTCAATTTCTCTGTACAACTTCTTAACATTAACCCTTTGAGGGTCAGTCACGTACTAGTTCGTCATTGCAGCCAGGGTCGGTCACGTACTTGTACACGTAAATTCTAGTGCCTTCAAATCGAGCGGGAGAAAGCTGGTAGGCCTACATGTGAGAGAATGGGTCTGCATGGTGTGCGCAGAAGGAAAAAATTCGGGCACCCAGTGGTGCATTGCGGGAATGCCATTTTAGTTCACCTTGTCCACCATGCCTCACTTTAAGAAGCTCCTCACTCCTTGGCAAATTGGGACTCTTTTGTTCCTAAGTGACAGTTCAGATACGGATGGAAGTGTCAATGAAGAGGAGTTCCAGGGTTTTGATGAGTTTGTGACCGAGAATAATGAACATAAGAGTGGTAATGGTGATGGAAATCCAGACGACCCCGAACCTTCCACATCTGGTGCTGGGCCGTCTTCTTCACATTCAGTTGCACCAGAACGAAAGAGGACACTCGTATTTTTCCTTGCTCAGGACATAGATGTGAGCAGTGGTGATGATAGTGACAGTGAATATGAGCTCCAAGCTCTTGAAAACAGTTCCAGTAGCAAGAGTGAAGCAGAATATTCTCCAGTGAAGCATCAGTATACACCTACCATCCGGCTTACGACCGAGTTTGCTTCCGAGAAACCGGTTGTAAGTCGAAATGGTCGTAAGTCGAACTTTACTACTGAATATCAACAAAACATTTTTGTAATGACTATTTTATTGTTTTATTTTGGTATTTCATGTTTTACTTTACTTTTTATGTTGTTAGTACTGTATTTTATACTGTAAGGTTTAGGATAAACACTGTGTACAACACTAATAGTTGTTTATTTCCCAGAAATTTGGCATAAAAAACACGGTCGTAAGTCGAGCAGGTCATAAGTCGGATGGTAGGTGTATATGACGTTACATGCGCTCTGGTAGTGTGCCATATGCTGTTCCAAGGGTAAGGAGTACATCTCATGGCCGTACAACAGGAACAGATAGTGAAAATGAAGATGATATTGTTACAATGGGGCTCAAAAATGTGCAGGTGTCAGAAGATGGTGGTGGTGGTGCCAGCCATGAGGCACCAGCAGCGGCCTATGCTGTTACCCACGCCGCTGAGTCAGCTCAGCTACAACAAAGACCACCCTCAGCCACCCACCCACCTCACCAACCTCCACAACCACCTGTCAGTATCCAGTATCCACCAGCAGACCGCACCTGGGATTGGCAGGAAGCCGCCAATTTTGTTCCCAATCCCCATCAGTTTGATGAAAGTCAAAGTGGACTACAGCCATCTTGTACACTTGGGAACAATGCCACTGAACTAGAATGTTTTGAGTTATTCTTTGCCGAACCCCTGATGGAAATGATTGTCAGGGAAAGCAACAGATACTACGAGTACACCATGGCAAACAGTTCTTTCACCAAGATCACTGCTACACCAGTGGAAGGAGACAACTGTGGCTGAGATGTATCTTTTGTTTGCCACAATAATGCTTATGCCACATTGTATAAGCACAGTGTCAAATCATACTGGTCAACAGACCGCCTCATTGCAACCCCAGCTTTCAGTGATATTATACCAGTGAATCGATTTGTGTTACTGTTATGTATGCTACACTTCTCAGACAAAACCAGGCCTGACAGAAAAGACAGGCTATATAGATTAGAAATGTGTTTATGTATCTGAAACAGAAATTCATTATGTATTTTTTATCCCTTCAGGAAGTTTGCTATTGATGAGTCTTTGATTTTGTTCAAAGGCAGACTGTCGTTCAAGCAGTATATACCAAGCAAGAGGAAACGCTTTGGTATAAAGTTGTTTGTACTTTGTGATTGCTACAGTGGTCTTGGATATTATTGTGTACACTGGAAGTAATACATTGCAAGATACCAGGAAGTTATTGGGTATCCCTGGTGATGTGGTTAGAACAATAATGGAACCATATCTTGGCAAGGGACATATATAGTACTGATAACTGGTGCACAAGTCCCTCAGTGATTTTTGCGAGTGAATATGACAGATGTGTGTGGTACAGTGCGTGCAAATCATAAACATATGCCTAGGTTCGAGGCAGGCACTCGTAGAGGTGAGGTGCAGGCGTTTGCTGCCAGTGACATCGTGGTATTTCGGTGGCATGACAAACGAGATGTCACACTGTTGTCATCAGTTCACTGAAATGAAATGACAGACACTGATAGGCAGCATAGAGAGACCAGTGAACCCATTTTAAAACCTGCAGCTGTGATGGACTACATGCTTAATATGCGCTTACTGGACAAATGTGATATGCAAATTGGGTTTGCTGATTGTGTTTGCAAGAGTTATAAGTGGTACATAAAACTCTTTTTTCATCTTGTGGACATTTCCATGCTGAATGCTTATAATGTGTACAAGTTGAAGACCAGAAACAAACCACCATATGGTCAATTTTGTTTCTGTCGTCAGACAAATATTATTCAAGTACCAAGTAACAACACCTGCAATAGAACAATGCCTGCGAACTAATCATCAACTACCCTCTCGTTTGAGGCATGGTGATCACTTCCTAATACAACTGCCTGCTACTGCTTTGAAGAAAAAGGCTCAGAAGAGGTGTTTTGTCTGTGCACATACAAAAAAAAAAAATGCCCACCAAAATGCAGAGATACTCGTTTTATGTGTGAGGAGTGTAAAACACCATTGTGCATGACACCGTGTTTCAAAGAGTTCCACAGGCTGCAGAACTTCTAGAAACATGTCCAGTGACTCTATATGTGTATATAGAATTTAGAAAAATAGCAATAAGCAACATTTCATATTGTTCATTTGTGTAAATATGTTTTGTAAACAATATAATGACAACAGTGTTTGTGCAGTTATTGTGTAGCTTAGAAAGAGTAAATATATACAAAATAGTCCTCATATTGGTCTCACAGGCCATAAAAGTTACTTGAAAAGAAAAAATATTAAAAAGTAGAAAAAGTAGAAAAAACAAAATAAATGATTACCAGGTTACTGGCAGTCAGTGATGTTGCCACATGAAGTTCAGTTTGTCAACTTCACACCTCCATATCTCGGTAAGTATCGATGGGAAAAAAAATTTTTTAGCCTATAAAATTTAGAAAAAAAAAAAATCACAATTTTTTTTTTTCTTTTTTAAATATTTTTCAACCCTGAGAACAAGTCTGGGAGAGGGCCTGTTGACCCTCAAAGGGTTAAAATATTGCACTCTAAGTAGGCTTGAAAATATTTATGATTGTAAAAGGTGAATATAATAGTATGGTTAATAAATAGGCAAGACAGGGCTAGAGTAATATCAGATAGTAATTAGAGTAGAAATAATTACAGGTTTTATGTAAGAGATTAATGTTACTTTAGATATTAATGGTTTACCAGTTCTATTAGGATAATTGGACAGGTGTTTCATAAGTGCACATTAATTATTCTTTCATTCATGAGGAGAGTGCTAAACCCATAGGGATAATACACCTAGTTTTTTGCATTATGTGCTTGAGAAATGGGGAAGGGAGGGGGAGTATAACAGTACAGTGGACCCCCGCATAATGATCAGCTCCCAACTCGACCAATTATGTAAGTGTATTTTTGTAAGTGCTTTTGTAGGTGTATTTTTGGGGGTCTGAAACGGACTAATCTAATTCACAATATCTCTTATGGGAACAAATTCGGTCTATAACGGCACCCAAACAGACTTCTGGATTGAAATAATATCGTTATCCGGGGGTCCACTGTACTAATATGCTTCTACTAAACAATGGACTCGTCTCTGAAGGGAGTGGTGGGATGTACAGTATGTAGTAATATGACATCACCACTCACTGACATGATTAAACCTTGTCTAAATCTTCATAGTTTGTGTTATTTACTTGTATAATAAGGATATAACACCTCTATGCCACTACAAAACAATGAGTCCATCTCTGGTGAGTACATGTTTTAAATTTCATTATTGAAAAATTAATAGGAATTAGATACAGATTATCGTTAAGAGTCCCTGTCTCTAGTTATAACACTAACTTTTATGAGAAAATGAGATTTGCATAATGTATTTTTACTTAATGCACCATTCATTCTGCCCTATCTGGGCATTAAGCAAGGCTCTACCGTAGTGTGTATAAAAAGTATTATGAAGTAAATTATTTTATTGCTTCCATTACTTTTTATGGTGGATAACTATTGTCTTGCCTGTATATTTTATTTAGTGTATTAACTTGGTTTTTGTTGCAGCAATGCAGTTCAGTGCATCACTGAAGCAACTGGATGTTGCCCAGACCCACCTCAGTGCAGCCTTGCACTCTAATGCAGAGTTGTTGGCTGGTGTGCAGAAGAAATTTTCTCACAATCTTGAAATCATCCAAACCAACATTGCCAATCTTGATTCCCGTGTTCAGGCACTCCAGTCAAAGTAGTAACAAGGCATATCATTCTTTTTAATAATTTATTGGTATATATTATTTACATTATGGCTTGTTTAATTTGAAGTAGAATATTTTATTGAAAGATAACATATTGAAACAAAATGTGAATTATATTTAGGGCAAGTGCTCAACTCTTAGTGCTCGTACAGTTCCTGAGGAATGGGAGATAATCAAGTTTGATCCAGGGGAGAGAGCTTGTTCAATTCCATGGATCAAGAACCCCTCATCATCATTATGGAACCTTGGGACAGTTCATTGAAAAGTATTAGAAAGTTTAACTTTTAGATCAGTTTTATGCAGAACTTACTTATTAACAGTAACTTGCTTCAATGCATGTTGAATAAGCAGTGGCACTTATACAACAAAAATAAATCTTAAGGGTTAAATTGTTTCCAAAATTTCTGCTAGAGCAAATTAGCCAGTAATCTAATCTGATATTTAATAGAAATTGTGTTTTAAGCATTCTGTATATAGGCAGCATGAAATGTTAGTGCTGTGTAATACAAGTGGTTGGTTGATTAGGTTTAAAACCAAATAACTTGTATAATACAGTACAGAGGATTACTGTAAGGTGTGTGTTAACAGTCTGCTACTTGTGAGAGATGTCCTACCTGTGTCTGTCTTGATTAGGAACTGAAGAACTTTAGCAGATAGTCTTGGTTGCATTTATTCCTAGTTATTTAGGCTTCAAAACTGACAACTGTTATGGTTTCTTATAAGTCGTAATAGACGTAAAAATTATATAAAATTCAAGTATACAGTAGATCCCCAACTTGTGATATTTTGCCTTCATATGTTTGCATTTTGGAAATGTATAAAAGTACTAATCTCCAGTTACAGTCATTGCAAATATTCAAACATTATTGTTTTAAATGAATTTATTTTTTTTAACAAATGCATTCATAGTTTGTGTATATTTTATGCATGTATAGAGCTCACCTGTGGATTTAATATTTATGATATTCTTAAAGCTCACAGTTTTTTCTTGGATAGATTTTTGAAATGCATTATTACTCTGTGTTGTAGGTTCATATTAAGACACGTATAAATCATTTTATTATATTCAGTAGGGAGGGGAGTGCTAAATTCATAGAGGTCATACATCTGGAGAGATGGGAAGCAGTTTCAATCCAAGGAGTGGATCAAGAGGCCTATGCCACATCAATGAACCTTGAGGGGTGCACAGATAGTGTTCACATTTGTTTGATAAAGATTTGGTCAAGAACTGGAAGTTTAATGTTCGTAATATTATTTACACCTGAATTACAATTTGTATTAAATACGTATGTATTTTGTGTGTGTACTTTTTAATCATGTCTGGAGTTTATTTGGTAGAGATTGATAAAGAACTGTAGATTAAATAACTTTGTTCTGTTGTAGCCACCTCTATAGGCTGCTGTCTGCACATATGGACACAGCCAGTGAGTGAGGCACATAACAGCAGGAGCTCACACCACACCCTCTTTCTTGTATTATTATTCTACCCACTATCTCCCACTTACACAAAGTCTCGAGTTAAATACAGTGGACCCCCGCATAACGATCACCTCCAAATGCGACCAATTATGTAAGTGTATTTATGTAAGTGCGTTTGTACGTGTATGTTTGGGGGTCTGAAATTGACTAATCTACTTCACAATATTCCTTATGGGAAAAAATTCGGTCAGTACTGGCACCTGAACATACTACTGGAATGAAAAAAAGTTCGTTAACCGGGGGTCCACTGTACAACGCGAGTGAAGACTGTCAAGTTGTTGCCTGCCCCTCTGCATCTATACTGTACTGAAGTTCCATTCTTTTAAACTTTAAAGGGAGGTTTCTTGATGCACGTGAGGGGCTTCTGATTGAATTTTATTGCTTCTCATTTCCCCAGGCTCTGTATGACCCCTACGGGCTCGGTGTTATCCCTGCGTGAATGTAAAATCTTTTTAATGCATAAATTAAACTGTTCAGTACTACTGTATTAGTAATTGAAAAGGAACTACTAACTATAAAATATTGGCTACATATTACTAGTTAAAAAATTAATGAAATTAGATATAGAATATTAATGGTCAGGAAAGTATCTCCAACTATAACATGTCTATGGGAAAATAAGTTCCGAGTTCCAAGTATTCGACTAACAATTTTTGTGAATAAATTAACGCCGTAAGAGGGGGGGAGATCTACTGTATGCATGTTCCTTTAAGCAGTATTAAGGGATTTGCTGGATCTTATTAGATATGCACAAATTTTGATATGCTGCACTGGCATAATGTGTGATGAAGCATTAATGGAAGTTTTGGAATTTTAATACTGTATTGGTATCTATATTTTGCAAATGTGGCACACTGCACAGCTAAGGGTTAGAGAAAATGTACTCCAGATCTTTGTGTGAACATGTAATAAAACTGCATAGCTAGAATTTGGGTATGAATATTTTTTTAGAGGCATACATTCGTGGGAAAATACTGAATCTGTAGGGGGTCATGCTGCATCTGGGGAATAGGTAGTAAGGTTTGATCCAGCAAAAAGTAGGGCAGGTCTAATTCCTTGGATCAAGAGCCTCTCACTGACAAGGAGCCTCTCTCAGTTGAAGGCAGGCAAAGAGGATATGTAACCATGAAACCTTAAAGTATTTTACTGTGTCAGTGAGGGTCTCTTGATCTGAAGAATTGGGCCCCATCTTCCTTTGGTTCAAACCTGATAGCCTCTCATTCACTTGTATGTTTTATAGATCCTACGGGCTTATTTTTTTTTTTCTCCCACGAATGAAATAATTACCTTTAGCACACTCCTGCTATGCTTAATGGTGGTATATAAAATGACTTGCTAATTTCCTCATTCATGAAGCACTAAAGGAAGATGTAAAGGGATTCCACAAGTAAATATTTGTTTTATTCAAATTCCTTTGCAAAATGGCTCCTTCCCTTTTTAGATCATAATTGGGAATTTAACTTGTCGTACTTCTGTTTTTGTGCGACATATAACTGCTGGATGAACAGTGGCTCTAGTCAACTAGTAGCAAGATGCCTTACCTTCCTTGCACTTTGGCACCTGAAGTATGCATAATAAGATCTGCCTCTTCATGCCCTCTCCTAAGCCTGACCTGGAGCAAATTGGGTTGCTTCACATAAGCATATCTGCATAAAGCGAGGAAGTCTGTACTATAGTAGATGAATAAAACGTGCAACACATGGGTGTCTTTCTTGTGGAAATGCTTTATCAATCCAGTACAGAGAATTACTGGAGACATTGCAAGATGTGAAGTAAATGTCTGAAGTGATCAGTCCCTTAATCTTGATGAATTACCATCTCCAGTAATTTTCTGTAAGGATGGATTGTCAAGGCTGCGCTATTGATCGCCTCAAACTTTATATATATATGTATTAACACATCGGCCATTTCCCACCAAGGAAGGGTAGTTCGAAAAAAGAAAAACTTCCATCGTCATTCACTCCATCACTGTCTTGGCAGAGGCATGTTTACACTACAATTATAAAACCAACATTATCACCCCTCCTTCAGAGTGCTGGCACTGTACTTCCAATCTCTAGGAATCAAGTCCGGCCTGCCAGTTTTCCTGAATCCCTTCATAAGTGTTACCTTGCTCACACTCCAACAGCACGTCAAGTCCTAAAAACCATTTATCTCCATTTGCTCCTATCCAACACGCTCGTGCACGCTTGAATGTCCAAGCCCCTTGCACACACAACCTCCTTTACTCCCTCCCTCCAACCTTTCCTAGGCCGACCCCTACCCCGCCTTCCCTCTATTACAGATTTATACACAGTTGAAGTCATTCTATTTTGTTCCATTCTCTCAACATGTCCAAACCATCTCAATATTATTATTATTATAATCAAAAAGAAGCACTAAGCCAACCATCTCAATAACCCCTCCTCAGCCTTCTGGATAATAGTTTTGGCAATCCCGCACCTCCTCCTAATCTCCAAACTAACAGATTCTCTGCATTTTATTCACACCACACCCCTCAAGGAAGGTTCCTTGATGCTGGTGAGGGGCTCTTAAATTAGGGAATTGGATGTGCTTCAGTTCCCAAAATTGAGTCTGAATACCTTCCATCCCCCTCCCCACAGGCGCTGTATAATCCTACGGGTTTAGCGCTCCCCCGATTATTTGTGCACACATACAGAGGTACAAAAAAAAATACAGATAAGAGCAGTATGCCAAAGCCACTTATACTATGCATAGCATTACGGGCTGGCTTAAAATTAACTTAAGATTAACTAAGCAATGATTATTATTATTATTATAATCAAAAAGAAGCGCTAAGCCACAATAATAATATTCACACCACACATTGCCCTCAGACACAACATCTCCACTGCCTCCAGTCTTCTCCTCCTTGCAACATTCACCACCCATACAAGAGCATTGGTATAACTCTACTCTCATCTATTTGCCTTTTTTTGCTTTTATGCTCTTACCTTATCTTCCCTCCTTATGGATGGCCTCACCTTTGACACACACTCCCTCCTTGATTTTTTGACAGCAACAGATTTATTACACAACTTTGATTATACATCCTTTAGCACTATCACCCTTCCAAACTCCACCTTTGTTATACTCTCCACCCTCGCTAGTCTCAGATCAAGTATATTAAACTGTTAGTACGCCCTACCCTGCAGTGCTTTATGACCCTTGTGGGTTTAGCACTTAGTTTTGATTATAATAAGAATACAATAAGCTCCATGAAATAAACTTATATCACAAGACCCTCTACAACACTTTCCATGGATATAATCGACTTAAGCACTAAACCTGAGACGGTCACACAGTTGTGTGTCCATGAATAAAATAATGCATGGCTCCCTGCAGATAAAAACATTAAATACTTAACCTAATTATCAGCTATACATTTTTATTCTAATGTTGTAAAATATAATATACATAAGCATAGCCACACAGTGATATATTTAATTTTTAAAGAAAAAATTACATTCACAGAGCACTGTATCTGTAGGCATTATACAGCACCTAGGAAATGGGAGGTAAAAGTTGGATTCATGGGTGAGTGGGGCTCCAGTTCTTTCAATCAAGAGCTCTTCACTAGCATCAAGGTGCCCCCTTCCTCCTGAAGGAAAAAAAAATAAGTACTCCATGTATTTTTGATGGAGAAAAGAAACTATATCTTCTCTCTTTAAATTTTATGTCCCACTTGGAGTTGCACATTTTGCAGACTGTCCTAATTTTCAAGATAATAGCAAAATTTGCTTTCCAAACTTTATTTCATCAGACCAAATACCAGAGCTGTAGGAAATCAATCTCATTTTGACATGGATTAATGTCTTATTGTTCCTATACATCTTTTAAAAAATACTGCACTCGAATAATTTTTACACCATTACAGGAAAGCCCCGCTTATACAGCAGGTTCGACTCTGGGCTACTACTGTAAAGCAAAAATTGCTGTAAAGTGAAATGTAGCTTTTTTTCAATTTTGAATGCATATAAAAGCCTGATAACATGCTTACACTATCATATATTAAGTGAGCAATAGAGCTATGCCTAAAAAAAAAATACATATACAGTACACACATTACTTACCTCAAAATATTTTTGTCCTTAGCTTAGAGTGAGTGGTGAATATATTTATTGTAGGAAGTCTGAATAAATGAAGGAGTATAATTGAAAACTGTTGCATTAGCAAAATGCTGTAAAGCAGGGCCCTCCTGTATACATATATAGTACAGGGGTTTTAATTTTTGAACTGTACAGTTCTATATACAGCACCATATTTATAATGCTTTATTGCATTCCAAACAATTTTCTTTTCCACAAATTTAAATACAGTACACAGTTCTTGATAATACAGATTTTTCATAAGACAAGTTTTCTGTGTAATCTCATGTACACTGTGCAAAATCAAATTGGTTAATGTCAGCAACAGCATAATACCAAGAAACTGTTGTGTAACATACTGAAGTCAAACTATAGATCTTGGGACACTTAAGTACTGTAAACCATCCCATAAAGCAGTTTTCCCAAGTCGTTATAAATGTAACATTAGCCAAACTAAAAAAACAGTACAGCCCTAACTTTATACTTGATTAAAAAAAAAAAAAAAAAAAAAACTATTCAAAAATGCTTGTAGTTGGTATCCTTTTGAAATATTTACATATAAGTTGAAGTTGAGTGAATGTAGATTTTGCAGCTACAGTAGTAGCTGCTTGAATCTTTCTATTCTAAATGTTTAACATTCACTTCCTCAAATCTGATTATCTCTGTTCTCCTAGCATTATCTGATATACAAACTTAGTATTTTCCCCGTGAACATAATTTTCTTTTATTGCTCTGCCCACCTCACACCCAAGTTAGATGACCGAAATATGGAGACACATTGATCACCATTCATTCAACACCTACATTGCCAGAAAAGCAATAACAAATTAAAATTATCCTTCAAGCTGCAGCTTGAAGGGTAATTTTAATTGTTATTGCATGGCTAACCAGTTATCCTGAATCTTTCATAAATGTTACATGCTCATACAGATATAACATACTGTACTACAATAATTAAGTAGGTAACTGAAAATATTGTTGTGGTCTTCTTAAATACTGGAAGCAATGTATGCAGCTTTCAATGATTAAGACTACTTGATGAAGGCATCCCATATCATCCATAAGTAGGATGGGCTGCTTGGCAATTCAGGAAAGAATATGGGCTCATCTATGTGAGATGCTATACAGTACCTACCTACACTCATTATGATACAAATCAAACTCCCAGCTGAGGTAGATTACAGGAGTCTTGAAAATGAACATGCAAAAGTATACTTTTAGCATACTATTTGCTTGATGGTTTCAAAAAGTGCCAGGGCAACTTTTGTATGCATACTGACAAAGACATTAAAGAATATCACAATCATGTAGGTAATCTTTTATGACTGGCATGGCAACTCAGTGGACTTGAATCTGATAAAGAACGTATATTAAGTGTAAGCTCTGTGGCAAGGATGTATCCTCTATCACAAAACTCTTGAGTGCATTAAGCAAGTGTGAGAGGGCACTGAGATCTATTCTCTCTAACATAACCTTAAGAGTACCTAGAAAATGTAAGGAGAGCATCCAAGAGGACAGGTATTTCTACGAAATACTTGGTGAGGCGAGTAACCCATACATACCAATATTTTGTTTAAACAATATATTATACTGTGCATTCTCATGATCTGTGATTAATGTATGGACAGGTATATTTATTATATCTACTGTATAATAATGGGACTGAGGGAATGAATACTTAAATCTGGGCCTATTATTATTATTATTGCTACATTGGAAAATCTGCAAAATCAAATACACATTTGCAATAATTTGAGGCCGATTTCAAGCTACTTCTGGTCCTGGAACAAACCAAAATCATTTCTATTTTAGTGGTATATCTTCCTTTCTATCATATGATACTAAGAAACAGCCAATAAAATCCTCATAGGAAGCACCTCAGTCGCTATTTTAAATCAGACATAAGGTCAAAGTTTTGCTTTTTCCATCATGCACGACATGGGACAGGATTTTTTTTATACAGTACACACTCAACATACAGACCCATTCCCTCATATCTAGGCTCAAAATTTACCGCTCACAGCTTATCTGAGTGACCTGAGCTCATGACATAGATCTACGTGAAGGACCCTAGTATCAATAATGTAGATCTATGTGAGGGACCCTAGTATCAACAATGTAGATCTATGTGATGGACGGTGAAAGGGTTAAAGCAAAACTTTACAAAATCAGGGAGTACAGTTAATTCCCTAAAATTCATCCTAACCTCCAACTCTAGCATCTGTGACTAATATTAACACAATTATATGTGCATACAGTAATAATTTTTTTTTCAGATTTGGATTCATTTTGTCTTTCAAATGATCTCTTTAAATAGCATTCTAATCTAGTTAACATAGACATTCACAAGAAGGAAAACGACTTGTGCTTTGGAAACTCAAGGAGTATATTTTAAACAAAATTCTATTGTTAATTACCAATTTAAGGGTCATACACCAAACCCCATAAAAAATGGACACCGTAAAAAATTAATTAATAATCACTCTTAGCATTTGAGGGAATCCCTTCAGTAAAAATGTTTGATAATCAAAGCTTGTGAATTTTGAGGGTTTGACTGCATACTATATGCTATAGAGGGTCATGAGTAATTTTCCTATCATCAAACACTCGGTCTAACCTGACTCGTTCGGGAATGATTTGCTAGTAGTCAGGAATCATTTACTTTAGGCCTAATGACACTCGGCATTATTTTCTTCATCTCAGCCTTCTCTGAATTGAAACAATCTTTCAAAATCAATAAGTAATGTATTTGTAACATTACTATCACACTTGCATACATTCATGCCACAAATGGCTTCTGCTTTATTAAGAGCTAAGAAATATTGTACTTACTCCACACTCCAATTCCCTTAAGAGTTCTACCTTCTCAGTTTTAAGTGAACTCCACTTCTATTTTACAGACAAATGTGAAGGTCCTACATTTCATGAACTCTTTATTAAAATAAGAAATGAATCCTTTGTTTTACCCCTTTTTACATATGAATCTAAAATATCACAGCCACTAGCACTGAAATCAGGTGAATTACTATCATCATAAGACATACAAGAATAATTAGTCTAAAATCAGACCAAAAATGAAATTCAAAAATCTTGTGGCTAATCCCAAGTACATGTACTGTCAACAAAGGAGGATAAGTGTGGGCAATGGTTGTTGATTAGTGTCAGTAACTACCCAAAACTCTAGTAAGGCATAAGTCATTAGTCCTCAAAATGAGTTTTTAAACTGATCCAGAAAAGTCGTGCTGGTACTTGACTGGTAATCACTAGCCAAGAACCAGTAGTTTTGAAGCAAACGCCCAGTTTGCTGGGTGCCAGGGTTTTGTCTCGTTGAGCTTAGTGAGGATAGTACTGTGTATTTTGTTCCAAAATTTGTAGGCTCAAGCCTCCTCTGACCTGAGATAAATGTAAAATATTTCACTTGTTCTGTAAATTATGTCTGTATATATGTGTGAATGCACAATTGTGTATGTGTGATTATATATAGATACATATATATATGGGAGCAAGGGGCTGGTAGCCCCTTCTCCTGTATATATTACTAAATTTGAAAGGAGAAACTTTCGTTTTTCCTTTTGGGCCACCCTACCTCGGTGGGATACAGCCGGTGTGTTGAAAGAAAGAAAGACATATATATATATATTTTTTTTCAACACACTGGCTGTCTCCCACCAAAGCAGGGTGACCCAAAAAAGAAAGAAACACTTTCACCATCATTCACACATAATCAGTCTGCAGAGGTGACCCAGATACGACAGTTTTCATGTCACTTCAAACAGCCAATATTCCAAACCCCTCCTTAAGAGTGCACGTACTGTACTTCCCACTTCCAGGACTTGAGTCTGGCTAACCGGTTTCCCTGAATCCCTTCACAAAATTTTACCCTGCTTACACTCCAACAGCTCGTCAAGTCCCAAAAACTATTTGTCTCCACTCACTTCTATCTAACACGTTCACACATGCCTGCTGTATGTCCAGGCCTCTTGCACACAAAACCTCCTTTACCCCCTCCCTCCAAAGAACACATATACCATCATTCGTTCAATTACTGTCTATTATTCCAGACGCGTGCTGACATCACAATCAGATTACCATCAAACTGTAACATCCCCCACCTCTCCTTCAGAGTGCAGGCATGCATGCAGAATTAAGAATTCTTGACAAAAAACAGCTGATTCTGTCTAATCATAACAACTCCATATTGAGCTTAAGTTAGGTGCATGCCTGCATTAAGCATGTTTACTGGAGCTCCCTATCAGAGTTGTCATATATCAATCAAGTAATAAGGCTCCACCACTATTCTGAGCCACAAATCTAATCCCTTGTCCTAAAACAAATACACATGTGATAATATATCTTAAATTACATTTACAAAGGGTAAAAAAATACCCTTTTTTCACTAGATTGCTGTAAAAATTAAGATGGAAAATTATTCCTTATTCCACATGGTGGAACTTCCATAGATAGGGACGGTCATATTAGCCTGAGGCCTGATCATGGCAGTAATTGGTTTAAATACAGACCACAATTAATAGTGCTAATACAAACTACCACTAAAAGTAAAGAAACATAGTGAGGATAAAGTCACCAAGATTCTCACATTTTTATCTTGGGGTCATGCAGTCAAACATCTTCAGTCCAGCAACCATAGGACCAAACAGGTGCTGAGAACAATATAATTGAAAGGATATACCCAGGGAAACCTGTTCATAGACTGAGCAATAATTTACTTTTCAGTTGTCTGCACTCGTATAATCAATATAAATAAATAACCAATTCTTTTTTTTTTTATCCTCAATGGCCCCCTCCTGCCAAGGCAGGATGGCCCAGTGAATTAAACAAATTTGCTATCATTCATTCCGAAGTAAACACATTCATACTCACTCCCTAGCTATCTTACCAAAATAGTACAGGTGGCATGATTCAGTTATGACCCAATAAACAGCAATATCCCCACTCAACTTTCATACTACTTCCCTCCTCCAAAGCTGGTGAGTACCACTGATAAACTGATAATCAGCTTGCCTGAATTCCTTCATAGATGTTACAGAATCATATCCTATTCTAATAGCATGTAACATCTCAGAAATGACTTGCTTCCACTCATTAAGTTTTAAAATTTTACATTCCGTTAAATGTTACACTCTGTAACCTCCATCACACCCTCCTTACAGCCCTTCACTGGATGTTTCTTACAACTCTTTCCATCTACCCCAGAGTTCTATACCCTCTTTACCTTTCTTACTCCATTCTTTGTACATAATCTCAGCAACACCATTCTTCTTTTTTGACTTATACTTCTTGTACCATTACACCATCTTTTATTAATTTCTTAATTTTTAATTCTCTACATAATATTCACACTACACTCTAATCTCAAGACATATTCCCATTGCCTCCATCCTCTTCAATGCAACATTTGAAAACCATGCCTCACACCCATACCAAAGTTTGGCACCATCATACTCGATACTCTGATATATTTCCCTTTGCATTGCATTCACTGACAAACTTCTTTCTCTATATAGATTTTTCAATTCCTCAGTTACTTTCCTTCCCTCATCTATTTTGCAACACGTCTTGTAGTTAATATACCAATCTTCTTTGAAATCCCCTCCAAAGTAGCTAAATACATTAACTTCCATATTCATTCCAATATGACCTATAATCTTTCATTCCCCATACTTCCGACTACATCCTTCATTGCCTATACCACTTACTTTAATCTCTTTGCAATTTAGTTCATGTTTAATCTCTTTGCACTTTAGCTCATGTTTAATCTCTTTGCACTTTAGCTCATGTTTAATTTCTTTGCAATTTAGTTCATATTTAATCTCTTTTACACATTTTCTAAACTCTTCCACCAACTTTTGAAGCTTCTCTTTTAAATATCCTAACATAACTGTAACATTCTTTTTAGTAATAAAATGTTTTCAGATACTTGGGAGTTGACGTGTCGGCGGATGGATTTATGAAGGATGAGGTTAATCATAGAATTGATGAGGGAAAAAAGGTGAGTGGTGCGTTGAGGTATATGTGGAGTCAAAAAACGTTATCTATGGAGGCAAAGAAGGGAATGTATGAAAGTATAGTAGTACCAACACTCTTATATGGGTGTGAAGCTTGGGTGGTAAATGCAGCAGCGAGGAGACGGTTGGAGGCAGCGGAGATGTCCTGTTTAAGGGCAATGTGTGGTGTAAATATTATGCAGAAAATTCGGAGTGTGGAAATTAGGAGAAGGTGTGGAGTTAATAAAAGTATTAGTCAGAGGGCAGAAGGGGGGTTGTTGAGGTGGTTTGGTCATTTAGAGAGAATGGATCACAGTAGAATGACATGGAAAGCATATAAATCTATAGGGGAAGGAAGGCGGGGTAGGGGTCGTCCTCGAAAGGGTTGGAGAGAGGGGTAAAGGAGGTTTTGTGGGTAAGGGGCTTGGACTTCAGCAAGCGTGCGTGAGCGTGTTAGATAGGAGTGAATGGAGACGAATGGTACTTGGGACCTGACGATCTGTTGGAGTGTGAGCAGGGTAATATTTAGTGAAGGGATTCAGGGAAACCGGTTATTTTCATATAGTCGGACTTGAGTCCTGGAAATGGGAAGTACAATGCCTGCACTTTAAAGGAGGGGTTTGGGATATTGGCAGTTTGGAGGGATATGTTGGTATCTTTATATGTTTATGCTTCTAGACTGTTGTATTCTGAGCACCTCTGCAAAAACAGTGATAATGTGCGAGTGTGGTGAAAGTGTTGAATGATGATGAAAGTATTTTCTTTTTGGGGATTTTCTTTCTTTTTTGGGTCACCCTGCCTCGGTGGGAGACGGCCGACTTGTTGAAAAAAAAAAAAAAAAAAAAAAAAACTGTAACATCTTTAAACAGGAATTGTTACAATTCCCAACTTATATTACAGAGCATGAAAAGCAAGTACAGTACTGTAATATTCTATGAATGTTAGTTGCATGGGGAAAACTCAAAGGTTCTGAACCACCAGATATACACAGGAGTCTGCTATTTCATTGTCCAAAATACTGAAATGACCAGGGACTGCCAATACAGTTATTTTCTAGGTTTCCTTGCATGCTGTGTGTTATTCTTTCCACTTGTCAGCTTGTTGCCTATACCAACATACTGTTGGACAAACTGTGGCCTGTTTCTAAACTGCACAATGTAGATGAAGTTAGAGATAATGTGTTAGGTACATAATGCCATGCTGTGGGTAGCAGCAAGCTCAGATGAGGTTGAGGTATTAGAAGTAGGATCATTTATTTATGTGAAGTGCTAAACCTATGTGGGTCTCACAGTGGAGGCTCAAACCACCATATGATAATTCCAAAATAGACATGTTTGTGCTCAGCTAGTTACAGAAGTGAGAGGATGATGTGCTAGTTCAAAAATATTGAACTGTGTCTGGTGGGTGCTGCTACAAACTCTGTACCTTTACAATTGGGTGAGGCCTTTATAACCACTTCTGTAAGCTCAATTTTTGCATGTCTTTTTGCAAAACACCTTTTTTTTTATACCAGATTATAGATGCTCTGTTGTAATATGGAATGCCAGACTCAAGACGTTTGACTGCATATCCTACTGTACACCAAATCTATTTAATTTTAACTTACGAGTTCCTTTTTAAGACATGATATCCTACAGCCCTTATTAAATGCTGTATAGTTTGTACCTTCCACCATTACCATAATTTATATAGTACATGATTTACTAATTTTCTTGTGTGTGTGTTACTACTGAAGCAAAAAAGTATTCATTTAGATTATAAGAATTACTTTCACTAGTTAAATAATTTTGAACATTTTGAGAATAAACATTTAGGCTTACTTGATAGTACAGTACAATACTCAATTTATATTAGAGAATAATATTGTGCTATGTAGCAAAAAACTGTCACCAAAAAAATACTGATAATTATTATACACACTGCACCAGTGTGTATACAGTAATTACTTGGGTAAATTAAATGTAAAGTAATATATATTTTTGAATAAAGCTACTGGTTATATTATCATAAGTCACATCAGTAAATGAAAAGGAGAATATCTTACTGTACATAAAAATGGAGAATACAGAACAATGAGCTCATATTACCCGTTTTATATGGCACATTTATTATTGTAATAACTGTATTACTGTAATTCTCAATAACCTAGATAAACTGGCAACCTTACCTTTATACAAACTATTGTATTTATAAATCCAATATACATGCTAGAGCTTCTCCAGGTTGCAAGACAATATTTCTGAACATTACATAGCCAGACTGCCCATGTGAGGATGCAAGGACTGAGCCCCCAAAGTAGAAATGAGAGAGGTCCTGGTCAAGAGTGTTAGGACCAAGATTGGCAACTACAGCATACTGATTTCGACGAGGGTAAAAACGATCTATAATGATGAGCTCATGATCTGAGTGCCTCACCTGGAAGTGAATAGAGCACTGAATTAAATTTACAAATGGCTAAAACACTTAAGTATAATAATGATAACCGTGTGTTTGAGAGTATATGTGAGAAAGAAAATCAGAAAGGGATGCTAGAGAAAGAAAGGGTACTGTATATGTTGTTTTCTCAAAATCTAATTTTACAAACAATTATTGAATGAAGTTAGTACATACCCTATAATTAACTGACTTCGTTGGATGGTAATCTCCTTCATAGTCAAAAATGCCGTTAATGTATATGGGAACCTGCAATGGAAATAATAATAGATCAATCTGCTTTTCCATTTATCATGACTTATTTATGTAAATATCTTATAAGCTAGATTGCTGATAAGGCGAAAAATATTTCTTGCTCGCATGTCCCCAGCCTCCATGAGCCCACCTGTTCCACCATTCCCCTCTTCCACACACAAAACTCATAGTATAATCAGGGTAGTGAAGTTGTAGTTTGGAGGATTATTTGAAGTGTCATATTCTTGCATTTATGGTAAGACAGCTATTGAATGTCTGACAATGAATTTGTTTTCGTATTTGGGACACACTACCTTGGTTAGAAAAAGCCAATATGACAAAAAACAAAATGATATGCGTAATTTTACCATAATCTCTACATTTTCAGTGATAAATTTTGCCAGAACAGAACAATTACAAAAATTTCCTCAAAAAAAAAAAAAAAAAAAAATTACAAAGTGTAGAATATGAGTCTATTTTACTAACAAGATGAACAATCTACCTTGGAATTTTTACATGTTTAAGAAAAATGTTTGCTATGGTAATCATTACTAATAAATACAGTAACTAATTTAAGTAATGGAACATACTTTTATAACAGGAATGAGACAGCATAAAATATGAAAACTATACCTCAAGCACAACTGAGTACAATACACTATCATTAAGCTGAAAGTGTATTGTTACACACTCTTTAGTGCTCTACTCCATTTCCATTCTCGAATTTCACTTGGTTAAGAATGTACATCTTGCCATTTGTTAAAGATGTAATCTTGAGAAAAAGTTTGGGAGTTGGTAAAAAGTTAAACTTATGGCAGGGGATTTTAGCATCCTTGAATTAGAGCATTTTTACATTTTGCCACAGTGCATAAATTATAACAAGTATGGCAGCATAGCCCGCATCTCAATAAACAATAACATCTTTACTCAACAGGTCATGCTTAGAATAAGAATTGTTTAAAAAAAAAAAAAAAAAAAAAAAAGGAATGATATCAGTAGTTGTTATTTACTGGAACAATTATCTATTTTCATCAGCCAGAAGCCCAGACATGAACATTTTCATCACTTTAACCCATTTCAATACCTTATTGTATTTTTTCAACAATAAATAGCAAAAGATTTTCTTACATTTATTTGATAAAACTTACTTTCTGTTGTCGAGCAGAAATCATGGTGCTGAGGGCAGAGATGGTTTGGTTCTGTACCTCCACATTGTCATCTTGCCATCCCTCACTTAAATCCTGCCAAGGTTTAACTGAGCTGAAGCCTGCATGCTTGCCTTCATTCCAACGCATAATTGTCGACCAACTTCTTTCCTGCAGTGAGTACACACATTTTAAAAAATGTACCAAGGTTTGAAATAACTGCATTTTTTATATCACAATATTAATCTGTTGTTAGTATTCTTGAGTTAGACTAAATGAATAATGAAGGATGTGTTTTCTTCTTTGGGTGACCCTGCCTTGGCAGGAGATGGCCATAGAATTAAAAATAAATTGAGTACAGCCTCTTCTCACTTAACAATGAAGTTTTGTTCCAAAGACCACGTTGGTAAATGAACTCATTGCTAAGTGAGGAGCACACTATAATGGTAGTGGGTTTGTGTCAACCATCTATGATATTGTTTTACTGTCACCTTTGCACCATTTATAACATTTCTGGTATATTTTTAAATATTTATACAGTACATGTAGTGTACTGTATATTGTAATAAACAGAATAGATGAAATAGCTCTAATATACATTATTTAGGTATGCATACTGGTCAGAGCCCGTCGTAAGTCTGAGTCGTCGGTAAACGAGTACATCGCTAAGTGAGGAGAGGCTGTATAATATATTTACTTTGAAATTCTTCCTCCATAAGCCGTGCGTGTCGTAAGAGGTGACAAAAATGCCAGGAGAAAGGGGGTAGTAACCCCCTCTCCTGTAAACATTACTAAATCTAAAAAGAGAAGCTTTCATTTTTCTTTCTGGGTCACCTTTCCTCAGTGGAATATGGTCAGTTTGTTGAAAGAAGAACAATATTTACCCTGAAGCTAAACTTAATGATCTATCATGCACTTTTAAAATTTCAATACTGCTGACAGATTAACACTGTAATATACTATATTTAACCCTTTCATCACATGTGTTATTTGTTTTGTTCCCAATAAGTGTCAATTTTTCGTGGAACAACTTAAGTACTGTACTGAAATATGACTTGGCATTACTTTTTCTATTATAACAAGGCCATAAAGTTGTCATATCTAGTATTTATTTTCCTTAGCCCGTAAACGGTCCAGGCAGATCTACGTTCACATGTGTAGTGCTACAAAAGTAGATCTACATTTTTTTTACATATTTTCAAATATAACAAAAAAAAAAAAAGTAGATCAAAGTTTTTTTACACATTTTCAAATGTAGAAAAACAAAAAGATCTACTATTTTACATACTTTCAAATGTTGAAAAAACGTATATATGCGTTTGGACCGTTTACGGGTTAAAATTTAATAGAAAGTATAGTTAAAAAAAATAATTTTAATTTTTTATGAAATAAAGATAAGGTGTCTCAAATATGACAAAGTCTTCCTGGCACCACACTTTTATTGCATAAAAAATCCATAATTTAGGAAATTTTCAAAGATTTTTTCTTTTTGGTGAAAACCTTAAAAGACTCACATAAGTAGCTTTTATAACACTATTCTATATACTCTATATATTTTATAAGTAATAAACATTATATTTATCTATTTATTGCAGTACCCATACCACACAATTTACAGGTCTCCCTCAACATTCGCGAAGGTTAGGGGATCAAGAGCCTTGCGAATGTTGAAAAATCGTGAATGTTTGGTGCCCCCAATATATTGTAGGGAAATATAATACAATACTGCTTCCTTAACTTGTTGAACCATGAACAATCATAAAATACATGAAAATGTCATATAATATTGTACTAAATACATACATGTTATGGTTTAATAACATGTATGTTATTAAATACCACTGCCTCCACCAGTGCCTCAACCAATGCAGCACACTGCTCGTATTTTAGTACAATTTCTTTCTTCAATTGTATCGTGTTTCTCAATTTCCTTACCAAAGGGCTGGCACTAGCAAGTTTCTTTGGGCCCATGGTTAATTATGTAGCAGTCGCACTCACTCAATCTACAAACACCAAACACAATGAGTTTTTGTGAAATGTTTGGAAGTGTGTGGAGACTAATGCTCACTCCAGCATAAACAAAGCCACACTGACTGATGGTGTGGCTTTGTTTATGCTAGAGTGAGCGTTAGTCTCCACACTCTTCCAAACATTTCACAATAATTCATTGTGTTTGGTGCTTGTAGATTGAGTGCGGCTGGAGTGGTAGAGGCAGTGGTAGAAACAATAGTTGAGGCAGTAGTTGAGGCAGTGGTTGAGGCAGTGGTTGAGGCAGTGGTAGAGGCAGTGGTAGAGGCAGTGGTTGAGGCAGTGGTTGAGGCAGTGGTAGAGGCAGTGGTTGAGGCAGTGGAAGAGGTAGTGGTTGAGACAGTGGTTGAGAGTGGTTTTTAATAACATGTTATTAATAATAATAATACATGTTATTAATAATAACATGTATTATTATTATTAATAACATATATATGTGTGTAAAGGTAGAAAGTTGAAAGTGAACATAGAAAAGAGTAAGGTGATGAGGGTATCAAATGATTTAGATAAAGAAAAATTGGATATCAAATTGGGGAGGAGGAGTATGGAAGAAGTGAATGTTTTCAGATACTTGGGAGTTAACGTGTCAGCGGATGGATTTATGAAGGATGAGGTTAATCATAGAATTGATGAGGGAAAAAAGGTGAGTGGTGCGTTGAGGTATATGTGGAGTCAAAAAACGTTATAAATGGAGGCAAAGAAAGGAATGTATGAAAGTATAGTAGTACCAACACTCTTATATGGATGTGAAGCTTGGGTGGTAAATGCAGCAGCGAGGAGACGGTTGGAGGCAGTGGAGATGTCCTGTCTAAGGGCAATGTGTGGTGTAAATATTATGCAGAAAATTCGGAGTGTGGAAATTAGGAGAAGGTGTGGAGTTAATAAAAGCATTAGTCAGAGGGCAGAAGAGGGGTTGTTGAGGTGGTTTGGCCATTTAGAGAGAATGGATCAAAGTAGAATGACATGGAAAGCATATAAATCTATAGGGGAAGGAAAGAGGGGTAGGGGTCATCCTCGAAAGGGTTGGAAAGAGGGGGTAAAGGAGGTTTTGTGGGCGAGGGGCTTGGACTTCCAGCAAGCGTGCATGAGCATGTTAGATAGGAGTGAATGGAGACGAATGATACTTGGGACCTGACAATCTGTTGGAGTGTGAGCAGGGTAATATTTAGTGAAGGGATTCAGGGAAACCGGTTATTTTCATATAGTCGGACTTGAGTCCTGGAAATGGGAAGTACAATGCCTGCACTTTAAAGGAGGGGTTTGGGATATTGGCAGTTTGGAGGGATATGTTGTGTATCTTTATACGTATATGCTTCTAAGCTGTTGTATTCTGAGCACCTCTGCAAAAGCAGTGATAATGTGTGAGTGTGGTGAAAGTGTTGAATGATGATGAAAGTATTTTCTTTTTGGGGATTTTCTTTCTTTTTTGGGTCACCCTGCCTCGGTGGGAGACGACCGACTTGTTGAAAAAAAAAAAAAAAAATCTTATTAACCCTTTCAGGGTCCGTCCCGTAGATCTACGGCTTTACGGTGAGTGTCCAAACCGTAGATCTACGCCATGAGCTCAGCTCACTCTGATAAACTGTGAGTGGTACATTTGGGCCTAGATATGAGAGAATACATCTATGTGGTATGTGTGCACCACATAAAACAGATCCTGCAGCACACTGTGTATAATGAGAGAAAAAAACTGAAATCATGATTTTTCGATTAAAACGGCGACTTTGCAGTGTTTTTTCGTATGTTTTTTATAGTTGTATTTGCGATTTCTTGGTCTCATTTGATAGAATGGAAGACATATTACAGAAATAGAGATGATTTTGATTGGTTTTAGCACTGAAAATGGCTTGAAACTGAGCTCAAAGTAGCGGAAATGTTAAATTTTTGCCGATATTCAAGAGTAAACAAACGACCTCACACATCTAATACACGTCAGCTGGTGGGTCTAATATACATTCACAAATATGGTGATGATATTTATACAATTATTACAGTATTGCAGAACAGTAAATCTTCTATTTTTTGGTGCGAATAAAAATTAATTATGTGAATAAAAAATCAAAATGGAATTTATTTGTAAAGCCTCAAAATGTAACTAATGAACAGAGGAAATGTTAGTTTAGTTCCAGGAATACCTACATTGTTTATTCTGGAGCCTATTTTGAAATTGGAATATTTTGAACTTTGTGTTAAATTGGCCAAATTAACAATTTCCGATCACTTTATTTTGTAGTTGAAACAGTTGACTTGGCGATTTCTTGTGCTCAATCGATAGAATAGAAGTAATACTAGTGAAATAGCTAAGAATTTGGTTGATTGGAATAATGTAATTGGCCTAAAATGGGAGTCAAAGTTGGAAAAATCGCTGATTCGTAAATATCGCTGACACATCAAAATTCGCGAGAGCATAATTTCGTCAATTTTCCACCAAATTTCATACTTTTTGTTTTATTACCTTCACAAAAAGATTCTCTACGATTTCATAAGAAAAAATAACAAATTTTTTTTGAAAATTCTTGGACACTGGGGCACCACTTCAGATTTGGGCCTTGGACCCTGAAAGGGTTAAATACCACTGCTTCAACCGCTGCCTCAACCACTGCCTCAACCACTGCCTCAATTGCTGCCTCAATCGCTGCCTCAATCGCTGCCTCAATTGCTGCCTCAACCACTGCCTCAACCGCTGCCTCAACCACTGCCTCAACCACTGCCTCAACCACTGCCTCAACCACTGCCTCAACCACTGCCTCAACCATTGTCTCAACCGCTGCCTCAACCACTGCCTCAACTGCTGCCTCTACCACTCCAGTCACACTCAATCTACAAGCACCAAACACAATGAATTATTGTGAAATGTTTGGAAGTGTGGAAACTAATGCTCACTCCAGCATAAACAAAGCCACACTGACTGATGATGCCTCAACCACTTCTTCCACCACTGCTTCAACCCTCATATTTTTGTACAATTTCCTTCAATGCTATCGTATTATTATTTTATTATTAGCAGTAGCAGAAATATTTGATTCTTTGCCGTGTTCAAGAGTAAACACGATGTCACCGTCCAATACCTGTCCGAATAGCCATTCCAATATTCAGTCATGAATGGGTTGACATTATTTATACTGTAGTTTAATAGCAAATAATGAACAAACAAAACACTTACCACACTGAGTAGTGGGAGGGCTGACTGCCAGTTTTGGGGGTCGGAAGGAGGGTAGTAGGGACTAGCGGGTGGCGGGAAACTTAAATATGATTTGGCGGCTGGGAATTTAGCGGTTGGGAATTTGGCAGTTGGGAATTCGCGAATGTGTGAAGCCCGCGAAAGCTGAAAACACGAATGTTGAGGGAGACCTGTATCTACATATTACAGTAATCATACTACACATCATTTATAGAAAAACTATCAAAATATGAGAAATATATGGAGGTTACATGCCTGTGAAGTTTGAGATAGACCTAGTTCATCACCGTAATACAAAGTGATGGTCCCTGGGAAGAAAAGTAAGAGTAGGGCACGGCCAAGTGGGTGATGGGCGGTAAGAGCAGCAACACGTTCCCTCTCTATACCTCCCATGTTCCAATTAATCCATGGGAGTGAAATGTGACTGTCCCAAGCAGTAGCTGACTTCAAAACCTCAGGAATCATCTGGATTGCAAAAAGCTCTATTTAAAGTAAAATGCAATATTACATAAATCATGCATGACTGATGAAACCAGTTTTCTCAAGTTACTGTTGATTTGTCACTAACAAAAAACTATTGCACAGATTGAATGAATAAACCCCTTAACTGTCCAAACGTAGATCTACGTTCTTACCGCTAGTGCTCCAAACACAGATCTACGTTTTATTTTTCCTGCCTCCAAATTTGGCACGATTGGCCTAAGATACCTGGTCAGCATAGAATGAGTCTTAACCCTCGGTGTGTGCTGTATTAAAAAAATCTGGGACCATTTACCTGGTGGGAGCACCAGTTAAATTGAGTACTAGCTAGAGCAAACAGAGCGGCAAACACCAAGGATTCACTGATGTCATGTCGTATTAACACTCCCCTTTTAAGAGGAAATTGTCAAATTGCCAGAATGTCCTATAACTTATGCCCTAAGTAAAAAGAAACAATTCTGGAACTGTAATTTCGGCAGGCTGGATGGCCAGCTGGCTAGCCCGTGGCTGGCTGGCCGGCTGCTGGCTGGCCAACTGGCTGGCTGATTGACTGTCTTTATCTCCGTCTCTATGTTTGTATCTATCTCTGTCTCTATCTCACAGGATCACATATGTAAATACAATTATACACAGTGTAAATTACCTAGGATAACCCAAAAATCCAAACAAAGTGTTTTACTGTGCTTGTAGATAGTGATGGTGTGTAATACCAGCTGGTTCATGAGAAACTCTGAGACAGACAGATAGACAGATAGATAAACAGATAGATAGATAGACAGAGACAGACAGACATGTTTATGTGTAAGAGTGAAAACAAATAAAGCAAGGCTTTATTTGTTTTCACTCTTACTACACTTAATCACTGTCAGCAGTGGAGTGAAGAGATAAGATAAGACAAGTGACACACTTATATCAAGCTTCAAGTGAACTTATTATTATTTATTATTATTATGTACTCCAGTGTATCCAAAACATTGCTGGGACCTATAAATACTATGTATATATTTCTAGACAATAGTATGTGGCTAAGGTAGGCAAAAATGTTCACCTGTCACTGTGTTTATGACTATTTGAGCACTATTTCAGTACCTAATATTAGTGTCAGAACAAAAATTAACAATGAAATTGCAAGAACTACCACAAATTGTCATTATCAGAACATAAAAATTATACAAATTATAAAAAAAAGAGAAAAAGGTATATAGGCAACACATCTGCAAATGGCAGCGCTTCATGTTGCCATCAGGTGAGTGACAAGTGCCAACATTGCGGCCTTTTATCTCTGTAAGTACTGACTCTAGAATTTTTTCTTACATTACTTTATGTAAAAAAATGTCCTCTTCATTAACCCGTAAACGGTCCAAGCAGATCTACGTTCACATGTGTAGTGCTACAAAAGTAGGTCTAAGTTTTTTTTTACATATTTTCAAATATAACAAAAAAAAAAGTAGATCAAAGTTTTTTTACACATTTTCAAATGTGAAAAAACAAAAAGATCTACTTTTTTTTTTACATACTTTCAAATGTTGAAAAAACGTATATATACGTTTGGACCGTTTATGGGTTATAAAAAAAAAAAAAAAAAATTATTTTTCAAAATATTCGGAGCGCTGGGCGAGAGAATGTAGATCTACGTTTGGACAGTTCAGGGGATAAAAAGGGACATTAAGAAAACCTGGACAGTTTTCAAATTTTACAAGATAATGTAACATAATAAATTAAGTACTTATACTCACAAAGAAAGTGAAATCCAGCCTGAGCTAATGGCCCTTGATCAACCTAGCCAACATTATTCTAGACATATCCAAACCCATGTCAGAAATTATAGGTATCTAACAGGTAACTGTATTATGAATTCAACATCAAATAACCTTCAGATAATGGAACAGTATCATTATATTTATGAGGAAGTATTAAACCCTGGGGAATGAAAAGCAATTAGATATGATGTAAGGAAGGGAAGAATAGCTAAAATTCCTTGGATCAGGAGCCCTTTTTCAGCATCAAGGCACACCCCTTGAAGGGTCTGAGGTGTGCTATGCTAAGAGCAGTTCTAACCAAATCATCTAGTTCTCGAGACTCTAGAAGCAAATTTAGGAAAGATTGCATGATATGTAAAAAGGGCTTAGACCTTAATCATGAATATAATAAAAATATGTAATGTATATTGTTAACATAATGTTAAGACTATATAAGTGAGTCAAAAACCAGACAATTTGGTTAAAAGTAATTTTCAATGACATTGAGCACTTTCTTAGGAAGCTTTCATTCTACACAGATTTTGCTTTTCAACACACCAGCCATCTCCCAATGAGGTAGGGTGATCCCAGAAAAGAAGAAACACTTTCACCACCATTCAGGCCATCACCATCTTGCCAGAGGTGAGCTTACATTACAGTTCAGATGCCCCTCCAAATTGCAATATCTCCACCTCTCCTTCAGAATACAGGCACTGTACTTCCCACCTACAGAACACAAGTCCAGCTAATGTCTGCCACATTGCTCTCCTATCCACTCTATCATGGGCTTTTTCTGAATCCATAAATGCAATGAAAACTTCCTTACCGTGATCTAAATACTGTTCACTTATATGTTTCAATGTAAACATGGTCTACACATCCCCCTACCCTTCATTAAGGTTCACTGCAATATCAGTGTCATCAACTCATACCTCTGCTGATCCAGTGAGGTTCACAGAAACATCAATGAGGTCCACCAACTGAAGAAGGTGGTTAAGATGAGAGAACTTCATAGACTTCAAGTTGTTGAGCAGGGCTTCAGGAACCATCATTACTTTGTGGTGCATGCCGCTGCTGAAGCGGTCCAGTATGTTCCTCCACTCGTGCATGGCTTCCACTAGACCTGGATTACTGGAATACTGATCACAACAAAAATTTGTGTTATTTGGCTCTTATAAGTATTCAATACAGTACATACTTATGTATTGTAGTTTTATGTACTATAAAATTTCAAAATAAAATATCGCTAAGAAGAGCTCTCTAAAAGAATCTTTTCTCATTACAAAAGAAGAATGGCATGTAAAAACTAAGTCAGTGATAGCTCTTCATATAAATTTTTTTTTTAACAAATACTGTAACTTTACTTCAAAAAGATGAAAGATGAGTGAGGGTGTTGCAGTTCAGAGTAAGTAATGGTGAATGTGTTTCCTTCACTGAGTCACACCATCTTTGTTGAAAATAGCGAATGTGGTAAAAAAATTTTATTTCCACCTCTAACATCTTATGTAACATCCAGAAGGGTGCAAAAAGCCTTTATATAGTACTGTATAAGGACAACAATCTTGGACTATGTTAGTGCTATTAACTCCTTCACTGTCTCACCTGTAAATCTATGTCACTGAGGCCAGTGTTGCTTACAAAGATCTATGTTATTGAGGCTAGTGCTGCTCACACAGATTTACGTCTCAAAGTGCTCTCATATGTACTGTGATTAGAAAAATTTTGGCCAAGCCACGAGAGAATGGGTTTGTGCAGTGGGCAAGTATAGCATAAAAAAAAAAAAATACTGCCCCATGCAGTGCATGCTGGGAACAGTGAACTTCTGACCCCTGGGTTAAAATAGCAACTTTGAAGTATTCTCTAGGATGTTTTTATGATTTTATTGGATGACTATTGGTGCCAATTGACATATCAAAGACTCTTGTGAAATGGAGTTGATTTTGATCAATTTCAGACCAGAAGTGGCCTGAAATAGGCCTAAAACAGCAGAAATATATATTCTTCTTTCAACAAACCAACCATATCCCACTGAGGTAGGGTGACCCAAAAAGAAAAGCAAAGTTTCTCTTTTTACATTTAGTAATTTATACATGAGAAGGGGTTACTAGCCTCTTGCTCCCAGCATTTTAGTCGCCTCTTACAACACGTATGGCTTACGGAGGAAGAATTCTGTTCCACTTCCCCATGGAGATAAGAGGAAATAAACAAGAACAAGAACGAGTAAGAAAATAGAAGAAAACCCAGAGGGGTGTGTATATATGTATATGCTTGTACATGTATGTGTAGTGTGACCTAAGTGTAAGTGGAAGTAGCAAGATGTACCTGAAATCTTGCATGTTTATGAGACAGAAATGACACCAGCAATTCTACCATCATGTAAAACAAGTACAGGCTTCCGTTTTACACTCACTTGGCAGGTAGTACTTCCCTGGGCAGCTGCTGTCTACCAGCCTACTATCATACAGAAATTTATATATATAGATATATTTTTTAACACGTTCGTCGTTTCCCACCAAGGCAGGGTGACCCAAAAGAAAGAAAAACCCAAAAAGAAAGAAAAAACTTTCATTATCATTCAACACTTTCACCATCACTCATACATAATCACTGTCTTTGCAGAGGCGCCCAGATACAACAGTTTTGAAAGTCACTCCAAACTGCCAATATCCCAAACCCCTCCTTTAAAGTGCAGGCATTGTACTTCCCATTTCCAGGACTCAAGTCCGGCTAACTGGTTTCCCTGAATCCCTTCACAAAATATTACCATGTTCACACTCCAACAGTTTGTAAAGTCCCAAAAACCATTCATCTCCATTCACTCCTATCTAACAAGCTCACACATACCTGCTGCATGTTAAAGTCCCTTGTACACAAAATATCTTTTACCCCTTCCCTCCATCCTTTTCTAGGATGAACCCCTCCCCCTCCTCCCTTCTACTACAGATTTATACACCCTCCAAAACATCCTATTTTGCTCCATCCTCTCTATATGACCAAACCACCTCAACAACCCCTCCTCAGTCCTCTGAATAATACTTTTAGTAACTCCGCACCTCCTCCTAATTTTCACACAACGAATTCTCTGCATAATATTTACACCACACATTGCCCCTTAGACATGACATTTCCATTGCCTCCAGCCTCCTTCTTGCTGCAGCATTTACAACCCATGCTTCACACCCATATAAGAGTGTTGGTACCACTATACTCTAATACATTCCCTTCTTTGCCTCCATGGATAACGTTTTTTGTCTCCACAGATACCTCACTGCACCACCCACCCTTTTACCTTCATCAATTCTATGATTTACCTCGTCCTTCATAAACCCATCCCAAATAACTGAACACATTCACTCCCATACTCTCTCCCTCCCTCCAATGTGATATCCAATTTTTCTTTACCTAACTCGTTTGATACCCTCATCACCTCACTCTTATCTATGTTCACTTTCAGCTTTCTTCCTTTACACACCCATGCTATGGAAGTACTTACGAGTATAATAAATTGTAATCACTAATAAAATGATATTATATTCCTTTTGCATTAATTTTATATAAATGGCAATAAACATTAATGACAAATGACACATACCTCAGTGATATCTGTGAAAAAAAATCCATCAACTCCGAGAGACAACCAGTATTTCAGCACTGGGTAAACTTCTGCTAGACTTACACTAAGGATATTTCCTTTATTTCCCACCAAATCTTCAAAAACAATATTGGCTGTAACTGCAAAGAGACAAAATAGAGAACAATTCACAAAAGATCAAGACTGCATATATTACAAAACCAATTATTTAAAAACTATCTTCAGCAACAAGAACATATGGTAAATACAGGAGGGTCCCGTTTTTACAGTTGTTAATTTTCTGGCCCCACCAATAAATGAAAATTACCAGCAAGTAGAAAAGAGCATTTTTAAATATCAAATGCATCTAAAAAGCCTTATAACGAGTTTGCACTATCACATAATAAGTGCTCAATACAGCTAGGCATAAAAAGAAAAAAAAGGTACACAGTACATACAATGCTTACCTTAAAATACGGCACTGTTTGCCTTTCCCTTGTGTAACTGTTGTGCAAAAATGATGGAAAAGCTGAAAAAGCACTGAACATAATGAACATTGGATCAATTGAAAATGCTGAAAAAGTGGGACAACGAAAAGAGTGAACCAAAAACATGGGGCCCTCCTGTATTTTTTCTTTATTAACACACTTGGGTCTCCCACTGAGGTAGGGTGACCAGAAAAAGAAGAAACATTGTCACCATCATTCACTATCACTGTCTTGCCAGAGGTGTGCCAATACTACAGATGCCCCTCCAAACTGCAAATATCCCCACCCCTCCTTCAGAGTGCAGGCACTGTACTTTTCACTTCCAGGACTCAAATCTGGCTAACTGGTTTCTCTGAATCCCTTCATAAATGTTATTTTGTTCACACTCTAACAGCTAGTCAAGTCCCAAATTCATATGCTCCACTCACTTCTACCTAACATGCTCACACACAAAGCATCCTTTACCCCATCTCTCCAACCTTTCCTAGGGTGACTCCTACCCCAGCTTTCCTCCACTACATTTATACACCCAAGTGTTCTTATTTTGCTTCATCCTTTCTAAATCTCCAAACTACCTCATAAACCCCTCCTCACCTCTCTGGATAATACTTTCAGTAACCCCACACCTCCTCCTGATCTCCAAGCTACAAATTCTCTGCATAATATTCACACAACAAATTACCCTAAAACATGACATCGCTACTGCCTCCAGCCTCCTCTTGGCTGCAACATTCACAACTCATGCTTCACACTCATATCAAAACTTTGCAGCTCAGTCGCTGGACCCATTATGTACCTCTGTAATCTTTTGACTACCACCCACAGGATGGGTATGGGGTGCACAATAAAGATATTAAACTAACACTCACATAAAAGTGTTGGTACCACTATACTTGCATACATTCCCCTTTTTGCCTCCATAGATAACATTCTTTGTCTCTACAGATGCCTCAATGCACCACCCACCTTTTTACCCCCTCATCAGTTTTATGGTTCATCTTTCATTGACCCACTTTCTGACAAGCCCACTCTTTTTCTGTTTTTAACCGTCGAATCTATTCGTTCCCTAGGCTTTCTCAACTTACTTATCTCACTCCAATCTAACATGTTAACACATGCCTGCTGGCTGCTCATGCTTCTCCCACTTGAAACTTTCTTCGCCCCCCCCCCCCTTTCCTCCTTGCATCCCTTCCAGGGACAACCCTTAACACATCCTTCCTTCCTTCCACCCCTGATTTATATACCCTGTGTCATCCTATCCTGCTACTCCTTTTCTAAAAAGAAAAACCACCTCAACAACCCCTCCTCCACTTTCATGTGAAAACTTTCATAACCCCACATTGTTTTCTATTTTCTGTGCTCCTAATTTTTTGCATAATATTCACATTACATGTTACTTTCAAACCTGACAGCTACATTGCCTCCAACCTCCTCCTCATTCAATTGCTATATGCAGTAATTAATAAATTTAATGACCTTTAAACAAAAACATTAAAAGAAAAAAAATGGCTTACCAGGAATTTCAGCTCGCAGAGAACTTAGTGGCATATCCATCAATAAATACATATCCTTCTCATGTAAAAGAGCTGCCAGCAGCTTGACATCATTTGAGTCACCCAGAAGCGGATCAACAGCAGTGTAATTGGTGATGAAGTTGTGGCTGCTGAGGTAGTCACTAGCTTCCATGATGGAATTAACTCTCACAGCCCGTATCCCTAAGTTCTAACAGAGAAGGCATATAGTTAAACACATACTTTTGATTAGTTTTACTCTATGTCTTAGAATAATATATAAAAAAGAAAAAGAAAAGGAGGCTTAAGATTAAGAGTTGCTTAAGGGGTTCAGGCATTTGATTTTATTCAAAGAGCTATGAAACGTAATTTTTTTTTATAAAACAATAATGTACTTTTCTGACAACATATTGATCTAAATATGATGTTACTCCGAGTATCATAAGTGCATACAAGAAAGAAGTGAAGGGAAGAAACTGAAGAGCAGATGGGCAAAAGAATATGACAGGGTTGGGGAGGGAGAAAATGATTTATTGTTATAGGATGTTATAGTATTACAAGCAGGGAAGAGGGTAGTACAGTATGTACTAGAAAGGTTAGAGTGTAAAGGTCTCTGTGACAGGAACTGAAGTGGGGGTTGGTTTCATTTCTTTGTCAGTGAACAGTATAGCTTCTGCAGTTGACTGGGTGAGGACAACCCAGGGAGGATGTGCTAGGGATCTGTCCTCTCATATGCTAAATGTTTAAAGACCCTAAATCAGTACTCTATGAAGGAATCATGCTACTAGAATAAAGCATAACTTTTAAATGTAAAACTTTTATTACCCAAAAACAGATGATCTCTTTGTCAGAAATATTAAGAATGAATATACAGCTTAGACAAAATAATATTACACTCTCAGCTACAGTAATTAATAACAAAATTATGGGATATCCTGTTCTTATGGTGACACTTACCTGGATATAATCAAGCTTTGAAATGAGCCCAGGTAAATCACCAACTCCATCTGCATTAGAGTCTTGAAAACTTGGAATGTAAACTTCATACATGACAGACCCTTGCCACCAGGTATGTGCAGGATCACACTCAGACCCTTGTGGCATCTGTTACAAATATAAATATAAATATAAATATAAATGTTAAAAGCAGGTGGGGATATAGTTTTGGAGTGGTTGGTGCAATTATTTAATAAATGTATGGAAGAAGGTAAGGTACCTAGGGATTGGCAGAGAGCATGCATAGTTCCTTTGTATAAAGGCAAAGGGGATAAAAGAGAGTGCAAAAATTATAGGGGGATAAGTCTGTTGAGTGTACCTGGTAAAGTGTATGGTAGAGTTATAATTGAAAGAATTAAGAGTAAGACGGAGAATAGGATAGCAGATGAACAAGGAGGCTTTAGGAAAGGTGGGGGGTGTGTGGACCAGGTGTTTACAGTGAAACATATAAGTGAACAGTATTTAGATAAGGCTAAAGAGGTCTTTGTGGCATTTATGGATTTGGAAAAGGCGTATGACAGGGTGGATAGGGGGGCAATGTGGCAGATGTTGCAAGTGTATGGTGTAGGAGGTAGGTTACTGAAAGCAGTGAAGAGTTTTTACGAGGATAGTGAGGCTCAAGTTAGAGTATGTAGGAAAGAGGGAAATTTTTTCCCAGTAAAAGTAGGCCTTAGACAAGGATGTGTGATGTCACCGTGGTTGTTTAATATATTTATAGATGGGGTTGTAAGAGAAGTAAATGCGAGGGTCTTGGCAAGAGGCGTGGAGTTAAAAGATAAAGAATCACACACAAAGTGGGAGTTGTCACAGCTGCTCTTTGCTGATGACACTGTGCTCTTGGGAGATTCTGAAGAGAAGTTGCAGAGATTGGTGGATGAATTTGGTAGGGTGTGCAAAAGAAGAAAATTAAAGGTGAATACAGGAAAGAGTAAGGTTATGAGGATAACAAAAAGATTAGGTGATGAAAGATTGAATATCAGATTGGAGGGAGAGAGTATGGAGGAGGTGAACGTATTCAGATATTTGGGAGTGGACGTGTCAGCAGATGGGTCTATGAAAGATGAGGTGAATCATAGAATTGATGAGGGAAAAAGAGTGAGTGGTGCACTTAGGAGTCTGTGGAGACAAAGAACTTTGTCCTTGGAGGCAAAGAGGGGAATGTATGAGAGTATAGTTTTACCAACGCTCTTATATGGGTGTGAAGCGTGGGTGATGAATGTTGCAGCGAGGAGAAGGCTGGAGGCAGTGGAGATGTCATGTCTGAGGGCAATGTGTGGTGTGAATATAATGCAGAGAATTCGTAGTTTGGAAGTTAGGAGGAGGTGCGGGATTACCAAAACTGTTGTCCAGAGGGCTGAGGAAGGGTTGTTGAGGTGGTTCGGACATGTAGAGAGAATGGAGCGAAACAGAATGACTTCAAGAGTGTATCAGTCTGTAGTGGAAGGAAGGCGGGGTAGGGGTCGGCCTAGGAAGGGTTGGAGGGAGGGGTAAAGGAGGTTTTGTGTGCGAGGGGCTTGGACTTCCAGCAGGCATGCGTGAGCGTGTTTGATAGGAGTGAATGGAGACAAATGGTTTTTAATACTTGACGTGCTGTTGGAGTGTGAGCAAAGTAACATTTATGAAGGGATTCAGGGAAACCGGCAGGCCGGACTTGAGTCCTGGAGATGGGAAGTACAGTGCCTGCACTCTGAAGGAGGGGTGTTAATGTTGCAGTTTAAAAACTGTAGTGTAAAGCACCCTTCTGGCAAGACAGTGATGGAGTGAATGATGGTGAAAGTTTTTCTTTTTCGGGCCACCCTGCCTTGGTGGGAATCGGCCGGTGTGATAATAAAAATAATTAATAATAATATAATAGTATGGAGTTAAGCATAAAAATAAAATAAAGTATTGCCATATATGTGTAGTACACATAATGAACAATCACAGTGTGATTTTGTGGCAACATGATTGAAAAATTACAATCAATATTCCATAGTGCTTAAAACTCTTGATTTTTTTTTTTTTTAACAAATCGGCCGTCTCCCACCGAGGCAGGGTGACCCAAAAAAGAAAGAAAATCCCCAAAAAAGAAAATACTTTCATCATCATTCAACACTTTCATCTCACTCACACATAATCACTGTTTTTGCAGAGGTGCTCAGAACACAACAGTTTAGAAGCATATACATATAAAGATACACAACATATCCCTCCAAACTGCTAATATCCCGAACCCCTCCTTTAGAGTGCAGGCATTGTACTTCCCATTTCCAGGACTCAAGTCCAGCTATATAAAAATAACCGGTTTCCCTGAATCCCTTCACTAAATATTACCCTGCTCACACTCCAACAGATCGTCAGGTCCCAAATACCATTCGTCTCCATTCACTCCTATCGAACACGTTCATGCACGCCTGCTGGAAGTCCAAGCCCCTCGCCCACAAAACCTCCCTTACCCCTTCCTATCAACCTTTGCTGCCGCCAACACTGTTTACAAACCTTGATATATTGTGAAAGACTCAGCATAGTATCAAAGGACACGCATAATCTGGGTATCATGTGCAGTGGAATTTTTCCTTTCAAACCCAAGTAGGGCCTAAAGGTTGCATGCCATCCCAACCACCTACAACTTCCTTCTGAGAGCATCGCTTGGAGGTAAACAGTTAACACTGCAACAGTTACACATGCACCTCCATACCTTTGGTAAATTTAGACTTTTTCACTTGCACTTCCTGGTGGGCAGTGATCTAGATTCATTTTGCTTAGTACACAGATTCTGCTCTGACAGTTCACCACATCTGGTATGGAGATGAACTAACTGTGAATCAAACTGTAGATTTACACTCCTAAAGTGTTAAGTGTTGTCACTGTTTGGGTGGTATCCAGTCTTTAGTATTTACATTATCTTAAACACTATATCAATTCACAGAGAAAAATAAATTTAGTGAGTGCACCAGTGCTTCAACACATCTGATTATGTTAATGTATACTGTATTAAGAGAGACTATATCACTCACCTGGATAAGAAGACCCACTCCAACACACAGAAGACTGAGAAGGACTGACACATTGAGCATCACACATGACTGACGAATGCGAGCCCAGTTCCAGTTAACATAGAAAGCATCCTTGTATTTTGCATCAATGTGAACATCCGAGCCCACCATGAGACGTCCAAGTAAAGGCTGCATATAAAATAAACAATTTAGCTCTTTGTATTCCTTTGAAAACAATAAGAAGCTAAACTATAACTGATATGGTAATAGAAATATACTTAACAATTTACAAACTGATGAATGTAACCTCTGTATTTGCTTTTCATAATGACTTAGACTTTATGATAAATTAAAAATTGCATTCATTATTTCAAGATAGCACTGAACTATTATTTTATGATGGTTAAAATAAATACTTGTTATTTGGTATACTATTAACTTGTTACTGGTTATTTAACTTGTTAATTTATTTAGTACAGTTAGTTATTTAGCACAGCTTATTTAACTTCCCTTCTTTATTCAAAGAATCTATACACAAAATATCTAGGAAAACCATAAATCATTTTTTCACAAGCAAAGCATTACAAATGTTGAATTACAGAAAAATGTCAATAAATATTATTTTAAACACAGTCTTCTAAAAATGTGCCTATAGAAACACTGCAAGACTAATTTCTTTAAAAACTCAGGTAGGTGTGTATGTATGTGGACGAAGGGACATAAGTCGTTACAACTGAGGACACTTTTATTGGAAATGTTTTGGACCTTAGTCACTTCAAATGATACAAAAGAATGAGAGGACACAATGTGGATATACATATATGGTACAGGAAACAAGTCGGTAGTGAAGATTAGGTGAAGGAGTTAAGTCATCTAATAGCCCTGTCAGGTGGCAGCAAGGAATCAGCAGGAAGTATCTCCAGTCTGGAATTCTTTGAAGAATTCCAATACATCTCCCATGCATTCATATGCTTACACTTGAAACAGTAAATGCCGAACTTGCTAAAATATCTATGTGGATCACAACTAACAAACACACTCAATATTTAACCCTTTGAGGGTTTCGGACGTACTAGTACGTCTTACGCGCAGGGTTTTTTGACGTACTAGTACGCATAAATTCTAGCGCCGTCAAATCTCGCGGGAAAAGGCTGGTAGGCCTCCATATGAAAGAATGGGTCTATGTGGTCAGTGTGCACGGTATAAAAAAAATCCTGCAGCACACAGTGAATAATGAGAAAAAAAAACTTTGACCGTTTTTTTGGAATGAAACAGTGACTTTGCACTGTATTTTCGTATGGTATTTATTGTTGTATTCTAGTTTTCTTGGTCGCATTTTATAGAATGGAAGGCATATCACAGAAATTGAGATGATTTTGACTGGTTTTAGAATGAAAAGTACCTTGAAATTGAGCTCAAAGTAGCAGAAATGTTCGATTTTTACCAAAGTTCAAAAGTAAACAAATCATGCAAAGCGTCGAATACACGTCAACTGGTGAGTCTAATATTCTTTTGCAAGTGCGCCAATATGATTTATACCATTTTTTATACTAATGCAGTAGTCTGCATAACAGTAAATCTTCTATTTTTTGTGAGAATAAAAATTCAAAGTGGAAAGCAAAAGAATGTAAGAGGGGCCTTGAGACATGACTAATGAACAGAGGAAATGTCATTTTAGTGCCAGGAATGTATTTCTTGTTTGTTCTGGACCCTATTCGGAAATTGGCATTTTTTGAAATTTGTGTGAAATTGGCAAAATTGCCAAAATCTGACCACTGTATTGGATAGTTGAAAATGGTAAATGGGTGGTTTCTTGCACTTAATCAATAGAAAAAATGTAGTTCTAGCGAAATATTCATGTTTTTTGTCGACTAGTACAGTGGAATTGGCCGAAAATGGGGCTCAAAGTGGGCAAAATCGCCAATGCGTAAACATCACCGAGACCGCTAACTTCGCGAGAGCATAATTCCGTAAGTTTTCCATCAAATCTCATAATTTAGGTGTCATTATGACCGGGAAAAGATTCTCTATCTTTTCATAAGAAAAAATTATTTTTTTTTTTTTTAAATTTGGCCGACCCTGAGAACGAGTTTCTGAGAGGGCCTGTCGACCCTCAAAGGGTTAAAGGACCTATATAATGTTTGGATACAAAACAAATAAAGATAAATAATATACCAAATTGATAGGCAGGATGAGGATATATTCCTGGGAATACACCTGAACAGCACCTAAAATTTAGCATACACATCCAGAAAATTTTCTCCATGGGGAAGTGGAACAGAATTCTTCCTCCGTAAGCCATGCGTGTCATAAGAGGCGACTAAAAGCCGGGAGCAAGGGGCTAGTAACCCCTTCTCCTGTATATATTACTAAATTTCAACGGCGAAACTTTTGTTTTTCCTTTTGGGCCACCCCACCTCAGTGGGATACGGCTGGTACGTTGAAAGAAAAGAAAGAATCCAGAACATTTCTAAAAAAAAATCCAAAATATACGGCATTCTCTCAAAAATATACTATTAGGTTCTCCAAACATCTCTGCTCACTTTGTACTACTCTGTAATCTATCCATACCGCACCTTCAAAATCTGTGTACAGGGAACAGCAGCAGCTAATCACCTTGAACTTGTTGTTACTTAGCAAAAATTACCTCTCAGAATAATTACTCATTCAGGCTCGCAACACCCTACCCCCTTATTCAAAAGCTTAAATTTGCTTAATGTACAAAGTATTCACACTTTCTACTGTGCATGCTATGTCTACAGGACACTCAATTCAACCATTAACTCATAGCTTAAATTCTATCTAGAGAGCTGCAGCAGAGCAAATGGACACAATACAAGGACCAAGCATCTCTGACATTAAACATGTATGACTTGAACTTGTTCGTACACCCCCATGCACATACCAAGGCCCAAAAATTTGGAACTCATTGGCTGAAAATGCCAAAAGTTCCCTATTTGCCAACATCCTTACTAATTCTGTTGAAAAGCACCTATTAAATCTTACATGCATACTATATATATTAACTGTCTGTAAGTTTTCATGCTTTGATTTCAAAACCTCACTTCAACCACTCCATAAAATGCAGGCCACTGAAGCAACGTAATTTCATTGTATTTGATAAATTCTTCTTTTGCAGCCTATCTCGTACTTATGATTGTAATCAATTACCCAAACTGTACTGACTTTAATTATATAGTAGGTCTTGATATAAGTAGTATACTATGTAAGCCTTATGATTAGTTTGCCAAAAATGCATCTGCATAATTACTGACTTTCTTCTAAGCCTTATACTACACCAAATAATATTAATATTATAATAAGATCATATTTAAAATATAATCAGTTCAAATGTATAACTGCAGTAATTAATTTGTATTGCTCATAAGAAATACAAAATTTTTATTTAAATTTAACACAGAGCTCCGAAAATCTTTAACTCTACCAACAATACCACCTCCAAGAAACCCAGATTCCTGAAGAAGTAGGCCATAATACCAGAGAGACCCTTTGCAAGAAGCAATGCCAGTGCAGTTACTATAGCCAAGTCTTCCACCAAAGACCTCACCATCAGGGTCCTGATGCTCCCCAGACCCAACTCACATTCATAGAAAAGCTTACAAGATATTTTTTGTGGCCTGCAGATTAGGAGGAAGTGTGGGTTACTTAAAGTATTATGCAGAGGGCTGAGGGGTTGTTGAGGTGGTTTAGATATTTAGAGAGAATGAAGCAAATTGGGATGAGTTGGAAGATGTATATATTAGTAGTAGAATGGAAAGGGCTAAGAGCCAACTTTGTGAATTGAATAGAAGTAAAGAGACAGAGTCAGGATCTAGAGTTCAAACCTCAAAATGCATACATATGCAAGTACATACCAAACACTAAATAAAAACAACAATACAAGATTTCTTATTGATTTTCTCACTATTTTATAAAAGTTATCTGTATCTTCCAGTTTTCAAATAATTTTCAAGTGCAAACCAGCAGCTACATTACTTAAAATCCACTTTGTCATAAAGAGAGTGAGTACATGTGGGAAGCGCATCTGTCTGGCACTCAGCAAACAGAGGATTGAGCCTCCACCTTCACGTCTTGCGCTGAATGACTCGCATGGGTTTAGTGCTTAATGTGAATTATTTATAAAAAAAATAAATAATTTTTTTTTCAACAAGTCAGCCGTCTCCCACCGAGGCAGAGTGACCCAAAAAGAAAGAAAATCCCCAAAAAGAAAATACTTTCATCATCATTTAACACTTTCACCTCACTCACACAATCACTGTTTTTGCAGAGTGCTCAGAACACAACAGTTTAGAAGCATATACGTATAAAGATATATAACATATCCCTCCAAACTGCTAATATCCCATACTCCTCCTTTAAAGTGCAGGCATTGTACTTCCCATTTCCAGTCTCAAGTCCGGCTATATAAAAATACCTAACCAGTTTCCCCGAATCCCTTCGCTAAATACGTATTACCCTGCTCACACTCCAACAGCTCGTCAGGTCCCAAAAACCATTTGTCTCCATTCACTCCTAACATGCTCATGCATGCTTGCTGGAAGTCCAAGCCCCTCGCCCACAAAACCTCCTTTACCCCCTCCCTCCAACCTCTTCGAGGAAGACCCCTACCCCGCCTTCCTTCCCCTACAGATTTATTCGCTCTCCATGTCATTCTACTTTGATCCATTCTCTCTAAATGACCAAACCAACTCAAAAACCCCTCTTCAGCCCTCTGACTAATACTTTTATTAACTCCACACCTTCTCCTCATTTCCACACTCCGAATTTTCTGCATAATATTAGCAACGCACACTGCCCTTAGACAGGACATCTCCACTGTCTCCAACCGCCTCCTCGCTGCTGCATTTACAACCCAAGCTTCACACCCATGTAAGAGTGTAGGTACCACTATACTTTCATACATTCCCTACTTTGCCTCCATAGATAACGTTTTTTGTCTCCACATATACCTCAACGCACCACTCATCTTTTTTTTTCTTCATCAATTCTATGGTTAACCTCATCCTTCATAAACCCATCTGCTGACACGTCAACTCCCAAATATCTGAAAACATTCACTTCTTCCATACTCCCTCTCTCCAATGTGATATCCAATTTTTCTTTATCTAAATCATTTGATACCCTCATCACCTTACTCTTATCTAGGTTCATTTTCAACTTTCTACCTTTACACACACTCCCAAACTCATCCACTAACCTTTGCAACTTTTCTTTAGAATCTCCCATAAGCACAGTATCATCAGCAAAAAGTAACTGTGTCAACTCCCATTTTGTACATTATACATCACTGTCTAAGACCTACTTTTACCAGGAAGTAATCTCCCTCTCTTCTACACACCCTAAACTGAGCCTCACTATCCTCATAAAAACTCTTAACAGCATTTAGTAACTTACTACCTTTTTTTTTTTTTTAACAAGTCGGCCATCTTCCACCGATGCAGGGTGACCCAAAAAGAAAGAAACTCCCCAAAAAGAAAATACTTTCATCATCATTCAACACTTTCACCTCACTCACACATAATCACTGTTTTTGCAGAGGTGCTCAAAACACAACAGTTTAGAAGCATATACACATACTAAAAGTAAGACGGAGAATAGGATAGCAGATGAACAAGGAGGCTTTAGGAAAGGTAGGGGGTGTGTGGACCAGGTGTTTACAGTGAAACATATAAGTGAACAGTATTTAGATAAGGCTAAAGAGGTCTTTGTGGCATTTATGGATTTGGAAAAGGCATATGACAGGGTGGATAGGGGGGCAATGTGGCAGATGTTGCAGGTGTATGGTGTAGGAGGTAGGTTACTGAAAGCAGTGAAGAGTTTTTACGAGGATAGTGAGGCTCAAGTTAGAGTACATAGGAAAGAGGGAAATTATTTCCCAGTAAAAGTAGGCCTTAGACAAGGATGTGTGATGTCACCGTGGTTGTTTAATATATTTATAGATGGGGTTGTAAGAGAAGTAAATGCGAGGGTCTTGACAAGAGGCATGGAGTTAAAAGATAAAGAATCACACAAAGTGGGAGTTGTCACAGTTGCTCTTTGCTGATGACACTGTGCTCTTGGGAGATTCTGAAGAGAAGTTGCAGAGATTGGTGGATGAATTTGGTTGGGTGTGCAAAAGAAGAAAATTAAAAGTGAATACAGGAAAGAGTAAGGTTATGAGGATAACAAAAAGATTAGGTGATGAAAGATTGGATATCAGATTGGAGGGAGAGAGTATGGAGGAGGTGAATGTATTCAGATATTTGGGGGTGGACGTGTCAGCGGATAGGTCTATGAAGGATGAGGTGAATCATAGAATTGATGAGGGGAAAAGGGTGAGTGGTGCACTTAGGAGTCTGTGGAGACAAAGAACTTTGTCCTTGGAGGCAAAGAGGGGAATGTATGAGAGTATAGTTTTACCAACACTCTTATATGGGTGTGAAGCATGGGTGATGAATGTTGCAGCGAGGAGAAGGTTGGAGGCAGTGGAGATGTCATGTCTGAGGGCAATGTGTGGTGTGAATATAATGCAGAGAATTCGTAGTTTGAAGTTAGGAGGAGGTGCGGGATTACCAAAACTGTTGTCCAGAGGGCTGAGGAAGGGTTGTTGAGGTGGTTCGGACATGTAGAGAGAATGGAGCGAAACAGAATGATTTCAAGAGTGTATCAGTCTGTAGTGGAAGGAAGGCGGGGTAGGGGTCGGCCTAGGAAAGGTTGGAGGGAGGGGGTAAAGGAGGTTTTGTGTGCGAGGGGCTTGGACTTCCAGCAGGCGTGCGTGAGCGTGTTTGATAGGAGTGAATGGAGACGAATGGTTTTTAATACTTGACGTGCTGTTGGAGTGTGAGCAAAGTAACATTTATGAAGGGGTTCAGGGAAACCAGCAGGCCGGACTTGAGTCCTGGAGATGGGATGTACAGTGCCTGCACTCTGAAGGAAGGGTGTTGATGTTGCAGTTTAAAAACTGTAGTGTAAAGCACCCTTCTGGCAAGACAGTGATGGAGTGAATGATGGTGAAAGTTTTTCTTTTTCGGGCCACCCTGCCTTGGTGGGAATCGGCCAGTGTGATAATAAAAAAAAAAAAAAAAAATAAAACACATACTTATAAAGATACACGACATATCCCTCCAAACTGCTAATATCTCGAACCCCTCCTTTAGAGTGCAGGCATTGTACTTCCCATTTCCAGGACACAAGTCCGGCTATATAAAAATAACCGGTTTCCCTGAATCCCTTCACTAAATATTACCCTGCTCACACTTCAACAGATCGTTAGGTCCCAAATACCATTCGTCTCCATTCACTCCTATCGAACACGCTCATGCACACCTGCTGGAAGTCCAAGCCCCTCGCCCACAAAACCTCCGTTACCCCTTCCTTCCAACCTTTTCGAGGACGACTTACTCCCTATTCCATATATTTCCAACATCTGCCACATTGTTCCCCTATCCACACTATCATATGCCTTTTCTAAATCCATAAATGCAATGAAAACTTCCCTACCTTTATCTAAATACTGTTCACATATATGCTTCAATGTAAACACTTGATCTACACATCCCCTACCCTACACTTTTCCTGGTATACTCAGTAAATTTATTCCCCTATAATTTTTACAATCTCTCTTGTCCTCCCTCCCTTTATATAAAGGAACTATACAAGCTCTCTACCAATCCCTAGGTACCTTCCCCTCTTTTATACATTTATTAAACAAAATACCTACCACTCCAACACTATATCCCCCCCCCCCTGCTTTTAACATTTCTGTCATAATAGCATCAGTTCCAGTTGCTTTACCTCCTTTCATTCTACATAATGAGTAACGCACCTCCCCCACACTCACATCCTGGTCTTCTTCACTCCTAAAAGATCTTGTACCTCCCCGACCAGTGCATGAAATTACTGCCTCCCTTACTTCATCGACATTTAAAAGTTCCTCAAAATATTCCCGCCATCTACCCAATACCTCCAGCTCCCCATCTACTAACTCCCCTACTCTGTTTTTAACTGACAAATCCATTCGTTCTCTAGGCTAAACAGAATGTGTAGTCTGTAAGCTCAACCTGATGATCTTAATTAACAACACCAGTCACCAACGTCACTCTCAGGCTACGAATCTTCCTAATAAATAATATTAATTATAATTATGTCACAAAGGGAATACATATTTAGCACTTCTCCATGAATGTAATAATAGTCATGAAGAAAATCTTCCCTGCAACTAAATTAACCACCACAGAAAGAAATTTAAAAACTTACCACTAGTTTACATCTGGTAATGAAAATTACAAATTTAAGAAGAAAAGAATAAAAACACATCTGACTAATATATATACATCAAGAACCATGAATGAAAAAAACAGAAAAATGATGGGAAAGCCTTGTGATATATACTATACCTTTGGAGTTGCTAATACTGTAACACACACAGGGAGGCTCCAGCAGGGTCATAGATGTGCATCACTCACAGCACTTAACTACACAAACAGAATAGTCTACATGCAATTATCTGTCAATGATGAAAAAGAAAACAGTAACTCATGCACCTTCTTTTTTTTTTTTTTTTTTTTTTTTTTTTTGCTTGATAAAGGTGCTGTAACATCTATGGCTATTAGCACTGTATTCATGCAGATATGACAAGCTTAGCATAAATATGTATCTAAGCTTTATTTATTTCAGCAGCAAATTAGCATTTCATGAAAGTCTTGTGGGAGTGTAGCAAGACTGTGTAATGTGACAAATTTAAACTGTATTCCAGTTACCTATCATTACCACCATTAATACTGTCCTGTGATGGGAAGACAAGCTCAGAATGAAGGAAAAAAAATACTGAATGAAAGAAGAGGTAGAGATTTGGTAACACCTAACACTTTATGAGACATACTGTACATGAATGTAAGTGCACTGTACATGAATGTACAGTGCACTTACATTCATGTACATGTGTGTACATGAGACTTGTTATAAAGTGGACTGTCTATTAATACATTCAGCATTACTAGTCAAAATAAAATTGTTGTGATCACTTATATTTTTGCTACTAGCAAATAGTTTTCCAAACACACACTAAATGTTTTAAATAAGAGTGCTATTAAATTTAATTATAATTGCTCTCTGTTAAAATTAGGCATAAGAAGGAAGAAAATAAATTTGCAAATAAAATACATAATAGCTTACAAGATAATTTCATGCACATGTAATAGTTATTATTGTCATGTTGAAATTACAAGCCATATACATCTATGCTATTTCTCATAGCAAACCCACAGCCTACTAACTAGGCAGAGACAGTAGATTATTTAATCCCAATTAAAACTGTCAAGTCTTCAAAGAACAAATTACCTGAATTTTGTTTGTGATATCCTTCACATCCACAAATATGTCAAGAGGATCATGCTGGGGAAGAAACACACTGTGAATAATATGACATGCATTGCAGGTAGATATAAACATTATACTTAGTACCAGACACAAGAAAACCAATGCAACCATTTGGGGTTCAAAGTTATGAAGAAACCTTGAACTGTATACCACAAATGTAGAAACATAACTTGAAAAGGAGCACAATAAAAATCATGTCTATCAACAGCAGGAATATATTAGTGAAGCATTTACAGTTCAGATATGGCACTTAATGCATTGCTTAAATGAAATCTTTTCCTCACCACCACATGAAGCATAACATTTTTCCGAGGAGAAAATACAATGAAAATCTTAAGTAATGTTTCTTCAATGATAAGGTGTTCATTATTCTCATTATCTGGAGAATGGTGGCATTAGTTTCCCATGATGCTAGTGAGTGTGGAAGCTGCTCTCAAGGACCACATATCATTCAGAATCTTTGCAAATTTTCCTATATTTTTCTATGCTTTCTGAGCAAGTATGTATTTGCTGACTGGTGTGGGTTGCATCCTAGGGACAAAATTAACCTAAGTTGCCCAAAAGCTCTGCAAAATCAGGGGCTTTCTAGTATGTCATTGATGTTTGCTAGGTCTGTATAAGTTGTATTAAATATTTGGTCCTTCAAAGTAGCTTCCACACTCAGTAGCATCATGGGAAACTAATATCACACTCAGTAAAATATCCACAACACTAATACTGTATAGTAGTTTCACTCATGGGAACACTATCTTTGGTGAAGTGAGAAGACTATCATTTCTCACACTAATGGTACCCTTCTTAGGCTGGAACCACACTTTAACAAGACTTCATAATCTGCTACTTTGTGTCTAAACTTATTTTTGTCTTTTGCTGTTTCTGTTTTGAAGATTAATTTGTACTGTTCTGTTTGTCCATGTGCTTATTCATGTGTACTATATGTCAATGGTTGGCAGACTGGAATGATGGTTGGTTGAGGGAGGAAGGATGGTGGGACTGTTGGGTGACACTTTTTTTTTCCTCTCCTGACTCACCCACTCTTCCCATGCAATTACCTTCAGCACTCACCCCACCTCATAATAAATTGAATCATAAAGTTTACATCATCCTATGCAAATATGATTCACATTTCATATTAATAAACTGAAAAAAGAAATTAAATACATTGGTACCCCGAGTTTTGGCCATACTAATTCATTCCAGAAGGCTGTTTGAGTGCTGTTACCGAACGAATTTGTTCCCATACCTCTACTAAACAGGAAATAATCTTTTCCTTAGAAGTGTAGGGGAAAGTTAGCGTAAGCCTAGCTGCTGTGTAAATAATAAAACAATGATCCCAGTATAGCGCAGTGAAAAGTGTATTTTGAAAGAATACAGTGTATATCCTTGAGATAAATAGTGTACAGCACTACATAAAAGGAATTTAAATAATAATAATAATAATAATAATAGTAAAAAAAAAAAAAAAAAAAAAAAAAAAATAGTGAAGTGTGGCAGTGTGGGCAAGTCCTGCCCAGCTCACACCCACCCTACACCCACCACCCACCCTACACCACCACCCACATACTGCAAACTTGGTTCGTATAAATACATCTTGCATATTACTGGCACCAGCAAGAGAAAGGTAAAGTGGAAATCAGTTTTCTTCCGTGGCATACAGAGTGTAGTAGGATACAGACAGGATGTCAGCACAGCATATCTGTGGGACATGTAAAAAAATCCTTTGAAGGAAATCCAGAATCACATGCAACCTATGCTCTTCCAAACACCATATCTCTTGTACTAGACTAAATACAGCCTCAAAAAATGACCTCGAACTAGCAAGGTGTTTCTGGTTGTGCAATAAAGATGTAGAACTTTGGGCAGGTATCAGAAAGGTACTAAGGAGAGTAATAAATGATAAAAATAATCAAGAAAACAAGGATGACCTCTTGGATAGTCTACCAAAAATATATAAAACATGGGAGCAAGAGATAGTGTATCAAAAAATGCAGAATGTCCATACCACAACAGATGACTTGAAACTATCTAGTCACCCACATGGTGCTAAGCCAGACCCACCCCCCAGTCATAGCACTAATACCCACAGTGCTGGTGCTGGCCCAGGCTCCCCCAGTCATAGCACTAATACCCACAGTGCTGGTGCTGGCCCAGGCTCCCCCAGTCATAACACTAATACCCACAGTGCTGGTGCTGGCCCAGGCCCAGCCGCTGACCCAGCCCCAGCCCCCAACCCCAGTGCCGACCCAGACCCAGCCCCCAGCCTTACTGCCAGCCCAGACTCTCCTAGGAACACTACCAAAACCACCACAAAAACAGTAAATATACAACCATCTAAAACCGTAAATATACAACCATCATTGCACAAGACCGTGGCCCACAGTACAGATGTTGGAGAGGAGTCTCCTCCTTCCTCTACTGGGGAAAGTAGATGGAATCCAGGACGGGGTGGCCCTGGCTTGGATACTGAGGATTATAGCGCAGTCCCAGAACCTGCAGAAATTGACAACACACCTCCCAACAATTCTCAACCAAAGGTGAATTTGTGCAAATATTATGCTTGGGGCATCTGTAAGCATGGAATAACAGGGGAAAAAAATGGGACATGCAACTTTGACCATCCCAAAAAATGTAGCGACCTCCTGTCTAAAGGAGTGTGTCGTTCTTCTTTCTTTACTTTCTTTCACCCAAAAATGTGCCACTCCTCGGTCCTCCAGAAGCAGTGTTACAACATCGAGTGCCCTGCATACCATCTAAAAGGGACCAGGAGGCACAGACCCAACAAGACAAACAATAGGAGCTACGACAACCCAACTCCAGGTGATATTTTAGTGGCAGGAAACGAAAAAAGAAAATGGAAGGAAATAACAAAAATAGTCCACCACCTTGGAGCCTTGTTGGACTGGAGGCGCAGCCAGTGGCCACCCATGGCCCTCCAGAATTACAACTACTGATGCCAATAACAAAATCCCCCCAACAAACACAGAATACAACCTCGTTCATATTTGCTAATATACAGGGCCTTAAGCCACCAACAACAAAATACCTTTTATCAGTGGACTTCTAGAGGAGTCTAATGCAATGTTTGCAGCCTTCACAGAGACTCACACAAAGATCACTTTGACAGTGAAATATGGATAAGTGGTTACAACCTTTTTAGATGCGACAGAAAAAACAGGCAACAAGGGGGGGTTGGCCTGTATGTCAAAGAGTCCCTTATCTGCACGGAGTTGCTGAACACCACAAATGAGGTAGTTGAAGTTCTATCAATAAAGATCGAGAACCAAAACCTAGTCATTGTGGTTGTATACAAGCCACCAGATGCAACCTCACAACAGTTCAAGGAACAGCTACTGAAAATTGATTACTGTTTGGAAAACCTTCCAGCTCCATCCCCAAACATCTTACTGCTTGGTGATTTCAACCTAAGGCATACAAAATGGAAGAATGTAGCAAATAATGTTATAGCTGAAACAATCCCCGGAGGTAGCGCAGATGAAAGGTCACACACACATGAGCTACTAAGTCTCTGTGAAAAACACACCTTAAGCCAGCAGATAGTGTAGCCAACAAGACTAGAAAACACACTTGACCTTATCTTCACAAATAATGAGGACCTGATAAGAAACATAAGAATATCAAAAACAACTAATTCTGATCACAATCTAATCGAAGTCCAGACGTACATGCATAGGGGTCCTGATCAGCAGAATGCATGTACCTGTGAAGGTGTTTTCACAAAATACAACTTCAACAACAAGAACATCAACTGGGACCAGGTAAACCATGTCCTAAACGAAACATGTTGGGAAGATGTCTTAAATGACATGGATCCAAACCAGTGCCTTGAAAGATCACTTCCTGGTAGCCAAAGCATGTTCTAGGCATATTCCCCTAAGAAAGAAGAAGAGCAGGAGTAAACTGGAGAGAAAAAGACGCTCCCTCTACAGAAGACGACGAAGAGTCACTGAGCTCCTCAGGAGTGCTAGAATATCTGATACACGAAAGGAGGCGCTGACAGGGAAGTGGAAACTATCGAACTTAAGCTAAATGACTCTTACAGGAACCAGGAGAGGCAGGAGGAGCTTAAAGCTATTAGTGAAATTGAAAGAAATTCAAAATATTTCTTTTCATATGCCAAAACAAGGCAAATACCACATCTAGTATCGGGCCCTTACTCAGACAGGATGGGACTTACACAGATGACAACAAGGAAATGAGTGAAATATTGAAATCCCAGTACGACTCTGTGTTTAGTGAACCACTAATCGGTCTGAGGATCGACGACCCAAATGATTTCTTCATGAATGAGCCTCAAAACTCCATAAATGTATGCCAGATTTCTGACATTACCCTAACTCCGATAGATTTCGAAAAAGCCATTGACAACATGCCTATGCACTCAGCCCCGGGCCCAGACTCGTGGAACTCTGTTTTCATTAAGAACTGCAAGAAACCCCTCTCGCGTGCCCTAAGTACACTATGGAGGAGGAGCTTGGACATGGGTGAAATTCCAGTCACTTAAAACAACGGATATAGCCCCACTCCATAAAGGTGGCAGCAAAGCATTAGCTAAGAACTATAGACCAATAGCTCTGACGTCCCACATCATAAAAATCTTTGAAAGAGTGCTAAGAAGCAGGATTGCAAATCACCTGGATTCCCAAAATCTGCACAATCCAGGGCAACATGGGTTCAGGGCAGGTCGCTCCTGCCTCTCACAACTACTGGATCACTATGACATGGCCTTGGATGCACTGGAAGAAAATCAGAATGCAGATGTAATATACACAGACTTTGCAAAAGCATTTGACAAATGCGATCATGGCATAATAGCCCATAAAATACGTGCTAAAGGAATAACTGGGAAAGTGGGGAGATGGATCTTCAACTTCCTAACAAATCGAACACAAAGAGTAGTGGTCAACAGAGTTAAATCGGAGGCTGCCATAGTGAAGAGCTCTGTTCCACAAGGCACAGTACTCGCCCCCATCTTATTCCTTATCCTCATATCAGACATAGACAGAGATATACACCACAGCACCGTATCATCCTTTGCGGATGATACTAGGATCTGCATGAGGCTGTCATCTGCTGAGGACGCGGTTAACCTCCAAGAAGATATAAACAAAGTTTTCCAGTGGGCAACGGTAAACAATATGATGTTCAATGAGGGCAAATTCCAACTACTCCGTTATGGAAAACTGGAGGAGATAATAACTAGAACAGAGTATACTACTGACTCCGGCCATACAATAGAGCGGAAAATAATGTAAGGGACCTGGGAGTAGTAATGTCTGAGGATCTCACTTTCACGGATCACAACAGTGCCACGATCGCACGTGCAAAGAAAATGATAGGATGGATAATGAGAACTTTCAAAACGAGAGATGCCAAGCCCATGATGATCCTTTTCAAATCACTTGTTCTCTCTAGGCTGGAATACTGCTGTACATTAACATCTCCATTCAAAGCAGGTGAAATCGCAGATCTAGAGAGTGTACAGAGATCCTTTACTGCACGTATAAGTTCTGTCAAGCACCTTAACTACTGGGAACGCTTGGAAGCACTTGACTTGTACTCGTTGGAACACAGGAGGGAGAGATATATCATAATCTACACTTGGAAAATCTTGGAGGGAATGGTCCCAAATCTGCACACAGAAATCACTCCCTACGAAAGTAAAAGACTGGGCAGGCGATGCAAAATGCCCCCAATAAAAAGTAGGGGCGCCATTGGTACACTAAGGGAAAACACCATAAGTGTCCGGGGCCCAAAACTGTTCAACAGCCTCCCATCAAGCATTAGGGGAATTGCCAATAAACCCCTGGCTGCCTTCAAGAGAGAGCTGGACAGATACCTAAAGTCAGTGCCGGATCAGCCGGGCTGTGGCTCGTACGTTGGACTGCGTGCGGCCAGCAGTAACAGCCTAGTTGATCAGGCCCTGATCCATCGGGAGGCCTGGTCATGGACCGGGCCGTGGGGGCGTTGATCCCCGGAATAACCTCCAGGTAACCAGGTAACCATAAGGAATAAAGTAAATTAGATTAGTCCATTTCAGACCCCCAAAAATACACTTACGAAAGCACTTACAATAATACACTTACATGACTGTTCGAGCTGGGAGCTGTACGAAACTCGGGGTACCACTGTCTTGGATAGTCTTGAGGATGGGAACAGTGGTCAATCCGGCAACTCTGCCTTGATCTGCTATCATGCATTAAACTAAGGGAAGAGGGCCTTTTCCACCACATTTACGGATTTGTTATGCTTTTGGTTATTTACAGTATATGTATATTTAGGATAAGTACCTTTAGCCTAACCTAACTGAACCTACCGTAACATAAAACAACTTAAACAAGAAGGGAGGATAAGAACCCTTACAGTCCCCGACCAGGTTTCTCTGGAGCCTAAAATGTGCAAATGAAACTACAGGGTGTTATAAAATTTATATAGACATTTAAGGTGAAGTACAGTGACCAGGTGTAATTCTGCCCTTGATGCATCGAAGTAGTCGAATCTAGTGTGTGGTAGTCCCCTCAATATGTAAGGATTTCAACCTCTCATAAATAGGTCACCACCCCTACCTTTTGCTTCATGATTTGGTCTTACAAGCCTGACGTATACTCGAGTACACATGGAAGATGTTATGAGTAGTGGATGGCTCAAATGGACAGTACAAATAATTTGGTAAGTTAATCAGTGTTGTTTGATGTTATTTATAACTGTTACCATGTCTATAGTTGCTATATAATACTGCAGCCATTCTAGCATAAAATATTCTGATTTTAAGGAAGAGCACGTCAACACCAATCTGGGGACAGCCAACTGAGAAGACAAACAAAGAGAATAAGAGCAAGCTAAGCAAAGAAGTGCCATAGATATCAGGTTATGAAACATAATTAAGTCAAACATCATTATTGACTGCCAGATCACCTAGGCTGTTGCTGCCACTGCTGACAGGATTAAAACAACCGTAAAATCCCAGGCTTTGGCACTCTGACTTGCATTAAAGCCAATGATCTAGCTGAGGTAGTCATTCACATTTCTTTTCTTAGATCAGTTAGCTAGTACGGGTAAGACATTCTCTTACAAATAAATAAGACAAGCAAGCAAAAACAAAATACTGAATCAATATGCAGCAAGAGGTTCCAGAGACATTGCTGAAAGGTGTATCAGGTTTAAATATGTAGTTTAGAGTTGTCAAAAAGCAGAAGTTGCTGAAAATATTGCTGAATAATTTGTGATACCAGTGAGGTCAAATGCCCATAGCAGCATGTATGTAGCATAGGCCTTTCCAAAGCTTTTGATGAGCCCATAAGTGACCACAAAAATTTATGTCACATAACTGCTTTAATTTTATCCTGGATTGAACAATTGTTCAAACTGGTGACAGATTTAGGCCAATGATGGAATTTCAGGATAATTATTATTATAGTTATGGTAAGTACTAAACCAAAAGCGATCATGTAGCACCTAGGGAATGGGAGGTAATTAGGTTTAATTCTAGGAAGGGGAGGATAACCCCAATTCCTTGAATCAAAAGCCCTTCACCAACATCAAGGTGTACCTTCCCCATCCTTGAAGGCCATTTAAGGACAAGTATGGGTTCATGTGTGATATTAAGTCTTTGGGAAAAATGAATAGCAATGACCTTGAAAAGGGATGCAATCATATATCTTTACACCTAAAGGGAGAGATGTAACAAACTAAATAAGATTTTTTTTACAGTACAGTATATAGACAACTTTAAGGAAAATGCACAGCACTGGCAGCCCTTCAATATATTTATAAATCTGACATTCAAGATATTTACCCCAATTTATGTGCAGGACTTGGCATTATTCTCACTGTACCTGTAAAAGTAGTATCTAATAAAAGGTCATTTTCAAAATTAAACTAAAAAAAAAATTTGAGCTCTATGCTAAAAAATGCTTTTTGGGCTTTAAAAAAAACTTTCTTCTTTTTAAAGGGGTTTGAAATTTTATAAAAAATTTTAAAAGATTAAAGAGGAAAGACTCCACTAATTATCAGCAAAAGTCTACCACCTTCCTTTTTTTCGAAATTTCAAGGAAATTTTATTCCTTTTCTAATCAAATGATAAAATATGATAAAACACCCAGCTTAGTTTCATTTCTCCCTCCCTAGTCCCAACACCCCTCTTTCCATCTGCGTTTTTTCTACTTAAAAGTACCCAACGATTTTTGCAGGGAAAGGGGGGGAAAAGAGCGCAGCCCCTGGTCCTCCCTTTTAAATCCAGCAACTGATTGATTAAACCATGTCTAGACATTTAAATTTTTGACCTGTGGGTGTAAGGTGCGTATCTTTCCCACGCAAGGAATGGTGGAAGTTAAAGCCCCCCCATCTGCGAACAGGAGACAGACTGCTGCATGCTTTCGGGTTTTTTCCCCTCGCTTTATGAATTTTTGCTTCTATACGTGGTATTTTATCAGTTAATTCACAAAAATGGGGTAGTGATGACCTGCCCCCCAACTTGATTTTTAACAAATTTCTTTTAAATCTCACTCAAAACGGGTTTTATTTGAAATTTCTAAGGAAATATGAAAAGAAAACAGATTTGGAGGGGGGAAAAATATAAAGCTTCCCTTAGTCGCATGAAGACAAAAAAAAATGAACAACTCCTTAGCTGCTGCAGACGTGAAGTCAAAACCGGGGTGGAGGGGAAAAAAAAGTAGGCTGTTATCTTCCGGTTAACATGTGTACATTCTTTCCAGACAAACAAGCTGATGGTTTTGGGAAAAGAAAGAAGGGAGGGTAAAACAAAGTTGTAGTTTAACTCATTTTTTTTTTCCCCCAAATTCATTTCTTTTTGGTATGTGTTTTGATGTTTAAAAGGGCTGTTTGGGCCACTGTGTTAATGGATGGGGAAAAAAAAACATGAAAAAATTTTAGATTCTTTTTTTTCTTAGATGTTACTGGACAAATTAATTTTTTTTTGGTACAGTGGGGCCCTCATATTAATGGTAGTTACATTCCTGAAAATGCTTGTTAGATAAATTGTTATATAAAACTTAGAATTTAGGGGGAAAATAGGTTAGTTTCTGGGCCCCCCAACGCCAAACAATTTTTTTTAGAGTACAGAAAGTAACTTTAAATGACTTCAAACTCCCCAATCCAGTGGTTGTAATAAAGAGTTTTTTTGGGAGGAAAAAAATAAATTTTATATGTGGGGTCATACCCAGCAAAGCTTCTGGAGAGACGGGAATAATAAAAAATGAAGGAGACTTGAATGCAAGGTTCTTCCCCTGTGCAGGTTAAAACTTGATTTTTCAACAAAGTGATGCTTAAACCAGTCAATAAATTTTCCTCTCCCACCATCCTGATGTTTGACGTCCAAATTCGGTGGGGTGTTTTTTCTCCCTTTAAAAGTAGAGGATTTTTAGAGTGGTAAATAACCAGGGCTTACATTTGAAATCCCGATGCTTTACCAAAAGGGAAAAGGGTAAGATTCCTTTGCTGCCTTGAAATGGTGCGCCCCGTGGAGACGTGGTCTCACCCACAGCTAGGGGGCACCCTGATAGGGAAATACCCCTGGGAAACGCCCCCAAATTTTTTCCCCCCCAAAAATGGAAACAATTTAATTTTAAAAATGTTGCAAAAAAATTATGCTGCTTTTTTTCAATCGTAGTGTAATAAAACCAAAAAAAGTGCCAAATAAATCCCGAAATATAAGGGTCTATGTTATGGTCATTTGGGACCAGTAAAATTTCTCAGAGATTTTTGGGATAACAAGCCCCAAAAGAATTTTTGCAATGTTGACTCTGGTTAAATTTACAGGAGGGGCCCCGTTATACACCCAAATTGGGTCCAGGTGCTGCCATAAAATGAAAATTGCCATTTAAAATTGAACACCTTTAATTCCCCTTTAAAAGTATATAAATATAAAAAATGTTTTTCCTTATTTAATTACAATTTGAACTAGGGCCTAAGAAAACAATAAATGCAAAAACGTCATCATTACTTACTTTAAAAATTTGTAATCTTAAAATAGGGTGAGAGGGGAGTAGATTTATTGAAAAAATTCGGGTTGCTAGAAACCCTTTAATTTTTTTTACTATGATTGCATTCTTTTGTTAATGTATGTAGCGTGTTTTTTTAATAATTCTGAATAAAAAGTCAAGTGGATTAATTTAAAAAGTCTATAAAAAAGTAAAACCAACATTTAAAATGCCCAAAGAGTTATTGTAATTTTTTTTTTTATTAACAATCGGCCCATCCCCCCAAGGGGGGGTGGGGCCCAAAAGAAAAACATTATTTTTATTATTATTTTATTATTATTGCTATTGACATACTAGTTCACTGGTTTAAAAATGTTAATTTGAATGTGAAATAATGGCTTAGACTCCTTATCAAAGCTAACCTTGTGCCCTTGTAAATGAAAGAATGAGAAACGAGAGAAAGAGTACGTGGACCCCCGGGTTAAAGAATTTTTTTTTTTCCAGAAGTATGTTTTAGGTGCCAGATGACCGAATTTTTTCCCATAAGGAATATTGTGAAAGTTATCAATTTCAGACCCCCAAACTCAGTACAAATACTTTACATAAATACACTTACATAATTTGGGCGCATTGGAGGGGATCGTTATCGGGGGTCCCCCTTTATACAGAAAAAGCACTCCAGTGACTTTAAAGACCTGCACACCAGCACGTGCTAAGTTTATTTAGGTAAGGACATTTGTACAATTATCAGAGTGTTAAATAAAAATATGCAATAACTTTTTAAAACACTTGAAACTTTGGAAAGTTTCCAGACATAAATGAGAGAGAACAGGTCCGGGGGATGTAAACAAACTGAGAATGGATAAGTGGCATCAGGAATGTAATGAAAATCAGGGGAATATAAACAATTTTTTGGGGGGAAATTTGAAATAAAGAAAAAAAAGACACAATATTGTACTGGAACAAAGTACAAATAACCCGCACGTAGGAGGACGAGTTGTGACTTTTGATGGGTCCCAAAAATTCATAAGTCCTCTTCCCAGTGTGGGTTATTATATTTATTTGAAATGTTTGTGTTAGCCAAAGGGAGTAAAAAGGAGCCCTCCCCGTTTGGGGTATGATTTAATTTTTCAATTATTTTTTCCCCTTTTTATTTTTGGGCCAGATCATTTCTTTATTTAATTACTTGATACGTGTGTGATAAGCTCATATTTTTAATAAACATTTGTCAAGAAATGTGAAATTTGCCAAGTCTTGGAATGTATCAGTCCCTGTTGTAAACTATATTTACAGTAGAATCTTGGTTTTCATACGTCCTAGTTTGCATGTAAAATTATAGTTATTCTCTATCAAATGTATTTTTTGCTAATATTTTTGGGTGTCTGGAATGGATTAATTGGATTTACATTATTTCTTATGGGAAATATTAACAAAATATACATTTTATAGAGAATAACTAGGTACCTAGGGATTGGCGGAGAGCATGTATAGTCCCTTTATATAAAGGGAAAGGGGACAAAAGAGATTGTAAAAATTATAGAGGAATAAGTTTACTGAGTATACCAGGAAAAATATACGGTAGGGTTATAATTGAAAGAATTAGAGCTAAGACAGAATGTAGGATTGCGGATGAGCAGGGAGGCTTCAGAGTGGGTAGGGGATGTGTAGATCAAGTGTTTACATTGAAGCATATATGTGAACAGTATTTAGATAAAGGTAGGGAAGTTTTTATTGCATTTATGGATTTAGAAAAGGCATATGATAGAGTGGATAGAGGAGCAATGTGGCAGATGTTGCAAGTATATGGAATAGGTGGTAAGTTACTAAATGCTGTTAAAGAGTTTTTATGAGGATAGTGAGGCTCAGGTTAGGGTGTGTAGAAGAGAGGGAGAATACTTCCCGGTAAAAGTAGGTCTTAGACAGGGATGTGTAATGTCACCATGGTTGTTTAATATATTTATAGATGGGGTTGTAAAAGAAGTAAATGCTAGGGTGTTCGAGAGAGGGGTGGGGTTAAAATATGGGGAATCAAATTCAAAATGGGGATTGGCACAGTTACTTTTTGCTGATGATACTGTGCTTATGGGAGAGTCTAAAGAAAAATTGCAAAGGTTAGTGGATGAGTCGGGGAATGTGTGTAAAGGTAGAAAGTTGAAAGTGAACATAGAAAAGAGTAAGGTGATGAGGGTATCAAATGATTTAGATAAAGAAAAATTGGATATCAAATTGGGGAGGAGGAATATGGAAGAAGTGAATGTTTTCAGATACTTGGGAGTTGACGTGTCGGCGGATGGATTTATGAAGGATGAGGTTATCATAGAATTGATGAGGGAAAAAAGGTGAGTGGTGCATTGAGGTATATGTGGAGTCAAAAAACATTATCTATGGAGGCAAAGAAGGGAATGTATGAAAGTATAGTAGTACCAACACTCTTATATGGATGTGAAGCTTGGGTGGTAAATGCAGCAGCGAGGAGACGGTTGGAGGCAGTGGAGATGCCCTGTCTAAGGGCAATGTGTGGTGTAAACATTATGCAGAAAATTCGGAGTGTGGAAATTAGGAAAAGGTGTGGAGTTAATAAAAGCATTAGTCAGAGGGCAGAAGAGGGGTTGTTGAGGTGGTTTGGTCATTAAGAGAGAATGGATCAAAGTAGAATGACATGGAAAGCATATAAATCTATAGGGGAAGGAAGGAGGGGTAGGGGTCGTCCTCGAAAGGGTTGGAGAGAGGGGTAAAGGAGGTTTTGTGGGCGAGGGGCTTGGACTTCCAGCAAGCGTGCGTGAGCATGTTAGATAGGAGTGAATGGAGACGAATGGTACTTGGGACCTGACGATCTGTTGGAGTGTGAGCAGGGTAATATTTAGTGAAGGGATTCAGGGAAACCTGTTATTTTCATAAAGTCGGACTTGAGTCCTGGAAATGGAAAGTACAATGCCTGCACTTTAAAGGAGGGGTTTGGGATATTGGCAGTTTGGAGGGATATGTTGTGTATCTGTATATGTATATTCTTCTAAACTGTTGTATTCTGAGCACCTCTGCAAAAACAGTGATAATGTGTGAGTGTGGTGAAAGTGTTGAATGATGATGAAAGTATTTTCTTTTTGGGGATTTTCTTTCTTTTTTGGGTCACCCTACCTCGGTGGGAGACGGCCGACTTGTTGAAAAAAAAAAAAAAAAACTATGTATAGTTTTACATACACACTAGGGCATACAAAAACTGAGGTTCCACTGTACTTCACTTTCTACACCATGGAGTGGGAATGCATCTATCGCATAAAGTGAGGGAAGCCTGTACTACTCTAATGTGAAATACAAAACACAGCAGAAGGCAATACAGTGGACCCCCGCATAACGATGGCATCACATAGCGATTTTTCCGCATAACGATTACTTTTATCGCAAAATTTTTGCCGCGCATACCGATTAAAAACCCGCTTACCGATTTTCGTCCGAGACGCGTCCAATGTGCCCTCACATGTGCCGGCCGTCCCATTGTTTACCAGCCAGCCTCCGCGGTAACATCCAAGCATACACTCGGAATATTTCGTATTATTACAGTGTTTTCGGTGCTGTTTCTGGAAAATAAGTGACCATGGGCCCCAAGAAAGCTTCTAGTGCCAACCCTGTGGTAAAAAGGGTGAGAATTAGTATGGAAATTAAGAAAGATTTTGAAGGGTTTGGGGCTAACCCTGAGAAGCCTATGCCAGTTGTGGAATCCATTGTGCCTACTTCAAAGATTAAGGAAATGTGTGCAGAGTGGGTTGAACTGCAAACCTTTATAGATGAAAATCACCCTGACACAGCTGTTGCAAGCCGTGCTTGTTACTATTTCAATGACAATGTTATGGCCCATTTTAGGAAAGTCTTGAAGGAACGGGAGGTACAGAGCTCTATGGACAGATTTGTTGTGCGACAGAGGTCCAGTGACTCTCAAGCTGGTCCTAGTGGCATTAAAAGAAGAAGGGAAGTAACCCAGAAAAGGACTTGCTACCTCAAGTCCTAATGGAAGGGATTCCCCTTCTAAACAGTAAGAAGATAATGCTCTCCCCTCCTCCCATCCCATCAATCATCACCAGATCTTCAATAAAAGTAAGTGTCATGTAATTGTGCATGCCTTTTTCAGTTTGTGTGTATTAAAATTAACATTTCATGTGGTAAAAAAAAATTTTTTTCATACTTTTGGGCGTCTTGCACGGATTAATTTTATTTCCATTATTTCTTATGGGGAAAATTCATTCGCATAACGATTATTTCGCATAACGATGAGCCCTCTTGCACGGATTAAAATCGTTAACCGGGGGTCCACTGTATTAATTCAAGCTTGCAAAATTTATTTTAAATTTATAAAGTTAAAAATAAAGCACTTTTAAAAGAGAAGCAAAATTAATAAATGTTATGTATAGTTATTACGAAAAAATGAATATAGTACCAGTATACACAATCCAATGTAGTCAAATATCACCCAAAAAACTATTACATATGTTATTGAAACATAATTTAACAAACCATTTTTCCTCTGGTAATGGTGTGTTCATGTAGAGGTTCATATTCAACATCAGCATAATCCACAAAATTCGGCAAAGTGTGATACTCTGGTAATAATGGTTGCTGTGCCTCAGGAGAAGACCCAGATGATGTTGAGGAAACACTGGCACTGCGTTCATATATGCGTCCTTCTGTAATCATATTATATGTGCACATGAAATACTTTTGCATACAGTACTGTACTGTTTCTTCATTTATTATTAATTTGATAATCAGACAGGCTCATAAAATTATATTTTTTATTGCAGTGGCCCTTTCCCATGAAGGCAGGAGTACCAGAGAAGGAACACAAACTTGTCATTGTTCATTCCCTAAGTGTCCCTCCAGAAGACCATGGAAATCACAATTCTATTGAAACATTCAAATGAAATATCCCCTCTCATCTCTAAGAATGCAGACACAGTATTTCCCACCTTCGAAACTCGAGTTCAGCTAACCAGATTTGCTTCACCCCTTCATAGATGTTACTTGTTAACACTCAACTACAACAGCAGTTTAGCCTCAGAAATCACTTCATTTACACTCAATCTCATCTATAATGCTCACTTATGCCTGCTAGATACTCAAGGCTACTACCTTTTAAACCCTTCTGCACACTTTCCCACCAACCCTTTCAGTCATGTTCCTTACACTTTCCATCTACTCCCACTTCTAAATCCCTCTTTTGCTCCTTCAATTATAGTTTTCATGCTACAACACCATCTCATAATTTCTTCACTCCCGTGGCCTGGTGGCAAAAGCTCTCACTTCACACGGTGAGGGTCCAGGTTCAATTCCTGGTGAAGGGGTGAAACCATTGGACGTGTTTCCTTACACCGGTTGTCTATGTTCACCCGTCAGTAAAATGGGTACCTGGTGTGTTAGTGGACTGGTGTGAGTTGCATCCTGGGACAAAACTGACCTAATTTACCCAAAATGCTCTGCACAACATGCGGCTTTCTATAGAGCAGCATGTCATTGATGTTAGCTAGGCCTGTATACCTTGTACATGTACTTGCAGTAAATAATTATATTATTATTATTATTATTATTACACACTGATTTCTACTACCTTTTGCCTCCTCCTCCTTTATGTTTTCATCCCATAAACTTCTTTTTTCCCCAAAGACACCTCAACATTCTACCTACTCTCTTTCCTTTCCTCTATTTAATGATTTACCTCGTCATTCATAGACTTATCTGCCAGCACAAATACTCCCAAATATTTAAATTTAACCTTTATAAAATGATTGCCTAGAGCAATTTTGTCTAAACATAATTGAAAAAAGTGAAACTTTTTTTGCAGACCACTTAAGAGAGCTTCATATGCACAAAAGCATCAAATTATGTTCAAATCTTGGTCATTTGCACTGTGGATTTTCCTTCTCCTCTGTAGGGCCTAAAGGTTAAGTGTTTGGAGAGAGACAGCTCTCTCCTTCCCCAAGCTGCCTATGGCTACTATGCTTTTGTATTTATCAAATGATTTTGCATCCTTTCATCTCTCCATCTTATCTCTGGATATTAACCATGGTACCCAAGATGAATATTAGTGATTCTGGAGGTGCCAAGAAGAAAAATAAGTGTGAAGCTCTGACAGTATTGAAGACAGTGAAAACTTCAGATATGATATGAAGTAGTGCACATTTGATACAAACTACCCATTCATTTTGACTGAAAGAATCCACCATTCATACAATTAGTGACAATGAGAAGAGATATGAGCTTATGCAGCTAGTAGTGCAGATTGTAATGTGGTGAAAAGAATGTCAAAGGTCAGTACACCAAATAAGACATATGTTACTGAATGTGCAGACTGAGAAGGCACAAAATCATATTGTACACTATAAAAGTATGTGTGAGAAGGATATGTTCAGGGTATGTTCAGTGCTAGATGGTTTGTAATCTTTAAAAGTGCAGTCAGCATCATACCATAAGATTTAGTAATGACTGCATCAACTGATTACTTTTCTGGGGGTGAAGGGGGAAGGTATTTCCCAGCTGATTTTACACTTATGCATGTAAGTGTCATGGAATGAAGTGCCCCAATCAACCATAAAAGCATGCTGGGGTCATTTATGATGTGGAGAATAATTTCTCTGTCCTACCATCAGTAAGAGTCATGTCCAGGAAGATGCAAGATGCAAGATGTGAGGGCTTTGAAGAAATGCATAAACAAGATGTAAATGAACTATCAGAAAAGGATGAAGAACCAACTGCAGAGAAAATGCTGAAGGAGCTCAATTCCCAGTTAAGAGAGAGGCAGATAAAAAAATTAACAAGGAAGATTAGTTTGAAGATCAGTTAACAATGAAGGAGTTATGTGAACAATTCCATGTTATTCAAACAGCTGCAGGATTTTTCACTAAAATGAATCCTAACAAGTCTAGCATTGGTCTAAAAGAGGATTTTGGAGCACACAATGATTCCTTAACATCAGCTGTACAAATTACTACAGGGTAAAACAGATTAGAAACATTCTTGTACAACCTTCAACTACCAACAACACTGCACCCACATTAACACAAACACCACAGCATCCATCTCAGCCTAGTAGGGCCACACCAATCCTCTCCACACATCTCCATGTCCATGGTAAGATAAAATACAATTAATTTGTACACAGGAGAATATTTAAAAACTTTTTTGGAAAACCCGGAGGTCTCTTAATTGCAATTTTTCAGGGGTGTATATCTTGTATTATGAGAGGGTTTGCTGTTTTCAGCTTTATTATACTACTTCTCTCCAATTTGATGTCCCAAGTTTCACTGCCTAGATTTTTCTTGCTCTCATCAAAATGCTCTTTTCTATGTTTACTTTCAACTTTCTATTTTATAAGTTATGTCATAAGAAAATTCAATGTATATAGCATTACCAGCATGTACACCAAGGTGAGGACTAGTGGCAAAGCCCTGGCATTCAGGATCTTTCTGTAGACCTAGCTCCTCATCCAATCCAATGTCAGAATCCAAACCTGTGGGTAATAATATCAAACCATTCCAAAAAAATTCACTATCACTGGAATACTGAAATGGGTACACCACTAAAAAGGACATTATTATTAAATATTATACACATGACAAATAACATTATGGTTAGTACTGATACAATAGTGACTACAATACAGTATTCATTTAGTTCAACAAATAAGATATACAGGAACTATATAGTATACTGTATGATACTCCTATTGCTGTAACGAAGCAATCAAGATTATTGGTAATTGATTTGTTGTAGTTAATTGTTTTTTCTTCATTCGGTGAAGGGGAATTAGCAATGACTAAACAAAGTTCAGTGATAGAGGGATTCATAGTCTCAAGGGATACAAAAACCCATGGGATTCATACATCTAAGGGATTCATAAACCCAAGGAATTTCATACATCCATAAGATTCATAAACCCAAGGAATTCACAAACCTGAGGTATACATAAACCCAAGAGATTCATGAACCCAAAGAGATTCATAAGCCCAAGGGCTATACAGTAGTCCCTTGAGTTATGATAATCCATTAATCGAGACAACTAAAATTTATAAAATACCATATTGTCAATACATACAAAACATTAAAAAATGCACATTACTGTGGCCAGTTGGAACATGACAATTATCATGACCATTGAAGTAATACATTACAGTGGAACAATACAGTAATAATCTTGGAGAGGTTCTTTATAAAATTCCCAGCTATACAATGAAAAGAAAGAGAACAGAAAAGTACTACATAGGGGAAAGAATTCCCATTTACAATTTAAAACAATATCAGCCCTGCAAGAGAGGGAGGTGCCTTAATGACAGTGAAAAACTTTTGATCCAAGGAGATGGAGATAACATTTTCCTTCCAAGAATCAAACCCAATTACCTCTCAGTCCCCAAGCACAGTATAAACCTTATACGTTTACTGTTTTCTCATGATTATAATAATAAAACAGCAACATATCAGGAATATTTAATAATGTGTGTGGTACAGCCACTTATTTTCCAACATAGCACAAAAGCCTTCATCACTAACCTGTGGTAAAAGTTACAGCAGCCAGAGGATGAGACACTGTGAAGCAAGTGTCAGGCTGTGGAGAAGGTTGAGGGCTTGGGCACTCCGAGTCTAATAGTAACCTATGAGAACCCTCGTCATCCTGAATCCTTAAAAATACACGAACAGTATAATTCAAAGCTGAAATTCAACTTTTTCTGAATTTCTAACATATTTATAAATAGTGCTGAGAAAATGGATAAAAAAATTTAATATTTCTGGCTTAAATCTTAAGGATATTTAGAGACTCTGGAAGAGAAGAAACAGTTAAGTGCAGTAAAAAGCAGTAGTGAAAATAAATGGTATAAAATACCGACACAATGGAAACATAAACACAAATGCAGTTTAATGTGATCCTTTATTGACAATGTTTCGCCCACACAGTGGGCTTTTTCAAGTCACAAACAGATCTGTTTGTGACTTGAAAAAGCCCACTGTGTGGGCGAAACGTTGTCAATAAAGGATCACATTAAACTACATTTGTGTTTATGTTTACAAAAAGCAGTAGTAATATATCACTGCTGGTGACAACTAACTACTGCAGTGCATCATTGCTGGTGATACCTGACTAAATATTCAGAAAATAAACTTTTGAACATTCCCACCCCTTCTTATATTATAGTATTTACTTGTATCTTCATATCTTTTTATTAGTATCTGTGCACAGAACTCAACTACCAAAAAACTATCTTGCATGTATATGTATTTACTCAGCAAGAGTTTGTGATCAGGACTAACTTCAGCTTTAGATACCAGACAACTAGTGGATATAAAAAAAAATAGACTACAACAAGAGAATAAAGCCTCCTGTAAGTGAACAATTTTCTATAAGCATCTTCTTTTTCAACTACTTGTCAGCTCACTGACATAATCTTAACTGTAACAGTGCATAAGCAATAAAATACTTACTGCACACTCTGAGCAATATATCCCATTCCCTCAGAATCTAAACAGGTACTGTCAGACTGTCCTACATCTGCTGAGTCATCTGAGGTGTAAATAATACAGGGAAGACCTTCATTCTCATTGTCATCTGAGCGAGAGATGCTGGAACGTGAATCATCAGAGTCTGAACCCCCAATCTGGGAATAGTCGCTGCCAACAATAATTCCAGCTCCACCAACACTTCCCCCACCTCCACCAAAAGATCGCAGATGTGGTTTGTCCATTATTCTGAAATAAAGAACAAGTGAAAATTTTTTTTTTTTTTTTTTATTATCACACCGGCCGATTCCCACCAATGCAGGGTGGCCCGAAAAAGAAAACTTTTACATCTCATCAGTCATCACTGTCTTGCCAGATGGGTGCTTTACACTACAGTTTTTAACTGCTAAAATTAACACCCTCCTTCAGAGTGCAGGCACTGTACTTCCCATCTCCAGGGACTAGCCGGCCTGACCGGGTTCCCTGAATCCCTTCATAAATGTTTACTTTGTCACACTCCAACAGCACGTCAGTATTAGAAAAACCATTTGTGTCTCCATTCACTCCTATCAAACACGCTCACGCATGCCTGCTGGAAGTCCAAGCCCCTCGCAACAAAAACCCCTTTACCCCCTCCCTCCAACCCTTCCTAGGCCGACCCCTACCCCGCCTTCCTTCCACTACAGACTGATACACTCTTGAAGTCATTCTGTTTCGCTCCATTCTCTCTACATGTCCGAACACCTCAACAACCCTTCCTCAGCCCTCTGGACAAACAGTTTTGGTAATCCCGCACCTCCTCCTAACTTCCAAACTACGATTCTCTGCATTATATTTCACACCACACATTGCCCTCAGACATGACATCTCACTGCCTCCAGCTTCTCCTCGCTGC
>NC_069453.1:26745882-26890590 GCF_026875155.1 Cherax quadricarinatus
GGTGTATCAGGTTTAAATAGTAGTTTAAGTTGTCAAAAACAAAATTGCTGAAAATATCTGAATATTGTGAAAACCAGTGAGTCAAATGCCCATAGCAGCATGTATGTAGCATAGGCCTTTCCAAGCTTTTGATGAGCCCTAAGTGACCACAAAAATTTATGTCACATAACTGCTTTAATTTTATCCGGGAATTGAACAATTGTTCAAACTGGTGACAGATTTAGGCCAATGAGGAATTTCAGGATAATTATTATTATAGTTATGGTAAGTACTAAACCAAAAGCGATCATGTAGCACCTAGGGAATGGGAGGTAATTAGGTTTAATTCTAGGAAGGGGAGGATAACCCCAATTCCTTGAATCAAAAGCCCTTCACCAACATCAAGGTGTACCTTCCCCATCTTGAAGGCCATTTAAGGACAAGTATGGGTTCATGTGTGATATTAAGTCTTTGGGAAAAATGAATAGCAATGACCTTGAAAAGGGATGCAATCATATATCTTTACACCTAAAGGGAGAGATGTAACAAACTAAATAAGATTTTTTTTACAGTACAGTATATAGACAACTTTAAGGAAAATGCACAGCACTGGCAGCCCTTCAATATATTTATAAATCTGACATTCAAGATATTTACCCCAATTTATGTGCAGGACTTGGCATTATTCTCACTGTACCTGTAAAAGTAGTATCTAATAAAAGGTCATTTTCAAAATTAAACTAAAAAAAAAATCTGAGCTCTATGTCATAAGAATGCTTTATTGGCATTAAAAACTTTCTTCTCTCTTAAGGTTATGAATATTATCAAAATATTAAAGATTAAAGAGGAAAGACTCCAACTAATTATACAGCAAAAGTCTACCACTCTTCCTTTGTTTCTGATATATTTCAAGGAAATTATTATTCCTTTTCTAATACAAATGATAAAATATGATAAAACATCCAGCCTTATGTTGTCATTTCTGCCTACCTAGCTGCCAACACTCCTCTTTCCATCTGCAGTTTAGTTACCTACTTGTAAGTACCCAACTGAGTTTGCAGGGAAATGGGGAAGAGCGCCAGCTCCTGGTCCTGCCTTTTAACTCTCAGCTAACTGATGTGATTAAACCATGTCATAGACAGTATATTTTGAATCCTGTGAGGTGCTAATGAGTGCGTATCATTCCACGCAAGGAATGGTGGAAGCTTAAGCCCCCCCATCTGCTGAACAGGAGACAGACATGCTGCATAGCTTTACAGGTTTCCCCTCGCTTTATGCAAATTTGCTTCTATACAGTGGCTCATTTCTATCAGTTAATTCACTGAATGTGGTATGTGATGACACATGCCCAGCACTACTTGATTTTTAACAATATTTCTTTTAAATCTCACTCAAAACAGGTTTATATTGAAATTTCTAAGGAAATATGAGAAAGAAAACAGATTTGGATGTGGGAAATCCCATGAGCATTCCCTTGAGTCATGCATGAAGACAAAAGAAAATGAACACACTCCTTAGCTGCTGCAGACGTGAAGTCAGGACCAGGGGTGGAGGGAGAAAAAGTAGGGCTGTATATCTTCACTGGTTAATCATGTGTACACTTCATTCCAGACAAACACAAGCTGACTGGTTGTTGGTGAAGAAAGAAGGGAGGGTAAAACAAAAGTACTGTAGATTAACATCAATTTTTTTTTTCACCAAATTCATTTCTTTTTGGTATGTGTTTTGATGCTTAAATGGCATGCTCTGGCACTGTGTTAACTGGATAGGGAAAAACAACATGAAAGAATTTTAGATTCTATTTTTTTCTTAGATGTTACTGGACAAATTAATTTCTTTTTGGTACAGTAGACCCTCATATTACATGGTAGTTACATTCCTGAAAATGCTGTGTTAGATAAATCTGTTATATAAACTTCAGAACTTATGGGGAAAATAGGTTACGTTTCTGGGACCCCCAAACGCCAAACAACTTTTTTTTAGACGTACAGATAGTACACTTGAATGACTTCATAACTCCCCAATCCAGTGGTTGTAATGAAGAAGTTGTATTTGGAGGTAAAAATACAACTTTTATATGTGGGGTCATATCCAGCAAAGCTTCTGGATGAGTACGGGAATAATAAAAAATGAAGAGAGACTTGAATGCAAGGTTCTTGCTGTGCAGGTAAAACTTGACTTCAGGACTAAAGTGATGCTTAAACCAGTCAATAAATATTTCCTCTGCCATCCATCCTGACTGATTTGACGTCCAAATTACTGGTAGGGTGTTTTTATCTACACCTTTCAAAGTATGAGGATTCTTAGAGTGGTAAATAACCATGGGCTTACACTTGAAATCCCGATGCATTACCGAAAGGAGCAAGGTGAAGCATTCCTTTGCTGCCTTGAAACCTGGTGCAGTCCCGTGGAGACAGTGGTCTCACCCACAGCTAGGCGGCAGCCTGAGCTAGGGAAATATCCTCTGGGCAACGCTCCAAATTTTTTCCCTCCCACAAATGGAAACAAGTTAATTTTAAGAAATGTTGCATAAAATTATGCTGCAATTTTTCAATACGTAGTGTAATAACCAAAACGTGCCAAATAACTCCAAGTAATATAAGGGTCTACTGTATATGGTCATTTGGTACCTATGTAATATACTCAGAGATTTCTGGTATAACAAGTCCAGAAATGTAAATTTTTGCAATGTTGACTCTGTGTTAATTGTACAGGAGGGCCCTGCTTATACACCAAGTTAGGGTCCAGGCTGCTGCCATAAAATGAAAATTGCCATAAAGTGAATCACCCTTTAATTCACCTTTAAATGTATATAAATGACTAATAACATGTTTACACTATCATATTAAGTTAGCAATAGAACTAGGCATAAGAAAACAAAGTAAAATGCAAATACAGTACACTCATTACTTACTTTAAAATATTTGTAATCTTAATGTAGGGTGAGAGGTGAGTAGCATTTATTGAAGAAAATTCAGAGGTGTGCTAGCTACCCATTAATTTGTTTTACTATGATTGCATATCTTTTGATTATATGATATGTAGCGTGTTTCTTATATAATTCTGAATAGAAAAGTCATAGATGGATTAATTAAAATGTCTATAATAATGTAATACACAACATTTAAAATGCTCCAAAGAGATTATTGTAATTTTTTTTTTTATTAACACATCGGCCGAAAGGGTAAGGGGGGGAAAAAGAAGTAAAAAGGGGAAAAAAAGAGGGGGGGGGGGGGGGGGAGGGGGGAGAAATAAGAAAGGGGGGGGGAGGGAAAAAAAAGAAAAAAGCGAGTCCCACCAAGGCAGGGTGGCCCGAAAAAGAAAAACATTATTATTATTATTATTATTATTATTATTGCTATTGACATACCTAGTTCACTGAGTTTAACAATGCTTAACTTTGAATGTGAAGTAATAGGCTTACGACTCCTCTATCAAAGCTAACCTTAGATGCCATTGTAAATGAAAGAATGAGTAAACGAGAGAATGAGTACAGTGGACCCCCGGTTAACGATATTTTTTCATTCCAGAAGTATGTTCAGGTGCCAGTACTGACCGAATTTGTTCCCATAAGGAATATTGTGAAGTAGATTAGTCAATTTCAGACCCCCAAACATACACGTACAAATGCACTTACATAAATACACTTACATAATTGGTCGCATTCGGAGGTGATCGTAATGCCGGGGTCCCCTGTAAATGGGACAGAACAAGACACTCTCAGTGACTTTAATGTACCTGCACACCAGCACAGTGTCTAAGTTTATTTAGGTACAGGTACACATAAGTACAATTATCAGAGTAGTATATATAAAATATGCAATAACTTTAAAGCACTTGAAACTTTGGAAAGTTTCAACATAAGTGAGAGAGACCACAGAGCTCACGTAGGATGTAAACAAACTGAGAATGGATAAGTGGCATGCAGGTACTGTAATAGAAAATCAGGAGCAATATAAACAATTTTTGGGGGTATAATTTGAAATAAAGAATAAAAAGACACAATATTGTGACTGGAACAATGTACAAATAACCCGCACGGTAGAGAGTACTAGCTGTGACTTGTAATGGAACCAAAAGTTCGTCATAAGCTCCTCTCTGCCTACTGTGTGGGTTATCAATATATATGTTGAAATGTTATGTGTTAAGCCAAGTGAGTAAAACGGAGCCCTCCTGTTTAGGGATATGATTCAATTTTGCAAGTTTACTTTATTTTTTCCCTCTGTTATTTGGACCAGACTCATCTTATTATAATTACTTGACGAACATGTGTGGCTAACTCATAGTTTTTAATAAACATTTGTCCAAGAAATGTGAAAATATGCCAGTCCTTTGGAATGTATCAGTCCCTGTTGTAAACTATATTTACAGTAGAATCCTTGGATTTTCATACGTCCGAGGTATGCATGTAAAATCTAGATATTCTCTATCAATGTATTTTTTTGCTAATATATTTGGGTGATCGGGAATGGAATCCATAGGATATACATTAATTCTTATGGAAATATTAAAAAATAAACATTTTATAGAGAATAACTAGTACCAAGGATTTGCGGAAGCATGATAGTCCTTTATATAAAGGGAAAGGGACAAAAGAGATTGGTAAAAATTTATGAGGAATAATTTTACTGATATACCAGGAAAAATATACGGTAGGGTTTATAATAGCAAGAATTAGACTAAGACAGAATGTAGATTGCGGAAGAGGTCAGGGAGGCTTCAGATGTAGGGGATGAGTAGATCAAGTGTTTACATAGAACATATAGTGAACAGTATTTAGATAAAGGTAGGGAAGTTGATTTATGCATTAAGATTTAGAAAAGGCATATAATAGAGAGGATAGAGAGCAATGTGTGCAGATGTTGCAAGTATATGTCATAGGGTAAGTTTACTAAATGCTGTTAAAGAGTATTTATGGAGGATAGTGAGAGCTCAGGTAGGAGTGTAGAAGAGAGGTGAGAATACTTCCCGGTAAAAGTAGTCTTATGACCGGGATGTGAATGTCACCAATGTTGTTTAATATATTTTTAAAGATGGGGTTTGTAAAAAGAAGTAAATGCTAGGGTGTTCGAGAGAGGGGTGGGGTATAAAATATGGTGGAATCCAATTCAAAATGTGGGAATTTGGCAACAGTTACTTTTTTTGCTGATGATACTGAGCTTATGGGAGAGTCTAAAGAAAATTGTAAAGTGGTTAGTGATGAGTCGGAGAATCAGGCTTGTGTAAAGGTAGAAAGTTGAAAAGTGAACAAAGAAAAGAGTAAGGCGATGAGGTTATCAAATGATTTTAGATAAAGAAAAATTGGATATCAAATCTGGGGGAGGAGGAAATATGGAAGAAGTGAATGTTGGGATTTCAGATACTTGGAGTTGACGTGTCGTGCGAATGGTTTTATGAAGGAAGATGGTATGCATAGATTGATGAGGGAATAAAGGTGGAGTGGTGCAATGAGGTATATTGTGAGTCAAAAAACATTTGGTTCTTCTTATCTATGGAAGTCAAAGAAGGGGAATGTTATGAAAGTAAATTAAGGGAGTACCAACACACTTATAATGGATGAGAAGCTTGGGTGGTAAATGCCGCAGCGAGGAGACGGTTGGAGGCAGTGGAGATAGCCCGCCCTGTCTAATGGCAATGTGGTGGTAGTAAACATTATGCAGACAATTCGGAGTGTGAAATTAGAAAGGTGTGGAGTTAATAAAAGCATTAGTCAGAGGAGAATAGGGGTTGTTGAGGTTGTTAGGTCATTAAGAGAGAATGTGATCAAAGTAGAAAGACATGAAAGCATATAAACCTATAGGGGACGGAAGGAGGGGTAGGGTCCGTCCTCGAACGGGGTAGGGGATAAGGGGGGGGCGGGGTGGGGGGGCGGGAGGGGCGCTGGGTGATCTGAGGTTAGTCGGGGGAGGATCGGGGGACGGGGGGGCTGCGCTCGGTTGACCGCGGGGCCCCGTCCGGATATTAGGAGAAATAGGAAAAGGTAATTGAGAGTGCGCGGGGCTTGGACTTCCCGCAAGCGAGCGGACGCCTATTTCGCTATCGAGAGAGCAAGAGACCGCCTGGTACTTTTGGGGGCCCTGCCCCAGTTGGAGTTAGAGCCGGGTCAATATTTAGTGACGTGGCACTTACCGGGAACCCTGTTCTAGTAACCACCAAGCGATACAGTCGACTTGAGTCCATGAACTGGAAATACCATGCCATGCCCTTTAAAGGCGGGGTGAAGTCTACTTGGCAGTTTGGAGATCTGAGTAATATGTCTACACTGTTGATCATTATCTAATCTTCTAAAACAGTAGTCTTACTGAGCACCTCAGCAAAAACAGTGGAAAAATTTGTGAGTGTGGTAAAGTGTTGCAATAGATGCTTGAAAGTCTATTCTTTTTTTGGGGATTTTCCTCCACGCCTCCTTACTTTTTGAGGTCACCCTACCTCGAGTGAGACGGCCGACTTGTGAAAAAAAAAAAAAAAAACTAAGTATAGTTTTACATAACACACTAGGGCATACAAAAACTGAGGTTCACTGTACTTCACTTTCTACCCCATGGAGAGGAATGCATCAATCGCATAAAGTGAGGGAACCTGACTACTCTAATGTGACATACAAACACAGCAGAAGGCAATACAGTGGACCCCCGCATAACGATGGGCATCACATAGCGATTTGCTTCCGCATAACGATTTACTTTTATCGCAAAAATTTTTTACGCGCATAACCGGATTAGAAAAACCGCGTACCGATTTTCGTCCGAACGCGCCAATGTGCCCCTCACCTGTGCCGGCCGTCCCATGTTAACCAGCCAGCCTCCCGCGGTAACATCCAAGCATACACTCGGAATATTTTCGTATTATCCCGTGTTTTCAGGTGCTGATTCTGGAAAATAATTACGGCATGGGCCCCAAAGAGAAGCTTCTAGTGCCAACCTGTGGTAAAAAGGGTGAGATTAGTATGGAAATTGAAGAAAGAGTTGAAGGGTTTGGGGCTAAACCCGAGAAGCCTATGCCAGTTGTGGAACCATTTTTTTTTTTGTGCATACTTCAAAGAATTAAGGAAATGTGTGCAGAGTAGGGTTGAACTGCAAAACCTTATAATAGATGAAAATCATCCTGCACAGCTGTATGCAAGCACGTGCTTGTTTCTAGTTCAATGACAATTTATGGCCCATTTAGAAAGTCTTGAGGAACGGGAGGGTACAAGAGCTCTATGGACAGATTTGTTGTGCGACAGAGGTCCAGTGACTCACAAGCAGGTCCAGTGGCATAAAAGAAGAAGGGAAGTCACACCCAGAAAAGGACATTGCTACCTCAAGCTCTCCTAATGGAAGGGGATTCCCCTTCTAAACAGTAAGAAGATAATGCCTCTCGGCCTCCCCCAACCCCATCAATCATCACCAGAATCTTACAATAAAAGTAAGTGTCATGTAATTGGCTGCCTTTTTCAGTTTGTGTGTATTAAAATTAACATTTCATGTGTTAAAAAAAAATTTTCTTCATACTTTCGGGCTTCTTGCACGGAATAATTTATTTCCATTATTTCTTAGGGGAAAATTCATTCGCATAACGATTATTTCGCATAACGCTGAGCCTCTGTGCACGGATTAAAATCGATAACCGGGGTCCACTGTATAATTCAGCTTGCAAAATATATTTTTTAAATTTATAAGTATAAAAATAAAGCACTTTTAATAGAGAAGGCAAAATTAATAAATGTTATGTATAGTTTATTACGAAAAAATGAATATAGTACCATATACACAATCCAATGTAGAGTCAAATACACCCAAAAAAACTATTACTATGTTCTTGAATATATCATAATTTAACAAACCATTTTTCCTCTGTAATAGTGTGTTCATGGAGAGGTTCATATTCAAACATCAGCATAATCCACAAAATATCGCAAAGTGTGATACTCTGGTAATAATGGTTGCTGTGCCTCAAGAAGACCCAGATGATGTTGAGAAACACTGGCAACTGCCGTTCATATATGCGGCCCTTCCTGTAATCATAATATAATGTCACATAAATACTTTGCATACAGTACTGTACTGTATTTCTTCATTTAATATTATTTGAATAATCAACAGGCTCATAACAATTATATTTTTTATTGCAGTGGCCCTTTCCCAAGAGGCAGGTACCAGAGAAGAACACAAACTTGTCATTGTTTCATTCCCTAAGTGTCCCTCCAGAGACCATGGCAATCCAATTCTAATTGAAACATTCAAATGAAATATCCCCTCATCATCTCTACGAATGCAGCACAGTCTTTCCCTCACCTTCGAAACTCGAGTTCAGCTACCAGATTTGCTTCACCCTTCATAGATGTTACTTGTTACACTCAACTACAACAGCAGTTTAGCCTCAGAAATCACTTCATGTTACACTCAATCTCATCTATAATGCTCACGTTATGCCTGCTAGATACTCAAGGGTACTACCTTATAAACCCTTCTGCACACTTTCCCACCAACCCTTTTCAGTCATGTTCCTACACTTTCCATCTACTCCCACTTCAAAATCCCTCTTTTGCTCCTTCAATATAGTTTTCATGCGACAACACCACTCCTAATTTCTCACATCCCGTTGGCCTGGGTGGCCAAAGCTCTCACTTCACACGGTGAGGGTCCAGGTCAAATTCTGGTGAAGGGGTTAAACATTGGACGTGTTTCCTTACACCGGTTTTGTCTATGTCACCCGACAGTAAAAATGGGTACCTGGTGTGTTAGTGGACCTGGTGTGAGTTGCATCCTGGACAACACTGGACCTTAATTTACCCGAAAATCTCTGCCACAACAGCGGCTTTCTATAAGCCGCATGTCATTGATGTAGCTAGGCCTGTAATATACCTTGTACATGTACTTGCAGTAAATAATTATATTATTATTATTATTATTATTAACACTGCATTCTACTCACCTTTTGCCTCCTCCTCCTTTATGTTTTCATCCCATAAACTCTTTTTTCCCAAAGACACCTCAACATTTCAACGACTCTTTTCCTTTCCTCTATTTAATGATTTACTCCGACATTCATAGACTTAACTGCCAGCACAAATACTCCCAAAATATTGAAATTTAACCTTTATAAAATGATTGCCTAGAGCAATTTTGTCTAAACATAATATGAAAAAAAGTGAAACTTTTTTTGCAGACCACTTAAGAGAGCATCATATGCCACAAAAGCATCAAATTAATGTTCAAACTTGGGCATTTGCACTGAGGATTTTCCTTCTCCTCTTAGGCCAAAGGTTAATGTTTGGAGAGAGATAGCTCTCTCCTTCCCCAAGCTGCCTATGGCTAACTAGCCTTTTGTATTATCAAATGATCTTGCATCCTTTCATCCTCTCCATCTTATCTCTGGATATAACCTGGACCCAAGATGAATATAAGTGATTCTGAGGTGCAAAGAAGAAAAATAAGTGTGAAGCTCTGACAGTATTGAAGACCTTTAAAACTTCAGATATGATATGAAGTAGTGCACATATAGATACCAACAACCCATTCATTTATGAACTTGAAAGAATCCACCATATCTACAATTTTGTAAAATGAGACGAGATATGAGCTTATGCAGCTAGCAGTGCAGAATTGATATGAGGGAAAAGGATGTCAAAGGACAGTACACCCAATAAACATATGTTTACTGAATGTGCAGACTGAGAAGGCACAAAATCATATGTACCCTAAGAAAGTATGGTGTGAGAAGGATATGTTCGGGTTATGGTTTCAGTGCTAGATGTTTTTGTAATCTTTTAAAAGTTCAGTCAGCATCATACCATAAGATTTTAGATAATGACTGCATGCAGACAGATAACTATTCTGGGGTGAAGGGGGAAGTCTTTTGCCCAGCTGATTAACACATATGCCTTAATGTGTCAAAGGAATGAAGTGCCCCCATTTCAACCATAAAAGCATGCTGGGGTCATATTAAGATGATGGATAATAATTTCTCAGTCCACCATCCGTAAGCACCCTGTCCAGACGATGCAAGATTCAAGAGGTGATGGCTTTATGAAGACATCTAACAAGATGTAAAAATGAACTCTCAGAAAAGAGAAGAACAACTGCAGAGAAAATGGCTGAAGGAGCTCCAATTCCCAGTTAAGAGAGAGGCAGTTAAAAAAAATTAACAAGGAAGAATAGTTTGAAGCTCAGATAACAATGAAGGCAGTTATTGAACAATTCATGTAATCCAACCGCAGCAGGAATTTTTCACTAAAATGAATCCACAACAAGTCCTAGCATTGGTCTACAAGAGGATATAGGAAGCACACAATGATTCCTACCATAGCATGTACAAATTACTACAGGTAAAACCGATTAAAACAATCTGTATCCAACCTTCAACTACCACCAACAATGCACCACATTAAAACACAAACACCACAGCATCCATCTCAGCCTAGTAGGTCCACACCCAACTCCCACACATCCCATGTCCATGGTACATCAAATACGATATAATTTGTACACAGGAGAACATATTAAAAACATATTTTTGGAAAACCCGGAGGTCTTCCTTAATTGCAAATTTTCAGGGGTGTATATCTTGTAATATGAGAGGGTTTGCTGTTTTTCAGCCATTATTATACTACTTCTCGCCAATATGAATGTCCAAGTTTCACTTCCTAGAATTTTTCTTGCTCCATCAAATGCTCTTTCTATTGTTTACTTCAACATTCTATTTTATAATTTATGTCAAAAGAAAATCAATGGATATCGCATTAACCAGCATGTACACCAAGGTGAGACAATGGCAAAGCCCTGGCATTTCAGGATCTTCTGTAGACCTAGCTCCTCATCCTACCATGTTCAGAATCCAAACCGTGGGTAATAATACACCAACCATACCAAAAAAATTCACTATCACTGGAATACTGAAAGGGTACACCCTAAAAAGGACATTATATTAAATATTAAAACTCATGACAAATAACATAATGGTTAGTACTGAACAATAGTGACAACAATACAGTATTCATTTAGTTCAACAAATAGATATACAGGAACTATTATAAGTAATACTGTATGCTTACCCTAATGTTTTTTTGTAACGAAGCAATCAAAAGATTCTTGTATTTGAATTGTTGTAGTTAATTAGTTTTTTTCTTCAATTCGGTGAAGGGAATTCCAATGACTAACAAGATCAGTGATAGAGAATTCAAGTCTCAAGGGAGACAAAAACCCACTGGGATTCCAAACATCTAAGGAATTCATAAACCCAAGTAATTTTCATACATCCATACGAATACATAACCCCAGGAATTCACAAACCTGAGGTAACAAAACCCAAAGAGAAATCATGAACCCAAGATATTCATAAGCCCAGGGCATACAGTAGTCCCTTGAGTTATTATAATCCATTAATCGGACACTAAAATTTAAAAACATACCATATTGTCAATACAATACAAAACATTAAAAAATGCACATTACTGTGGCCATTGGAACATACAATTATCATGACCATGAAGTAAATACATTACAGTGGAACAATACAGTAATGAATCCTTGGAGCGGTTCGTTATAAAATTCCCAGCAAACAGTAAAAGAAAGAGAACAGAAAGTACTACATGGTGGAAAGAATTCCCCATTTACATTAAAACAATATCAGCCCCTGCAAGAGAGGGAGGTGCCTTAATGACAGTGAAAAAACTTTTGAATCCCAAGGAGATGGTGATAACATTTTCCTTCCAAGAATCAAACCAACTACATCTCAGACCCCAACACAGTATAAACCTTTATACGTTTACTGTTTTCTCATGATATAGATAATAAAACAGCAACATATCAGGATTATTAATAATGTGTGTGGTACGCCACCTTATTTTCCAACAAAGCACAAAAGCATTCATCACAACCGTGGTAAAAGTTAACAGCACCAGAGGGATGAGACACTGTGAAGGCAAGGTCAGGCTGTGGATGAAGGTTGAGGGCATTGGGCACTCCGAGTCTAATAGTAACCTATGAGAACCCTCGTCCATCCTGAATTCCTTAAAAACACCACGAACAGTAGTAATTCAACGCTGAAATCAACTTTTTCTGAATTTCTAACAAATTTATTAAATATGTGCTGAGAAAATGGATAAAAACATTTAATATTTTCTGGCTTTAAAATCTTAAGGATATTAGAGACTCTGAAGAGAAAAACATTAAGGCAGTAAAAAAGCAGTAGTGAAAAATTAATGGTATAAAAATACCGACACAATGGAAACATAAACACAAATGCATTTTAATGTGATCCTTTATTGGACAATGGTTTCGCGCCCACACAGTGGCTTTTGTCAAGTCACCAAACAGATCTGTTTGTGGACTTGAAAAAGCCGCACTGTGGTGGGCGAAACGTTGTCCAATAAAGATCACATTAAACCTCATTTAGTGTTTATGTTTACAAAAAGCAGTAGTAATATATCACTGCTGGTGATCAACTAACTACTGCAGTGCATCATTGCTGGTGATACCTGACTAAATATTCAGAAAATAAACTATAGAACATTCCCACCGCCTACTTAAATTATAGTATTTACTAGTAACTCAACTTTTTTATTAGTATCTGTAGCCTGCTAGAACCACTACCAAAAAACTATCTTGCATGTATATGTATTTACTCAGCAAGAGTTTGGTGATCAGGACTAACTTCAGCTTTAGATACCCGACAACTAGTGGATATAAAAAAAAATAGAACTACAACAAGAGCATAAAGCCTCCTGTTAAGTGAACAATTTTCTATAAGCATCTTCTTTTTCAAACTACTTGACAGCTCCCTGTCATAAGTCCTAACTGTACCATGCATAAGCCATAAAATACTTACTGCACACTCTGAGCAATATATCCCATTCCCTCAGAATCTAAACAGGTACTGTCAGACGTCCTACATCTGCTGATCCATCTGAGGTGAGTAAAATAATACAGGGAAGACCTTCATTCTCATTGTCATCTGAGCGAGAGATGCTGGAAACTTTAATCAACCAGAGTCCAGAACCACCATCCGTGGGAATAGTCCTGCCAACAATAATTCGCAGCTCCACCAACACTTTCCCCCACCTCCACCATAAGATCGCAGATGAGGTTTGTCCATTACTGAAATAAAGAACAAGTGAAAAATTTTTTTTTTTTTTTAATTATCACACCGCAGATTCCCACCAAGCAGGTGGCCGAAAAGAAAAACTTTCACCACATTCACTCCTCACGTCTGCAGAAGGGTGGTTTACACTACATTTTTGAACTGCAACATGAACACCCTCCTTCAGAGTGCAGCAACTGTATCTCCCATCACCAGGACCCTCAAGTCCGGCTGCCCGGTTTTCCCTGAATCCCTTCATAAATGGTTACTTAGCTCACACTCCCAACAGCACTCAAGTATTAAAAACCATTTGTCTCCATTCACTCCAATCAAACAAGCTATTACGCATGCCTGCTGGAAGTCCAAAAAAGCCCCTCGCACACAAAACCTCCTTTTAAAATTAAAAAAATAGAAAATTTAAAAAAAATTATTTTTATAAGTTTTTTTTTATAAAAAAATATTTAAATTAAAAATTTTTTTTAAAAAAATAAAAAAAAAACTTATTAAAAAAGATTTAAAATAAATTTATTTTTTTTTTTTAAATAAACAAAAAAAAAAAAAAAAAAAAAAATAAAACAAACAAAAACCCCCTCCCTCCAACCTTCCTAGTCCGACCCTACCCCCCGCCTTCCTTCCACTACAGACTGATACATCTTGAAGTCCATTCTGTTCGCTCCCATTTCACCTCTACATGTCCAACCACCTCAACAACCCTTCCTCGCCCCTCTGACAACATTTTGGTAATCCCCACCTCCTCCTAACTTCCAAACTACGAATTCCTCTAGTCATTATATTCAACCACACCGTGCCCTCAGACATGACATCTCCACTGGCCTCCCAGCCTTCTCCTCGCTGCAACATCATCACCCCGCTCCACACCCATATAGAAGAGCGTGGTAAAACTAATACTCTCATACATTCCCCTCTTGCCTCCAGACAAAGGGTTCTTTGGTCTCCACAGACTCCTAAGTGCACCACTCACGCTTTTTTCCCTCATCAACTCTAGATTCACCTCATCTTTCATAGACCCATCCGCTGACACGTCCACTCCCAAATATCTGAATACGTTCACCTCCTCCATACTCTCTCCCTCCAAGTGAAAATGAACATTTAAAAATTCAAACCAGAACATTTACCAATTAAAAACATAATAGTACTATTGCAATCAACTTTTACTACACAGTCGCCAGGCTTGGTCAATGGTTTATGCTAATTTTCTACACTGCAAAAGTGAGAACTAGTAAGTTCAATGAGGGCTGAGAGTTATGACAACCTAACCTCACACACTGAGCGCCCATGAATCGATCCCATACGTGGGAGGAAATACTGAGCATGTTTCTTGACACCGCGTGTCTCTTTAATCTAAGTAGGTACCTGGGAGTTAGTCGACTGTTGTTTACCTGGAGTTTACCTGGGGAGGGTTTTGGAGGTTAACGCCCCCGCGGCTCAGTCTGAGACCAGGCTGTTACTGCTGGCCACACGTAAACTGATGTACGAACCACAGCCCAGTTGGTAAGGTACTAACTTTAGGTGCCTGTCCAGTGCCAGGGGTCTATTGGTAATCCCCCTTATGTATGCTGGGAGGCAGTTGAACAGTCTTGGGCCCCTGACAATTATTATGTTGTCTCTTATCATGCTAGTGGTGCCCCTGCTTTTCATTGGGAGAATATTGCATCTCCTGCTGAGTCTTTTGCTTTCATAGGGAGTGATTTTCGTGTGCAAGTTTGGTACTAATCCCTCTAGGATTTTCCAAGTGTAGATTATCGTATATCTCTCTCGCCTGCATTCCAGGGAATGAAAATCAAGGGCTTTCACCTGTTCCCAGTAATTGAGTGCCTATATCATATTTTATGTTGTCATGAAGTTCTTTGTACAGTCCCTCCAGGACAGCAATTTTGCCTGACTTGAAGGGGGCAGTTAGTGTACAGCAGTATTCCAGCTGAGAGAGAACAAGCGATTTGAAGAGAATCGCCATGGGCTTCCACCCCTAGTTTTAAAGGGTTCTCTTATTACCCCATAATTTTCTAGTACAGGTGGTGATACCTGTTTGGTCTTTAAAGGGCGGATTTCTGACATTTCCCTCCAGGTCCTTTGATTACTTTTCGCCTATTATATGGTTGAATTTGTCTAACATACCCTGATACAGTTTTAATTTCCTCAAGTTTTCCATTCTGATAGTTAAAATTTTTCTTCACTGAACTTAGATTGTTTTGAGGGCCCCATTTAAAGATTTGGTTGTGCCCAAACGGGGAGTCTTGCGGTTTTTTTCGATGGGGGTCACTGTCAGGGCAATCGGGTGTCATCCATAAAGGAAGACATGGACTATGGTTTAAATCTCGTTATGTCAGCTTGAGGAACAGGAAAGAAGGGAGAGAGTATTTGTCCCCTTGTGGAACAGAGTTGTCACTGTAGCTGCGTCAGATTACTCGATCCGGGGGAAAAAGGGGGGTGAAACCCCCCCAAAAGGGAAAATTTACGATAGACATCCTTGTAATGCCTGCTTTCTTGGGAAACCTGGGTGGCTAAACTCTCTAAATTTAAAAACCCGAAAAAATTCTTATCGTAATATCCCTACAAACCCAAAAAGGCCATTCCCATCAGGTTTAAAATGTACTAGCCTCATTAGTAAAAAACCCTAAAAAATAAAAATTTTTATTTCTTCAACACATTAATGTGTCTTATTGAATGCCCTAAACCAAAATAAAAAAAAGCAATGACTGCTCAGTGTTACAATATTCTACCAAAAAAAATTAATTTTACTAATTCAACAAAACAACCAAATTGTGTTAAAAAAAAAATTGTTTATGATTCTGGGTAGCATTTTTTGATTTTGTGTTTAAACTAACTTACTAACAATAAAACCCCAATGGAAATACTTCACACTGATTTTTTTGGGTTATTCTAGGTATTATTTATTTATATAAAGTGAAATTTTTTTATATCCCAAATACCACTGTGTGTTTTAAAAACCATCACGCAAAGAAAATATCTAAGTTATTTACACAAAATTCAATAATATATTAAGGGGCCTAAATGGAAATAAGTAACAAATTTTTTGGGGCTATCCTGGGTAATTTAACATGTTGATGATAACTGTACTTACTGTACCGGTGCCAAAAATTTATAAATAATCACGGGGAAGCGCTTAACCCTTTGGGGTTCTACAGCGCCTGTGGTGCGGGATGGAAGGTATTCAGGCTTAATTCAACCTCCCTTGATGGAACTGTGCCTTAATAAAGTCTAAGAAAAATATCCGCAGGTATTTAATTTGTTATGTTTCATTAGTTCTAGGCCTAAAAGCAGCTGCAGATCCAAACCCCAAACTTTATAAAATTTTCAGGAAACTAATACAAGCACAATATCTGGCGTCTAATATATGACCGAATAAAAAAATTTCACCAAATGTTTATGTTACATTAAGCTTATACAATACCCTCCGTTAAAAACTTTAATATAAAGTTCTGGGGAAAGAAGGTACAAAAGCCCCAAAAGTCCTATTTGCAGCCAAAACCCGTGAAAAATTAAAAAAAAAAAAAAAACTGTTATAAAGTGTAGAGACAATAATAGTTTTTGGTGGCGAGTTCCCCTAGATCACTGTGCGATTTGTCAAACTGTTTACCACCCCTCTTAATACATTTTTGACTTATTTTATATTTATACATACTTAATATTTATGTTAAAGTTTTAAAAATATATTTATATAAAATATATATATATTATTATATTATATATAATATTATATATATATATAAAATTTTATATTTTTATATTATATTAATATTATAAATTTTATATATATAATATATATTTTTCGTGCCCAATATTAAAAATGGTCAATTGCAAAAATATTTAAAATTAAGTCCTTTCTAAAAAAATTTTCTTTACGTTTTAAAGATATATTTTTTTTTTATTAATGTTAATGTAAAAATTTTTAATTTGCTCAAAAGAATCTTAGAAAACTTACCAACCTTATTTTAAAAAAACAATTTATTTTAGCCTAACCCAACAAAATATTTTAGAAATTTTTTTTACAATAATTTAAATAGAAAGCAAACACGTGAAATAATTTTTTTCGCTAGGTTCAGAAAGATTTTGGCGAAATTATTGCATACACAAATTTTCACTTGTCCTATAGGCAAAATGAGCTTTTTATTAAACCCAAAATCGAAATTCGCTTATTCGGCACGAACATATATAATATATATTTTATATATATATATATATATTTAAAAATATATATAATATATATTTTAATATATATATTATATATAATATATTATATATTTATATATTAATTATTTTTATTATATAATATATATATATTATATTTTATATATTTTTTATAAAATATTTTATATATAATTTTTATATTATATATATAAAATATATATTAAAAAATAAATATATATATTATTTATATATATATAAAAATATATATATATATTATATATATATATATTTATTATATATTATAATATATATTATATTTATATTATATTATATATATAATATATATATATATATATAATATTATATTTATTAATATATTAATATATAATGGATAATTTACGTGTAATGAACACTTTTTAGTGCTCATAATAAACCCCCGGGCAGACACTCAGAAATTAATGGTCTGTATAATTGATTCCCTTCTGGGGTCCTCTTTGGGAGAACGTAATGAAAAAGAGAACAAGAATTTTTTGGGAAAAAGACCTCCCCCTACGCATGAGTGGATTTGAGACTTTTAGGGAGTGGGTGGGTGAAAAAAACCGGCCCCCAAGTGAAACTAAAAATTTGGTAGGCAGTTCCTTTGTCTTTGTAATTCTTTAAAGTTGTGTTGGGTTTTGGGTTTTTTAGGTGAGGGGGGTATGTACTCTTAAGGAGCTGGTTTCCCGTCCTGTTTGATGTTTAACTTGGGAGGGTAGGTATTACTGGGTTTACTGGAGAAGTTTCGGGGGTAACGCCCCCGCGGCCCGGCTTTCCAGGCCTCCTGGTGGATCAGGCCCGATCAACCAGGCTGTTGTGTGGCTGCACGAAACCCAAAGTACGGCCACAGCCCCCGGGTGATCAGGAACTGGGCTTTAGGTGCTTGCCGTGCCAGCTTGAAGACTGCCCGGGGTCTGTTTGGTAATCCCCCTTTTTGGGGCTGGGAGGCAGTTTAACAGTCTCGGGGGGCCTGACACTTTTTGTATGGTCTCTTAAAAGTGCTAGTGACACCCCCGCTTTTTTATTGGGGGATGGTGCATCGTTGCCAAAGTCTTTTGCTTTTGTAGTGAGTGATTTTCGTGTGCAAGTTCGGTACTAGTCCCTTTAGGATTTTCCAGGTGTATATAATCATGTATCTCTCCCTCCTGCGTTCCAGGGAATACAGGCTTAGAAACCTCAAGCGCTCCCAGTAATTGAGGTGTTTTATCTCCGTTATGCGCGCCGTGAAAGTTCTCTGTACATTTTCTAGGTCGGCAATTTCACCTGCCTTGAAAGGTGCTGTTAGAGTGCAGCAATATTCCAGCCTAGGTATGAGGGCACATTCTATGATTTTGCGTTTACAGCTTAATTAGTTTAGTTTAATATGTTTAGTATGCACCCCATACCCATCCTGTGGGCGGTAGTCAAAAGATTACAGTTGTAGTGTGATTTGTGTTTAATGGTGGCAGCTTCCCAATGAATGTTGTGACTGTTGATGCTGATATTTTGAAAAATGGCTGAATTATCCTGTGCATGATGTATTGTCCACTGGTGTCCCGTAGCTCGATCGCTAGCGCACTCAGCTCACACACTGAGGTCCGGGGTTCAAATCTCCTCCGGTACGGCTGGAAAACATTAGGGACATATTTCCATAAGACACCTGCTGTCCCTGTTCACCCATCAGTTCAAAATGGGTACCTACCTGGGTGTTAGTCGACTGGTGCGGGTCGCATCCTGAAACAAAACTGACCTAATTTGCCCGATATGCTCAGCATAATAATACTAATATACTAATCATGGGAAGCGCTATGGGGGGATGGAAGGTATTCAGACTCAATTTGGGGAACTGGAACACAAATCAAGTTCCTCAGATCAAGAGCCCCTCACCAGCATCAAGGAACCTTCCCTGAGGGGTCAGCATAACAAGCGGCTTTGTATGTCAGCTAGGCCTGTACACCATGTACTTGTAGTAAATAAGATATATTATTATAAATATTAAAGATCCTTGTAGACAGCGTAAGCTGTCTTTACATGGTATCTGGTAAATTCCTGGTGTGTCTTGCTTCATAGCAAGATGCATCCAAGAACAAGTTTATCCCAAGTCATTGATCTGCATAAATTTCCCTACACCTCAGGTAGTAGCTTCCTCGCCCTCTCCCTCCGTACATGGAATCTATCCTTCAAGAAGCTCTCCAGGGAACAAAAAAGACTTGCTAGTGTGAAGATGTGCCTGGTGTGCTCTCTCTTCTTAGCTACCTGAGATTGTGATGATGGTTTCCCTCGACTAGGAGAAGCTATAGCTTCAGATTAGGGAAGAGCTAATAATAATAATACTAACATCTTTATTTTTTACACGTACATGTACAAGGTATACAGGCCTAGCTGACATCAGTAACATTAATTCTATATAGAAAGCCCCGTGTGAAAATTTGTGTGGACTACCTCCAAGTGAGTCGCCTACCCTGGCAAACTCTGTTGACACCGAGCTCTGAGGTGGGTACCTCAGCCTCATAAGTGGCTTTTAGGACAGATTTTCACAAGTGATTGAAGTTGCAAGAAACTCGCCTGCATGCACGTATAAAGGACTAACTTACTTGGTGTTGCAGCATATATTCTGATCTTCAACTTCCCTAAGCTTAGCCTTAGCCCCTTTGGACTTCCTCTCAGAAACCACGTGCAACCGGGAGCCTGAATTCCTGCAATATTCAATCTTTATTAGTGACCTGCCTGCACCTCAGAAATTCCTATATCCAAGAGGGTGTGTATCCCCTAGTACAACTATGCAGACACGGACACTAGCTTCCAGACTGACAAGAGACACTGGTACTTACTGGGCATGCACTGCCTGCTGCGCAAAGGGCCTACAGATCAACTCACTCACAATCTCCCCAGACACTGGCCAGAAATCTACGAGATAAAGTGGAGGTCTTGTCTTACTGTATGGGCCTGACGGAGGAGGTCATCTATGGTACATCGAGGTGCCTCTACCAGATTTCCCCAGGTCTCGAATGTGAAGACACATGGGGGGCGCCGTCTGCTGATCACGGCATGTCTTGTCCAGTTGGTGTCTGTCTTAAGAAGGACACTATTGTGTCTTTGAGACCTGCGCCTCGTCATTCAAGCTAGGGCTGCCAGTTCTCCCTAGCTAACTTAACCTAGTGTTTGCCTACATTATCGGCCTATTACTACCTATGTTAAGGTCTTAGGTCTACATTATTATTATCTACAGTTGCCTTAGTAAACCTAATATTAATATGCTAACAGTAAAACTACCTACACCTTCCCTGAAGGGTAAATCTATAAATAAATAAGTGCCTACCATCCACGCCAACTCGGGGAGAGAAATGTGTTTATGTTCGGGGAGAACGCTTTTTGTTTGGGTGGGTTTAAGGGCCACCCAGCTCAGCCGTTCCATTACGACCATGCCGGATCTGTCCTGTGGAACTTTAGGAACCAAATAAATTTCCACACCCCGTGTTACACAGAGCATTTCGGACAAATTAGGCCAGTTTTGTCCCGGGATGCGACCCACATCAGTCGACTAACATCCAGGTACCCATTTTACTGATGAGTCAACAGGGACAGCAGGTATCTTATGGAAACACGTCCTAATGTTTTCCAATCATACCAGGGGATCGATCCCCAGACCTCAGTGTGTGAGCTGAATGCACTAGTGATCTAGCAAGAAGAGAAATTCAACGACTGAAAGTATGTGCAAGGTTTATCCATGGAACAACGCCGTTGGTAATCGGACCAACTAACAGCACTATCATCTGTGTACAACAGAAGCTTACACTTGACACTGATGAGCATGTCATCCACATAACATATGAACAACAAGGGAACCAGAATTGTGGAAAATATTTTAATCTTCCGAAGCTATAGTGCCTAATAGGTGTTTAATGTGTTGATTTGGGTCAAAAAATGTATTTGAAAATGGAATAGAACCAACAGGGTCCCTCTGCGCCTGCGCGGATGTGCGGGGAAGAGGTCAAGTCGGGGCATGGAGGAGCGGGAGTGTTTTGAATCGAGTTAAGAGGCTGGGAAAGCATGGGACCAGGAAATTGGCATTCACGGCGGCCTAAGGATTAATATAGGCCTCACTTCATAATAGGAAGTGTCGTAACTGTTCCTGGTGAAGAGTGAGGGAACGTGATTTATGGAACCACCATAATAAAGTGGTAAAATTAGTGAATAATGGTAGGACCGGTAGTGACTGGAGCGTTGCCATGGAGTGTGTTCCAGGGAAAATACCCATGATTTAATCATCAATCATCGGTCTCATATCTTAATGGAGTGGCCTCCAATGTGTATAATAATTATGAGACATTAAACCGTATAGTGGGATAAGAAGTAATCAGTGATAATAACACCAAGTTAAGAGAATGTGTGAAGTGAAATGAGTCACCGTTCTCAAAGTGAGCATCTGTTTACCTCGTGTTCCTGTCCCGAGGATAGTAAAGTTTTTATGGGGTCACGGACTCCTAAACCGGGCACAAAAACCCAAAGGATGCCTCGTCCTGCTGGAATAAGAACCGTGTCGGTGTAGCAGGACATCGAAATGAGATGGTGAATGGAGGAAATAAGGAGCATCAATCACTCACAGTTAAGTAACCCTTTTAGTTATAACAGATGTTTCTGGCCAGTAGGTATGTTGTAATTGGATAGGTTTATGGTGATCAGCTACATCAAGTGGGCCACCCGAGAATTTTTGGTAGTGGTTTAGTTTAGTTTAATATGTTTATTATGCACCCCATACCCATCCTGTGGGCGGTAGTCAAAAGAATTACAGAGGTACATAATGGGTCCAGGGGCTGGGCCTCAAAGTTTTGATGGCTGAGAAGTTACAGAGGTAATGAATTACAATTTCCCAAAAGGTAATGAACTCCAGGTAGGTTGAGTCACAATCATGACAAGTTAAAAAGGGTTTATTAAACAGATTATAGGGGTTTACAAAAAGGGTCCAGGACTGGGCCCAAAGTTTTGATGGCTGAACTAGGTACAAGGTAATGAACTCACAAGTTACAAAGGTAATGAATACTGTAAGAATGGTTACTTGCGTTTATACATGGCTACAATCATGAACAAATTTTAGAGTAATGAGCAATTCACACTTCCACACCCGGTCACAACTGTAGTGAGTTATTGGTGCAAATATTGATTGTTGAGTCACACACACACACACACCCCACCACACACAACACACAACACACACACACAAACACAAAACACACACCCAAAAACACACACACACACACACACACCTGGTAAGTGGTGGGATTATGTACAAGTGTTTTTCCTTGATGGATATATCCATGTGTAATCTACCCCCCCCCTTCACTCAGGTAAACTAATATAATCTATACAGTCCACAATTAATTAGTAGCGCCGTACTTGTGGGTGCTATCCAATTTATACTGGTCTCGGATAGATATGGATAAGATTGTGAGGGTCGAAGGGACCACCTGCAGGGACCAGGGGTGGTCAAGTTTTCTCACATGTCTACACGGGGTGACTACGGTAAACAATAGGGGTTTGTCGTCTCCCAATGAGATTACTTGTATGCATATAATGTTGAGGTACATACAGGTAACCCCCTATAAAATTTTCCATATCTGCCCGCTTGTCCTTTCTGAACCGGATGCAATCAGTGAAAAAATTAATTGAATTAATTTCTTAATAATTAAGTGACTGATTGGAGAAAGTGGGTATAGGGTACACAAATTTAATCGATCGTGTGGTGGATGATAATTAGCCTAATTAATTGCTAGCACATGTGTGGCTAGGATTTATACAAGAATAAAGTGCAAGAATTACTTTTATAAGGCGCCTACTTAAGTTGTATAATCAGTGATTAATAATTCTTTAACCATGATGGATCTGATGGAGTTAATGTGGCTGACAAGTCCGTGGATTTTAGAGTAATGAAAGCATCATTACAGGCAATTAAAGGTCATGTGACGAAGGCATACAAGTGCTTGGATTTAATGAATCAAAGAACCGTGAACCCTAATGAATTTTAAAATTATATTTAGATGTTTTTGAGAGTAGATTTGAGTGATACAAATTGTGGTTTTAAAGACTGTGAAAAGAGATCTGCTGGAGAATTGTGCAGATGGAATGGAAATGAATGTTTTAATTAATCAACATTACTTTGGAAGAAAAACGTTTTTAAAAGAAAGGCTTTGAATAATTAAAGGGTTAACCCAGGCAGTTGATAAACCTATTAATGAAAGGGTGGGTTTGAAAAAACCTCCAGAGACGGTTGGGGGAAAAATCAGATAGGTCGGCAAGATTTTTTTTTCAATTGCAGACCAGTCAGCCAAACGTTCTTGGTAAACATTAATGACTCGAAGTATCTGGTCAAGTCTAAAAAAGGAAAAAAAATCCCATGGTAAAAAATCAAATTTTAAGAGTTAAATAGGACATATAAAGGGTGACGGGGGAAAAATAATGGGGTTCCTACATCAAGGTAAGAGGAAAAATACTCAGTAAGGGTAACCCATTAATAAGAGGTCACAAAAAAAAGAGAGACTGTCTTTTTTCATGGGATATTAAAGGGAAAGAATGAAAGAACTTGACGATTTATCAATGTCTAGACGTCAAAGAAAAGGATTGCCTCCAAATTGAACGTTGTATCAATGCAACAAGGGAAGGCACCTACGTTAGGCGGGTTGTATTAATTCTTATAATAATGGTGACAATAATGAAATTTTAATAACCCTGACACTACATGACTATGTAAAGGGTTGCAGCAAATGGCAATAATGATGGCCTAGCTAGGTACCCTTTCCCGGGTTGGAGTTAATTTTAATTTTAAAGGGGCAAAAATCCAAAACCAGCGGCGCCCACTTCCTCAACACGGTACGGGCCATGTAAAAGGCAGACTACGCCTAGTAATAATGCTAGGGGAAGTAGTAAATACAGCCCACGGTGTCTTACCAAAAAAGGTAAACCCCCAGTACAAGTATTTTCTACGGGATGAGTTGAACCGTCTAATTTGTGAAGCTGGACGCATAGGGAAATAAAAATGGGGAAGCCCAGGTGATTCCATTATCAGGAACAATCCTTAAGGATTTAAATTTTGAATCGGGGACATTACTGGGTCGACCCGGGAAGCAAACCGTCCAGAATTATCTACTAATTGTGGATGGCGTATGGACGTTAAAGGGGCCCGTCTGCGAACTGAGAAAGACCCAAAATTTTGACTGCTTTTAATGTATATTAATAAACAGTTAAAAAATAAATTGTTTTATTTTCAGGCGCATAAATGCACCCCTTAAATTAAGGCACAGGTGGTCCAGAGCGAAAAAATTGGGAAAAATCTTATGGGGAAAATTTCCCGGGGGTGTGACGTCAACTAAAGAGGAACTAAGAGGATATGTAAAGGGGGTTAAATGAAAAATGAAAGGTGAAGGTTTTCCCTGGGGAATGGAAGTAATTAGTCCTTTTGGGGGTAATAAAATATGGATAGCCCCTGGAGTTGAAGTGCCTATATGCGTAATGGCTGGGGCTGATTTGGGGATGCTAGGAGATTTTTATTTTTAAAGTTCAAAATTCCGTAGCCCAAAAAATTTTAAACCCAGAGGCATTGGTTAGGCACACTTCAATAAGGGAAATTGTTAATACCAAAAGCGGAAGTTTTGGGATGGACCCCAAACCTGAGGAGTTAACAGGGGGAAAAAGAATTAATGGGTTTTTGTAACTACTAATGGGGATTTCCCCAAGCCAGCGGCCAGTGAAGTGGGAAAATTGTACCCCACGTTTTTTTAAAAGGTGTTAACCAAAAAAAAACGACCCCCGCCCCGGCCGCAGTGTGGAAAAATTTTAATTTTCCAAAGCTTTAGTGCCTAATAGGGTTTAATGTGTTGTTTTGAGTAAAAAAATATTTTGAAATGGAATGAACCAACAGGGTCCCTCTGCGCCTGCGGGATGTGCGGGAAGAGGTCGAGGGGGGCCCCTGGGGGGGGCGGGCGTTTTGAATTGATTTAAAGAGGCTGGAAAGCATGGGACCGGGAAAATTTGGGCATTCCGGCGGCCTAAGGTTTAAAATGGGGCCCCCACTCATAAAAGGGAAATGTCGTAAAATGTTCCCGGTGAAGGTGAGGAAGTGATTTACGGAACCCGTAATAAAATGGTAAAAATTTTGAAAAATGGTAGGACCCCGGTAGTGACTGGGGCATCCCATGGATGTCTCCCGGGGAAAATACCCGTAAAATTTTTTCATCATCATCGGGCTAGATCTTAAGGAGGGGCCCCCAATGTGTATAATATTATGAGACATTAAATCGTATGGGGGGTTAAGAAATAATCATGAAAAATAACACCAAGTTTAAAAGAATGTGTGAAGTGAAATAAGTCGCCGTTCTCAAAGTGAGCATTTTTGTTTACCTCTGTTCCCGTCCGAATAGTGAAGTTTTTTTTGGGTCACGACTTTTAAACCGGGACAAAAAAGGGGTACCTCTCCTGTTGAATAAAACCCCTGTCGGTGTAGCAGGGCATCGAATGAGATGGGGAATGGGGAAATAAGGAGCATAATCCCACGTTTAAATAACCCCTAGTTTAACAAATGTACTGGCCCGTTGGGATTTTTTTAATTGGATTGGTTATGGGGATCCAGCACATCAATGCCCCAAAAAGAATATCTGGGGAAGTGGGGGGATTATTTCAATGTTTTTCCTTTATGGGGTATACCCCGTGTAAACCCCCAGGGACCAGGGGTGGGTTAAGTTTTCTCACTGTCTACAGGGGGGATACGGTAAACAATAGGCGTGTCTCCCCAAAGAATTACTTGTATCATATAAAGTTTAGGTAAAACAAGGGAACCCCCTATAAAATTTTTCCCTAAAAATACTACCTTTTTTGGGGAAACCCCCCCTTTTATCGGGAAAGGGTTCTGAAACTGTTTGTTAAAAATTGACAATTTGTTTCCTGTTTTCCAAGTAGGATTTAAAACCAGTTACGGAAAACCCATACCGACGCTTGTAGTTTCTTACTAATAAATTGTGTTAACGTACGAAGGCCTTTTTCAAGTCTATGGCCAATGGACACCATCCCCATGAGATTCCCCAACGAAATTTCAGTTCTCAGGTGGTCCTCAGATTAATTAGGGAGGTGTGGTCGAGTAAAATTCCTGAAACCTTTATTGGAAAATAGGGAAAGTTTTCGTCTTAAGATACTTAACAAATTGATGTACACCGCCTTCTCTGAATTTTGGAAGTCACATGAGTATACTACAGGCCTATAGTTTCTGAATCAGCCCTACTGTTTTTTTGAAGACAGAAAAGGGTGGCGGTCGTGGTTCATTCTTTGAATTTGTTTATAACTGTAACCATGTTTGGAGTGTAGAGGTTCATTTCCCTTTTTAACTTTTCATGATTTTGACCAGATTTTCCCGGAGTCATTACCGCCCACAGGATGGGATGGGTGCATAATAAACTATTAAATAACTAAACTCTGGCTCCTTGAAACCCCCCCGGAACGGTATTTTTTTTGTCGGGGCAAATTTTTTATGTGCGCAATGGGGATTGGCAGTTCAGAGGCACCATCTTTTAGGAACTTAGCCGGGATGTTATTTTGCCCCGGTGCTCTTGTTCGACTTTAAATTTTTAGTTTTTTTTGTACGAAGTCATAAAATATACCTACTGTTGGCAACGTTTTGGGGTAACATTTCATTAGGGGATATTTTTTAAAAAAATTTTGGGGTCTGTTTTAAAGATATTGATCAACCGGAAGTTTACTTATAGTGTTGAGCAACGATGTATTTACTGGAGTTTCCAGAGAGATTCCGGGGGTCAACGCCCCCCCGCCCGGTCTGTGCCAAGGCTCTGGGGATCAAGAATACAACCAGGCTGTTACTGCTGGTGCACGAAAACCAACGTAGAGCCACAGCCCGGCTGGTCAGGAACCCACTTTAGGTGCTTTTCCAGTGCCAGCTTGAAGACTCCCAGGGGTCCGTTGGTAATAACCCTTATGTATGCTGAGAGGCAGTTGAACAGTCTCGGGCCCCTGCCACTTATTGTATGGTCTCTTAACGTGCCATTGACACCCCTGCTTTTCATTGGGGTGATGTTGCATCGTCTGCCAAGTTTTTTGCTTTCGTATGAGTGATTTTCTGTGCAAGTTCGGTACTAGTCACTCTAGGATTTTCCAGGTGTATATAATCATGTATCTCTCCCTCCTGCGTCCGGGGAATACGGTTCAGGAACCTCAAGCGCTCCCAGAATTGAGGTGTTTTATCTCCTTTTATGCGCGCCGTGAAGGTTCTCTGTACATTTTCAGGTCAGAAATTTTTCACCTGCCTTGAAAGGTGCTGTTAGTGTGCAGCAATATTCCAGCCTAGATAAAACAAGTGACCTGAAGAGTGTCATCATGGGCTTGGCCTCCCTAGTTTTGAAGGTTCTCATTATCCATCCTGTCATTTTTCTAGCAATGCGATTGATACAATGTTATGGTCCTTGAAGGTGAGATCCTCCGACATGATCACCCCCAGGTCTTTGCCCTTTGGGTGTTTCGCTCTATTTTGTGGCCAGAATTTGTTTTTGTACTCTGATGAAGATTTAAAATTTCCTCGTGTTTACCATATCTGAGTAATTGAAATTTCTCATCGTTGACTTCATATTGTTTTCTGCAGCCCACTAAAAAGATTTGGTTGATGTCCTCCTGGGGCCTTGCAGTGTCTGCAATGGAAGACACTGTCATGCAGATTCGGGTGTCATCTGCAAAGGAAGACACGGTGCTGTGGCTGACATCCTTGTCTATGTCAGATATGAGGATGAGGGAAAAAGATGGGAGCGAGTACTGTGCCTTGTGGAACAGAGTTTTTTCACCGTAGCGCTTCGGACTTTACTCTGTTGACTAACTACCTCTGGGTTCTGTTAGTGAGGAAATTATAGATCCATCGACCACTTTTCCCGTTATTTCCTTTAGCACACATTTTGTGTGCTATTACGCCATGGTCACACTTTCGAAGGCTTTTGCAAAGTCTGTGTATATTACATCTGCATTCTTTTTGTCTTCTAGTGCATTTTGACCTTGTCGTAGTGATCCAATAGTTGAGACAGACAGGGGCGACCTGTTCTAAAACCCATGTTGCCCTGGGTTGTGTAATTGATGGGTTTCTAGATGGGTGGAGATCTTGCTTCTTAGGACCCTTTCAAAGATTTTTATGATATGGGATGTTAGTGCTATCGGTCTGTAGTTCTTTGCTATTGCTTTACTGCCCCCTCTGTGGAGTGGGGCTATGTCTGTTGTTTTTAGTAACTGGGACGACCCCCGTGTCCATGCTCCCTCTCCATAGGATGGTAAAAGCTCGTGATAGGGGCTTCTTGCAATTCTTGATGAACACGGAGTTCCACGAGTCTGGCCCTGGGGCAGAGTGCATGGACATATCATAGTATGAATTAAAGCAAATTAAAACAATGTGGCCCGTGGCCTGGTAGGCAAAACTCTTGCTTTACACGCTGCGGGTCCGTAGTTCGATTCCTGGCAAGGCTGGTAACACTGGGCGCGTTTCTTTGCACCTATTATTCCTGTTCACCAATTAGTAAAATGGGTACTTGGGTGTTTTTCGACTGGTGTGGGTCGCATCCTGGAACAATTTTGACCTAACTTGCCCTAAATGCTCTGCATATCAAGAGCCTTTCTATATAGTAAGTAAGTTTATTCAGGTATACACAAATACACTAGTAGGTCACTGATGTCAGCTAGGCCTGTATACCTTGTACATGTACGTGTAGCAATAAAGATATTATTATTATTATTATTATTATTATTATTATTATTATTATTATTATTATTATTATTATTATTTGCCACATTAGTTGTTTAGTTGTTTCGATATTTATCTCTATGTTAGATCTATCTAAGGGTTTATGGCTATACCCCCAGCTCTTAGTTTTCTGGGGTTATTCTTTTATTCTTCGATTTTTGAGCATTGGTGCTTTGCTTTTGCTTCTTTTATAAGCTTCTACACTCTGCTCCTTACTCTTTGGAATTCATTTAGCATTGCAATATCCTGTCTGTTTACCTTAAATCATTTTAGCAACTGATCCCTGAATTTGGTGCGTTTTTAACAACAGCCTGACTGATTAGAGACTGGGTCGTGTTTAGCTGACGAAGGATCCAGCCTTCACCCATACGTCTTTAGTGTTTCATTAAATACAAAGACTCTGCGAAAATCAATCTAAATATTACGAAAATAAGCTTCACCGACGTTGCATGTTACTAATTCTCATTGTCTCATACTCAGCATCCCCTGCTGCAGTTAGTTTAGTTTAATATGTTTATTATGCACCCCATACCCATCCTGTGGGCGGTAGTCAAAAGATTACAGAGGTACATAATTGGTCCAGGGACTGGACTCCAAAGTTTTGATAGCTGAGCAAGTTACAGAGGCAATGAACTCACAATTTACAAAGGTAATGAACTCACAATTTACAAAGGTAATGAACTCACAATTTACAAAGGTAATGAACTCCAGGTAAGTCTGGTCACAGTCATGACAAGTTACAAAGGTATTTACAGATTACAGAGGTACGTAATGGGTCCAGGGACTGGGCCCCCAAAGTTTTGATAGCTGAACTAGGTACAAAGGTAATGAGCTCACAAGTTACAAAGGTAATGAATTCTGTAGAATGGTTACTTACGTTTATACTTTGGCTACAATCATGAACAAATTATAGAGTAATGAGCAATTCACACTTCCACACCCGGTCACAACTGTAATGAGTTATTGGTGCAAATATTGATTGTTGAGTCACACCACCACACACACACACACACACACACACACACACACACACACACACACACACACACACACACACACACACACACACACACACACACACACACACACACACACACACACACACACACACACCACACACACACACACACACACACACACACTTTAGTTTAATATCTTTATGCACCCCATACCCATCCTGTGGGCGGTAGTCAAAAGATTACAAAGGTACATAATGGGGTTCCCCTGCTGCACCACTTGTCTATTCTTCACTCTCAAACGTTTTCTTTCACTAGTGACTAAAGAAAACCCAACACCTAACCAAAAGTGAGGGATAGACGAATCAGAATGTGACACTCGTATGCAGCTCTTTAGAGTTCTTTGATGCTGGTGAAGGGCTCTTGATTTAGACAAGTAGTTACCCTTGCCCTGAATCAAACCTGACTACCTCCCATTCCCCAGGCGCTGTATGTCTCTACCCCATGATTATAATAAAAACAAGAATAAAGGAACACTGCAGCAGGCCCATTCCAGGCACTTCCTTTCTAAACCCAAACCCTCTAACTGAAATATTTGTCTAAACCTATTCAAGATTTTAGCGTTGATAACAATACTTACTCATGCTGTGAAAAAAAGGATAATTTAGTATAGCTTAGGACATTTATTATACTACTACTACTACTACTACTACTACTACTACTACTACTACTACTACTATAATAATAATAATAATAATAATAATAATAATAATAATAATAATAATAATAATAATAATAATAATATATCTTTATTTCTAAAAGTGCATGTGCAAGGTATAAAGTACTATCTGACAGGGAGAGATACATGATTATATACACCTGGAAAATCCTAGAGGGACTAGTACCGAACTTGCACACGAAAATCACTCACTACGAAAGCAAAAGACTTGGCAGACGATGCAACATCCCTCCAATGAAAAGCAGGGGTGTCACTAGCACGTTAAGAGACCATACAATAAGTGTCAGGGGCCCGAGACTGTTCAACTGCCTCCCAGCATACATAAGGAGGATTACCAACAGACCCCTGGCAGTCTTCAAGCTGGCACTGGACAAGCACCTAAAGTCGGTTCCTGACCAGCCGGGCTGTGGCTCGTACGTTGGTTTGCGTGCAGCCAGCAGTAACAGCCTGGTTGATCAGGCTCTGATCCACCAGGAGGCCTGGTCACAGACCGGGCCGCGGGGGCGTTGACCCCCGGAACTCTCTCCAGGTAAACTCCAGGTAAATAGTAAGAAAAGGGTGAAAAAGATGAAAATTGAACAGCTCAGATACTTAGGAATCACTGGAGATTTGTGGACTGTAGAAACTTGCACAGAAATTATATTGACGCCTATATAACGAATATAGTAATGTCTGGGAGACAATGGTATCAGTATCACTGGAAACAGCAGCGAAGACAGCAAGAATTAGAATTAAAACTACTGGCGTTAGGAGATGTCAAATATAAGGAACGTGTCCGGGACCTCGTCATGGGAGGAGGGGGGGGGGACGGACTGCAGACATGGTGTGAACATGTAAATGAAATCACGAGACTGAAACGGAAAAATGAGCCACAGAGACGTGACATTACCTATGGTGCCAGCGTTCACGCAAGTATTAAGTTTTAGGTAATTGGTAGAAACTGGGATGGATAACGAAAGGAAGCAAGTAACAGAAACCTAGATCACAGAAGAGAGGACTTTGGTAGGATGAAAAATCTGTGAGAACAGTTCGGCAATAGACGATCCGAGGTTTTCAAAGAAGAGGAGAGCTGCTCACGCACAGGAAAATCGCGATGAACCAAAGGCAGGGAAGCTCCAACACACACAAAAGCATATATAAAACTACAAAAGGAGCTTGACATTACAAATGAAATGTGAACAATTAAATATATCTTCATAAGTACTGAAAGAAATAGCAGAACCACTGAAAAGGGTCAATTTGTGGTCTCCCTGTGTATAAAGTCCCACAGCCTCATCAGTTTATTGGTGAACCTGGACAACGCTGTATGACCCCGGTGGTTTAGCCCTAATTTGCATTATAATAGCGGTGAACCTGGAATTGTTGGTAATCCTTTTTTGCAGTTTTACTATCCTTAGAATCCCCGATACAGGATCTGGTTAATGTTACCTGACAACACTGAGCGAGGTGCAGAAGTGAGTACAGGTGATGACTGGAGTCCCTCAAGGGTCATTGCCCGGACCTCGACTGTTTCTGATTTAAATAAATGTCCTGCTGGTGACAGCATACACTGGGGGTGGCCATGACAGCATTCACCAGGGAGACCATGACAGCAGGGGAAGCATACACCATGGTGACCGTAATAACATACGCCATGGTAACCATGATAGAATACACCACGGTGACCGTGATAGCAGACACCATAGTGAGAGTGACAGCATACACCAAGGTGACAGTGACAGCATACACCATGGTGACCGCGATATTATACATTATGGTGACAGTGAGAGCATACACCATGGTGACCCTGACAGCACAAGCATACACCATGGTGACCCTGATAACACAAGCATACACCATGGTGACCCTGATAGCACAAGCATACACCATGGTGACCGTGATAGTATATACCATGGTGACAGTGACAGCATACACCATGGTGACCCTGATAGCATAAGTGACAGTGACAGCACCATGGTGACTGTGAGAGCATACACCATGGTGACTGTGATCAGTGGCGTGCAGAGGGGGGGTGAAGGGGCGGTGGCCCCGGGCATCCCAATGGGGGGGCATCCAATTAGAGAGGGAAATAAGATAATGATTTGGGGCATACAATCAAGGAGTCTTTGGGGTATACAATCAAGGAGTTGGCCCCAGACATCACCAGACCTCTGCACGCTACTGACTGTGATAGCATACATTATGGTGACCGTGACAGCGATGGCAGGAGAGGCGGGACTCAGGTGCGGGCGGGGGCGGCGTGAGTCTTGCATACCTCTATTGATTACTCGCGGGATACTCACCTGTGTTGCCGCCAGGATCAATGAGAGCTGCGCAGGGGTCGGGAGGCGAGCCTCACCACGACCCGACCCCAGGATAGGTGAGGGCAGGTGAAGAGCGGAAATAAAGAGAGAAAGATAACTGATGTGAGGAAAAGTGAGAAAGAGAAGTTCATGACAGACAAGCAGAAAATAGCCCAGGTACGAGGGAAGACTTGGTCCACATTGTGAGGGAAGTTTGCCTAACATAAGAGGGAAGAAGATTCAGCCCTCGATGAGAGGGGAAGACGACCACCATTAGCGAGGGAAGAAGCTAACTTCCAGGCGAAGAGGCTGCTCATGCAGGACGAGAGAAGGGGAGAGAATGTGTGGGCATGTACTTACCAATATATGATTACAGGTGTCGATTCATAGCTCTTAGTCCCACCTCTCTGCTGGTCGCTACTAAGGCCACTCTCTCCCGGTTACAAGAGCCTTGTCGTACTTCTTCTTAAAGCTATGTATGGATCTCGCCTCTACCACTTCGCTCTTCATATTGTTCCACTTTCTGACAACTCTAAGGCTGAAGAAATGCTTCCTAACATCCCTCTGACTCATCTGCATTTTCAACTTCCAGTTGTGCCCTCTTGTTCCTGCTTCCCATCTCTGAAACATTCCGTCCCTGTTCACCTTGTCACTTCCTCGTGAATGACTTCATACTTATATGTCGAAACGCTATTCTTAGATTTGCCAGACGCGCAACTGTTATTTGGTTGAGGTGCGCCTCAGGGAATATACTCGGTATGATACTCACTCCGAGGTCCTTCTTGAGTGAGCTTTGCAGCCTTTACTGCCACCCCTTTCCTAGAACCTGTGCTTGTATGTATGTGTGTGTGTGTGGGTACCCACCTAGTTGAGGTTGCAGGGGTCGAGTCCAAGCTCCTGGCCCCGCTTCTTCACTGGTCGCTACTAGGTCACGCTCCCTGAACCAGGAGCTTTATCGTACCTCTGCTTAAAGCTATGTATGGATCCTGCCTCCACTACATCGCTTCCCAAACTATTCCGCTTCCTGACTACTCTGTGGCTGAAGAAATACTTCCTAACATCCCTGTGATTCATCTGTGTCTTCAACTTCCAACTGTGTCCCCGTGTTGCTGTGTCCAGTCTCTGGAACATCCTGTCTTTGTCCACCTTGTCAATTCCTCTCAGTATTTTGTAAGCCGTTATCATGTCCCCCCTATCTCTCCTGTCCTCCAGTGTCGTCAGGTTGATTTCCCTTAACCTCTCCTCGTAGGACATACCTCTTAGCTCTGGGACTAGTCTTGTTGCAAACCTTTGCACTTTCTCTAGTTTCTTTACATGCTTGGCTAGGTGTGGGTTCCAAACTGGTGTCGCATACTTCAATATGGGCCTAACGTACACGGTGTACAGGGTCCTGAACGATTCCTTATTAAGATGTCGGAATGCTGTTCTGAGGTTTGCCAAGCGCCCATATGCTGCAGCAGTTATTTGGTTGATGTGCGCTTCAGGAGATGTGCCTGGTGTTGTACTCACCCCAAGATCTTTTTCCTTGAGTCAGGTTTGTAGTCTCTGGCCCCCCTAGACTGTACTCCGTCTGCGGTCTTCTTTGCCCTTCCCCAATCTTCATGACTTTGCACTTGGTGGGATTGAACTCCAGGAGCCAATTGCTGGACCAGGTCTGCAGCCTGTCCAGATCCCTTTGTAGTTCTGCCTGGTCTTCGATCGAATGAATTCTTCTAATCAGCTTCACGTCATCTGCAAACAGGGACACCTCGGAGTTTATTCCTTCCGTCATGTCGTTCACAAATACCAGAAACAGCACTGGTCCTAGGACTGACCCCTGTGGGACCCCGCTGGTCACAGGTGCCCACTCTGACACCTCGCCACGTACTATTATTCGCTGCTGTCTTCCTGACAAGTATTCCCTGATCCATTGTAGTGCCTTCCCTGTTATCCCTGCTTGGTCCTCCAGTTTTTGCACTAATCTCTTGTGTGTGTGTGTACTCACCTAGTTGTACTCACCTAGTTGAGGTTGCGGGGGTCGAGTCCGAGCTCCTGGCCCCGCCTCTTCACTGATCGCTACTAGGTCACTCTCCCTGAGCCGTGAGCTTTATCGTACCTCTGCTTAAAGCTATGTATGGATCCTGCCTCCACTACATCGCTTCCCAAACTATTCCACTTACTGACTACTCTGTGGCTGAAGAAATACTTCCTAACATCCCTGTGATTCATCTGTGTCTTTAGCTTCCAACTGTGTCCCCTTGTTACTGTGTCCAATCTCTGGAACATCCTGTTTTTGTCCACCTTGTCAATTCCTCTCAGTATTTTGTATGTCGTTATCATGTCCCCCCTATCTCTCCTGTCCTCCAGTGTCGTCAGGTTGATTTCCCTTAACCTCTCCTCGTAGGACATACCTCTTAGCTCTGGGACTAGTCTTGTTGCAAACCTTTGCACTTTCTCTAGTTTCTTTACGTGCTTGGCTAGGTGTGGGTTCCAAACTGGTGCCGCATACTCCAATATGGGCCTAACGTATACGGTGTACAGGGTCCTGAACGATTCCTTATTAAGATGTCGGAATGCTGTTCTGAGGTTTGCTAGGCGCCCATATGCTGCAGCAGTTATTTGGTTGATGTGCGCTTCAGGAGATGTGCCTGGTGTTATACTCACCCCAAGATCTTTTTCCTTGAGTGAGGTTTGTAGTCTCTGACCCCCTAGACTGTACTCCGTCTGCGGCCTTCTTTGCCCTTCCCCAATCTTCATGACTTTGCACTTGGTGGGATTGAACTCCAGGAGCCAATTGCTGGACCAGTTCTGCAGCCTGTCCAGATCCCTTTGTAGTTCTGCCTGGTCTTCGATCGAGTGTATTCTTCTGTGTGTGTGTGTGTATGTGTGTGTGTGTGTGTGCGTGTGTGTGTGTGTGTGTGTTGTGTGTGTGTGTGTGTGTGTGTGTGTGTGTGTGTGTGTGTGTGTGTGTGTGTGTGTGTTTCAATTTCTTGACATGGTTGGCTAAGTGTGGGGTTCCATACTGGTGCTGCGTACTCCAATATAGGCGTTATGTACACGGTATAAAGTGTTGTGATTGACTCCTTGCTCAGATGTCGAAAAGCTATTCTTAGATTTTCCAGATGCACATCTGTTGCAGCAGTTATTTGGCTGATGTGCGCCCCAGGTGATATACTGGTGGCCCGGTGGCTAAAGCTCCCGCTTCACACACGGAGGGCCCGGGTTCGATTCCCGGCGGGTGGAAACATTTCGACACGTTTCCTTACACCTGTTGTCCTGTTCACCTAGCAGCAAATAGGTACCTGGGTGTTAGTCGACTGGTGTGGGTCGCACCCTGGAGAACAAGATTAAGGACCCCAATGGAAATAAGTTAGACAGCCCTCGATGACACACTGATTTTTTGGGTTGTCCTGGGCGGCTAACCTTCCGGGGTTAAAAATCCGAACGAAATCTTATCTTAATACTCACCCCAAGGGCCTTTTCCTTGAGTAAGGTTTGCAGCCTTTGCCCCCCGAGCCTGTACTTTGTCTGCGATCTTCTTTGTCCTTCCCAGACTTCATAACCTTGTAATTGCTGGGGCTAAACTCCAAGACCCATTTGTCAGACCAGACCTTCAGCCTGTCCAGATTCACTTGTAGTCTTTTCTCGTCCATGTCTGCTTGCGTTCGCCTGATTAGTTTCACATCATCTGCGAACAGGAATATCCCTGCCTCTATCCCTTTTGTCATATCATTCACGTATACAAGAAACAGCACCAACCCTAGTACTTATCCCCGTGGAACCCCGCTCGGCACATGCACCCATTCCGACACCTACACACGAACCAGCTTTCGTTGTTTCCTTCCTGTTATGTATACCCTAATAATCCATTGTAGTGCTTTCCCTGCTATTCCTGCCTACTCTTGTAGCTTTTGTACTAGTCTCTTGTGCGGTACTGTGTCAAAAGTCTTTCTACAGTCCAATAAAATGCAATCTCCCGTCCCTCTTTCTCCTGCCTAACTTCTGTTACCTTATCGTAGAGCTCCAGTAGGTTTGTGACAGGATTTTCCATTCCTAAAGCCGTGTTGCTTGTCATGTATAAACCCTTTCTAGGCGTTCCACCACTCTTCTTCAGATAATCTTCTCCATAACTTTACATACTATACATGTAAGTGACATTGATTTGCAATTTAACGCTACCTCTCTGTCTACTTTCTCAAAAATTTGAACTACATTTGCTATCTTCCACACCTCCGGCAGATGCCTGAGTCGATAGACTTGTTGAAGACTGTTGCTAGAGGCACGCACAGTGCCTCTGCCCCCTCTCTCAGGACCCACGGAGAGATATTATCTGGTCCCACTGCCTTTGAAGTATCTAGCGTACACAGCAGCTTCTCCGCCTCCTGTGTGTACATGGAGAAAAAAGATAACAGAAGACTTTATAGTTCACACCGAGGCTATCTGCAGAGTACTATCTAATGCCATTTCGATGAAAAACTATCTTCTATTATGAGATTGCTGAGGTAAGGTTGGCAAAGAAGGCTCTCTCCCCATCCTCCGGTCATTGCCGCCATGAAACAGGGAAAGAATACCATGCCGGTAATGGAGGTTAGGTAAGGTTCGTCAGGAAACAAGACAAGTGTTTCCTAACGCGGGTCTTAGATGATGGCCCGCCGTTGGAGCTTTTAGTAAGTTTATTCAGGTATACACAAATACAGTTACATAGAATTATCATACATAGCAGCATATGTGTAGAGACCGAGGCCTTCCGCTGCCTTACCGGTCCACCCCTTTAAAAATTAGGGTTATAGTTATATATGGCATACCGGTAATGGACACTTTATACCATGGGCTACAACTACCCTTATTGCAACAGCATTATTGTTGCAGCTACTCATGCGACCTCACTGCTGTCTACCACTAGTTCTACTTATACTGTGGGCAACTGGACATACTATACTGTATAGTTCCAGAACTTCCACTAGGTGGCCACTGCCGGAGTAGACTATCACAGGTGGAATCCTATAGTTGTAAATGCATGTTGAACTGGTTCTGAAATGACAAAACTGATTTTCACTCAACATCTTCAGGGAAGATGAGTCCAGTACTCCACAACTTTGCTAAAATCAAAGATACTCACATTTGCGTTAAAGTTCTTGCCTCGAAGTTTAATACTAATGCTTCGTGTAACCATGTTACCTTGTCCTTCAAAGAGAGAGAGAGAGAGAGAGAGAGAGAGAGAGAAGGGGAGAGAGAGAAGAGGGGTAGAAGAGAGAGAGAGAGAGAGAAGAGGAGATAAAGAGGAGGAGAGAAAAGAGAGAGAGAAAGAGCGAGAGAGAGAGAGAGATGAGGAAGACAACACAAGTGAGGGAGACAACACAGGTGAGGGAGACAAGTGAGGGAGACAACACAGGTGAGAGAGACACAGTACAGGTGAGGGAGATAACACAGGTTAGGGAGATAACACAGGTGAGGAAGACACAACACATGTGAGGGAGACACAACACAGGTGAAGGAGACAACACAGGTGAGGGAGACGCAACACAGGTGAGGGAGATAACACAAGTTAGGGAGATAACACAGATGAGGGAAACAACACAGGTGGAGACACAACACAGTTAAGGGAGAAAACACAGGTGAGGAAGACTCAACACAGGTGAAGGAGGCGAGCCAGGGGTCCGCCCTGCACAGCTCTCAGCGCACCTGTAGACCGTCTAATGTTTATCACAGAGTCATTGGTGTGTGAGCTGTCTGAGGGGAGACACGCGCCCTCACTGTTCTCTCCTCACCCCCTCACCCTACTCTCTCCTCCTCACACCCTGTCCTACACCTCATACCCTCGCTGAGCCTCTTACCCTTAGCCTCCGCTCGCCCCCGTTGAATGATATCGTAAAAAAGCATCAAAACCGCGATAAGTTGTGGATCTGAAGAAGAGTTGGCGTCTGCCAGCTCAAGAGAGTTTTGAGCAGTGTGCTGCATGTCTGACCGTCTCTTCTCTCCCACATACAAGGTGGCTGGTGTGCAGTATAACATGTCCGTCGAGCCGCAAGTAATGACAGTAGGTGTACGTATTACCATGACTCCATCCTGCCTTCATGTGTCTCTCTACCCTTACACCATGTCTATTAAAGGTGCCAACTTCTCTAGACAGGAAGAAGTCAGTTTGCGGTACATGCGTGTGTAGTGATCAGTGCTTTCTCTCTAGTAATGGCATATCGTACACTAGTATGAACCTCGAAGCTCAGGAACTAGAAATGAAAATTAGAGTAATCTTAGGTCCGTCCTGGACCATTATTTAGTTGAATTGGTTGTGACTTGTTCAAGCCACGGTGGTATTGTGATTTGTATTCTTTGTAGTTCAGGTGAATAAATCAAGTTTTTAAGACAAAAACATATGTATTATTATTATTATTATTATTATTATTATTATTATTATTATTATTATTATTATGCAAAAGAAAATGAGTGAAAGTAGTGCAGGAAATACGGTTCTGGTGTCATACTTGAGTCTACCAGGAATAACTTTAGTGAATCATAAAACAGTTTGATTCTTCTGTGTATATTCACATTAGAAAAGTGTTTCGTTGTTTATCAAATATAATAATAATAATAATAATAATAATAATAATAATAATAATAATAATAATAATAATAATAATAATAATAATAATAGGATATCAGTTGAATGTCGCTGTTCTGGTTAATAACTTCAAGGAAGTGGGATTCCGTGATGCTAGTGGAGGGCTCAGGATCCGAGGAAATAGTTATACCTTCCTCTTTCTCGAATCAAACATGATCCCCACCCACTCCTCAGGCGATGTCTGATATGACCTTTACCTAAAGGTTTAACAATTCCCAGGGAATATGACAAAATTGATGCCATGGTTCATAAATGCCGAGTGGAAGATGTATAGTATAAGGTAGCCTTAATATTTTTGTCCTAAGTTCCATATCGAAAGAGGAGCCTTCCGTTGTAGCACCTTCCTGCCATCGCACGCCAGTTATTATGGCACTCCAAGTACCTTACTCCCTCACTACTATAGGTATTATGACACTCCAGGTACCTTCCTCACTATTATAGGTATTATGACACTCAAGGTACCTTACTCCCTTGCTACCCTAGTTATTAGGATACTCCAAGTACCTTATTCCCTCATTACCATAGCCATTATGGCACACCAGATACCGTCCTCAGTATCAAGGCACTCGTCTTGAAGGGTCCTCCTCTGGCCTTAAGGGGGCAGGTAAGTACCCCTGACTACTAATAATATGCTGAATTTTCCACTAAAATCTACTTTGTCATAATTACTATCGCATTTGGTTTGTCTGTTTCGTAAGGTAAAGTCTGGGATCTTTCCTTAATTCATGGTATAACTTAAATCTTTGAGGGCAACTGTCCTCAAAGATTTGTTAAGTTATACCATGATTAGGAAGATCCAGACTTTACCTTACGAAACAGACAACACAATGCGATAGTAATTATGGACAAGGTAGATTATAGTTGAAAAAACTGAATGTCTATGTTAGAAACGGGAGAACTTACGTTGCCTCAACATTACTCATTCACCACGATCAATGTCCTGGACTCCAGTCACACATTCCAGAATTCCGACCTGGTATTGGATTACGCGAAATTAGCTTGGTATCATTGTTTCCTAGCACAGCTATATTCTTGTATAATAATCTAGCTACTTCAAGCCTTTTGCTAGACTAGAAACTTAATAACTATGTAAAACTATAATCTATCCTAACCTCATTTATTATATAGTGCGTGAGGATGTACTACAACAGTACATGACTTAAAACCCATAGTAATTCAAAAATCAATTTTCAGAATGATCACTCAGGTTTCAAGCACCCTTACCTCCCTCTGTCCAAACCTTCAGATTTCCACATATAAAACATTCACACTATTACTGTGCATACTATATGTACATGACAATACATATTAACTTCTTGCTAAAACTCTCAGTCAAGACACAAGACGAAGCAAATATATTTTTGATATCCAACGTGTTCGAATCAGCTTGACTAGAAACTCAATGTATCGAAAATATTGTTAAAAAATACCTGAATTCGATGTAAATTTACGCCGATCGATGTAATTGTCAAATGCATGTAACGCTGTTATCCAGCTCCACTCTAATTTAATTATTATTATTATTAAAGATTAGCCTCATTCTCCCTTATTCTAGTGGTGCCCGGCCTTGGCTACCTCTTTAGGATGTCTCTAGACTCTAAGTTTCCATGGGAGAGAGCACAAGTACTTCCTTATCTTTGGGCCAACTGTCCTCAGCCTAGCTACAAGCTAGGTCTCGGTCTGCATTCCCGCACAAAAATGGAATGACATTTGTTTATGGTAAAGTCTCGGTCAGGCACCTACCCTTATCCCTAGAAGTTAGGCATGTTATGATCCCCCACTTACAGTCACGAACTTGTACACCTATTCAGCTACTCATTATTTATTGTGACTAAAATTGTTTATACAAGTTGTATTACGTCTCTTACTTTACAATTGTTGTTATGTACAAGTGAGTTTTGTCTTACTTAAAATTAAATTATCATTACATTCAAGTAACTCTATCAAACACAATTATATTACCTCGTATAAGTAATGTAATTGTCCTTCAAGTATTCAGTCACTGTAAATACAGTTATTTTAATCGTATAAATAAATTGTGTTATTGTTTGTACCGAGTTTAGCTGATTAAATGTTTTACCAGTTTATTAAATGTTCAGTTGTGTTGGCTGTATTTTCATTTCGTTGTAAATATTATTTCGTAGTACAGAAATTCAAACTTCTTACCATCTTTTTTTATGTATCACAGAATAATTCAAACCTGTCCTCATATTCAATGGTGGTCGGTATTGTTAGTGTAAGTGGTGGTGGTGGGTATTGTTGTGATGGTTGGTGATGGGTATTGTTAGTGAGTGGTGGTATGGGTATTGTTAGTGAGTGGTGGTGATGGGTATTGTTAGTGAGTGGTGTAAGATGGGTATTGTTAGTGAGTGGTGGTGATGGGTATTGTTAGGAGTGGTGGTATTGGTATTGATTAGTGATCGTGGTGATGGGTATTGTTAGTGAGTGGTGGTGGTGGGTATTGTTAGTGAGTGGTGGTGGTGGTATTGTTAGTGAGTGGTGGTGGTGGGTATTGTTAGTGAGGGTGGTGGGTATTGTTAGTGAGTGGTGGTGATGGGTATTGTTAGTGAGTGGTGGTGATGGGTATTGTTAGTGAGTGGTGGTGATGGGTATTGTTAGTGAGTGGTGGTGGTGGGTATTGTTAGTGAGTGGTGGTGATGGGTATTGTTAGTGAGTGGTGGTGATGGGTATTGTTAGTGAGTGGTGGTGATGGGTATTGTTAGTGAGTGGTGGTGGTGGGGTATTGTTAGTGAGTGGTGGTGATGGGTATTGTTAGTGAGTGGTGGTGGTGGGTATTGTTAGTGAGTGGTGGTGATGGGTATTGTTAGTGAGTGGTGGTGGTGGGTATTGTTAGTGAGTGGTGGTGATGGGTATTGTTAGTGAGTGGTGGTGGTGGGTATTGTTAGTGAGTGGTGGTGGTGGGTATTGTTAGTGAGTGTGGTGGTGGGTATTGTTAGTGAGTAGTGGTGGTGGGTATTGTTAGTGAGTGGTGGTGGTGGGTATTGTTAGTGAGTGGTGGTGGTGGGTATTGTTAGTGAGTGGTGGTGGTGGGTATTGTTAGTGGTGGTGGTGGGTATTGTTAGTGAGTGGTGGTGATGGGTATTGTTAGTGAGTGGTGGTGATGGGTATTGTTAGTGAGTGGTTGGTGGGTATTGTTAGTGAGTGGTGGTGGTGGGTATTGTTAGTGAGTGTGGTGATGGGTATTGTTAGTGAGTGGTGGTGGGTATTGTTAGTGAGTGGTGGTGATGGGTATTGTTAGTGAGTGGTGGTGATGGGTATTGTTAGTGAGTGGTGGTGATGGGTATTTGTTAGTGAGTGGTGGTGTGGGTATTGTTAGTGAGTGGTGGTGGGTATTGTTAGTGAGTGGTGGTGGTGGGTATTGTTAGTGAGTGGTGGTGATGGGTATTGTTAGTGAGTGGTGGTGGGTATTGTTAGTGAGTGGTGGTGATGGGTATTGTTAGTGAGTGGTGGTGATGGGTATTGTTAGTGAGTGGTGGTGATGGGTATTGTTTAGTGAGTGGTGGTGATGGGTATTGTTAGTGAGTGGTGGTGGTGGGTATTGTTAGTGAGTAGTGGTGGTGGGTATTGTTAGTGAGTGGTGGTGGTGGGTATTGTTAGTGAGTGGGTTGGTTTGTGATGGGTGTATTGTTAGTGAGTGGTGGTGGTGGGTATTGTTAGTGAGTGGTGGTGATGGGTATTGTTAGTGAGTGGTGGTGGTGGTATTGTTAGTGAGTGATGGTGGGTATTGTTAGTGAGTGGTGGTGGTGGGTATTGTTAGTGAGTGGTGGTGATGGGTATTGTTAGTGAGTGGTGGTGGTGGGTATTGTTAGTGAGTGGTGGTGGTGGGTATTGTTAGTGAGTAGTGGTGGTGGGTATTGTTAGTGAGTGGTGGTGGTGGGTATTGTTATGTGAGTGGGGTGGTGGGTGGTATTGTTAGTGAGTGGTGGTGGTGGGTATTGTTAGTGAGTGTGGTTGTGGTGGGTATTGTTAGTGAGTGGTGGTGGTGGGTATTGTTAGAGTGGTGGGCTATTGTTAGTGAGTGGTGGTGGTGGGTATTGTTATGAGTGGTGGTGGGTATTGTTAGTGAGTGGTGTGGGTATTGTTAGTGAGTGGTGGTGTGGGTATTGTTAGTGAGTGGTGGTGGTGGTATTGTTAGTGAGTGGTGGTGGTGGGTATTGTTAGTGAGTGGTGGTGGTGGGTATTGTTAGTGAGTGGTGGTGGTGGGTATTGTTAGGTGGTGGGTGGATTGTTAGTGAGTTTGGTGGTGGGTATTGTTAGTGAGTGGTGGTGGGTATTGTTAGTGAGTGGTGGTGGGTATTGTTAGTGAGTGTGTGGTGGTATTGTTAGTGAGTGGTGTGGTGGGTATGTTAGTGAGTGGTGGTGGGTATGTTAGTGAGTGGTGGTGGTGTATTGTTAGTGAGTGGTGGTGGGTATTGTTAGTGGTGGGTGGTGGTGGGTAGTGATGTTGTGGTAGTGAGTGTGAGTGGTGGTGAGTATTGTTAGTGAGTGGTGGGTATTGTTAGTGAGTGGTGGTGGTGGGTATTGTTAGTGAGTGGTGGTGGTGGTATTGTTATGAGTGATGGTGGGTATTGTTAGTGAGTGGTGGTGGGTATTGTTAGTGAGTGTGGTGGTGGGTACTGTTAGTGAGTGGTGGTGGGTATGTTAGTGAGTGGTGGTGGGTATTGTTAGTGAGTGGTGGTGGGTATTGTTAGTGAGTGGTGGTGGTGGGTATTGTTAGTGAGTGGTGGTGGTGAGTATTGTTAGTGAGTGGTGGTATTAGTTAGTGAGTGGTGGTGGTGGGTATTGTTAGTGAGTGGTGGTGGTGGGTATTGTTAATGAGTGATGGTGGGTATTGTTAGTGAGTGGTGGTGGGTATTGTTAGTGAGTGGTGGTGGTGGTTACTGTTCGTGAGTGGTGGTGGGTATTGTTAGTGAGTGGTGGTGGGTATTGTTAGTGAGTGGTGGTGGTGGGTATTGTTAGTGAGTGGTGGTGGGTATTGTTAGTGAGTGGTGTGGTGGTGGGTATTGTTAGGAGTGGTGGTGGTATTGTTAGTGAGTGGTGGTGTTGGTGGGTATTGTTAGTGAGTGGTGGTGGGTATTGTTTAGTGGGTGGTCGGTGGGTATTGTTAGTGAGTGGTGGTGGTGGGTACTGTTAGTGAGTGGTGGTGGGTATTGTTAGTGAGTGGTGTGGTGGGTATTGTTAGTGAGTGGTGGTGGTGGGTATTGTTAGTGAGTGGTGGTGGTGGGTATTGTTAGTGAGTGGTGGTGGTGGGTATTGTTAGTGAGTGTGGTGGTGGTGGGTATTGTTAATGAGTGATGGTGGGTATTAGTGGGTGGTGGTGGGTATTGTTAGTGAGTGGTGGTGGTGGGTACTGTTCGTGAGTGGTGGTGGGTATTGTTAGTGAGTGGTGGTGGGTATTGTTAGTGAGTGGTGGTGGTGGATATTGTTAGTGAGTGGTGGTGGTGGGTATTGTTAGTGAGTTGGTGGTGGTGGGTATTGTTAGTGAGTGGTGGTGGGTATTGTTAGTGAGTGGTGGTGGGTATTGTTAGTAAAGCGGTGGTGGGTATTGTTAGTGAGTGGTGGTGAGTATTGTTAGTGAGTGGTGGTGGGTATTGTTAGTGAGTGGTGGTGGGTATTGTTAGTGAGTGGTGGTGGTGGGTATTGTTAGTGAGTGGTGTGGTGGGTATTGTTAGTGAGTGGTGGTGGATATTGTGAGTGGTGGTGGTGGGTATTGTTAGTGAGTGGGTATTGGTGGTGGGTATTGTTAGTGAGTGGGTATTGGTGGTGGGTATTGTTAGTGAGTGGGTATTGGTGGTGGGTATTGTTAGTGAGTGGTGGTGGGTATTGTTAGTGAGTGGTGGTGGGTATTGTTAGTGAGTGGTGGTGGGTATTAGTGAGTGGTGGTGGGTATTGTTATTGAGTGGTGGTGAGTATTGTTAGTGAGTGGTGGTGGGTATTATTAGTGAGTGGTGGTGGGTTTTGTTAGTGAGTGGTGGTGGTGGGTATTGTTAGTGAGTGGTGGTGGTGGGTATTGTTAGTGAGTGGTGGTGGGTATTATGAGTGGTGGTGGGTATTGTTAGTGAGTGGTGGTGGGTATTGTTAGTGAGTGGTGGTGGGTATTGTTAATGAGTGGTGGTGGGTATTGTTAGCAAGTGATGGTGGGTATTGTCAGTGAATGGTGGTGGGCATTGTTAGTGAGTGGTGGTGGGTATTGTTAGTGAGTGGTGGTGGCTATTGTGAGTGGTGGTGGTGGGTATTGTTAGTGAGTGGTGGTCGGTATTGTTAGTGAGTGGCGGTGGTGGGTATTGTTAGTGAGTGGCGGTGGTGGGTATTGTTAGTGAGTGGCGGTGGTGGGTATTGTTAGTGAGTGGTGGTGGATATTGTTAGTAAGTGGTGGTGGGTATTATTAGCAAGTGATGGTGGGTATTGTCAGTGGGTGGTGATGGGCATTGTTAGTGAGTGGTTGAGGAAGGATGTTTCTGAGTGGTGGTGAGTATTGTCAGTGAGTGGTTGAGGGAGGATGTTTCTGAGTGGCGGTGGGTATTGTCAGTGAGTGGTTGAGGGAGGATGTTTCTGAGTAGTGGTGGGTACTGTCAGTGAGTGGTTGAAGATGTTTCTGAGTGGCGGTGGGTATTGTCAGTGAGTGGTTGGGGAGGATGTTTCTGAGTGGTGGTGGGTATTGTCAGTGAGTGGTTAAGATAAGATTTCGTTCGGATTTTTAACCCCGGAGGGTTAGCCACCCAGGATAACCCAAGAATGTCAATGCGTCATCGAGGACTGTCTAACACCCAGGTACCTATTTGCTGCTAGGTGAACAGGACAACAGGTGTAAGGAAACGTGTCGAAATGTTTCCACCCGCCGGGAATCGAACCCGGGCCCTCCGTGTGTGAAGCTGGAGCTTTAGCCACCAGGCGGCCGGCCACCGGAGGATGTTTCTGAGTGGTGGTGGGTACTGTCAGTGAGTGGTTGAAGATGTTTCTGAGTGGTGGTGGGTATTGTCAGTGAGTGGTTGGGGAGGATGTTTCTGAGTGGTAGTGGTGGATATTTTTGTGGGTAACGAAGTGGAGGGGGAATGTTTCTAAGTGGTGGCGGATATGTTGAGTAGGTGATGGACAGGGGCAGCAACAAAATTTAAATCCTGTGGGGTTTCAGGGGTGGCTATAATATTGGGAAGGGGTGCTAGGAAACTTGTTTTGTAGCAGCATTATCACTATTACTATTTTGTAGGGGACTTACACCCCACAAGCTTACCCTTGGCGCCGCCACTGGTGGTATAGGTTGGATGTTTTTGGATGTTTACCTGGAGTTTACCTGGAGAGAGTTTCGGGGGTCAACGCCCCCGCGGCCCGGTCTGTGACCAGGCCTCCTGGTGGATCAGCGCCTGATCAACCAGGCTGTTGCTGCTGGCTGCACGCAAACCAACGTACGAGCCACAGCCCGGCTGATCAGGATGGTGAGTTGGGGTTGCACAGACACTATATCACACACCTTGGCTACACTTGGTTACACCTCAGCACACCAGCAAGTCATGGAAGAACCTGAGATGAAGACCTTTGAATATAAACTCACAGTATTCACCACCTCACCCACCTCCCTCTACTACATCAGCAAAACGCTACACGCACATAATGTATTAGCATAAATCATTACATGTTTTGTATAAATAATTACAGATTAATGTATATATAATATGTAAATATAAAAATGTCACCATTTAGGGAAGATTGAGGCATAAAATGATGATATGGACTGGAATGGTTAGTATGCGAGGTGATACTTGAGAAGCCTCGCTGTATAGTGGGTTACACTGTGCTTGAAATGATGGCAAAAACCTGTATTGGGTACGTGACATCGCTCCACTGCGCTGATATGTGTAATGTAAGAGCACAAGTGTGCTACACACTTGTGAGGGGCGACAAAGGTGCAAATGGGCCAGTGTTTCTCTCAGTACTAGTCTATTACATACTAGCCTAGGTCACACTATGAAAGAAGATACTGTCGTAGGCGTACTGGCCCATACTAAGTAGAACCTAGTCATTTATTTCAAATACTTATAAAGTTACTCAAATTATTTGTTTCATTGAAGCTACTTGACAGTTTAATCCACTTATTTTTTTTTTTTAGGTTTAATGATTTCATTATGCATCGCCATACCCACACTGTGGGTGATAGTCAAAAGATCTCAGAAGCACATAAGTGTACTCACCTAATTGTGGTTGCAGGGGTCGAGACTCAGCTCCTGGTGTGTGTGTGTGTGTGTGTGTGTGTGTGTGTGTGTGTGTGTGTGTGTGTGTGTGTGTGTGTGTGTGTGTGTGTGTGTGTGTGACTCAACAATCAATATTTGCACCAATAACTCATTACAGTTGTGACCGGGTGTGGAAGTGTGAATTGCTCATTACACTATAATTTGTTCATGATTGTAGCCATGTATAAACGTAAGTAACCATTCTTACAGAATTCATTACTTTTGTAACTTGTGAGCTCATTACCTTTGTACCTAGTTCAGCTATCAAAACTTTGGGGGCCCAGTCCCTGGACCCATTACGTACCTCTGTAATCTGTAAATACCTTTGTAACTTGTCATGATTGTGACCAGACCTACATATTAAACTAAACTAAGTTAGTGGTAATGAGTTACTTACAAAATTATGATCTGGTAAAAATCGTAATGAGTTGTTTACAAAGACATGAAATCAGTGACAAAAAATATTACGATGTAGCTTATATGTGATTATGTGTTATCTATAATACTCAATATTTTTGAAGTGTGGTTGAATTCATACAAGTTTAGACGGGTATGAGTTACCGCCCACAGGATGAGTATGGAGTGCATAACAAAGATATTAAACTATTAGTAACTGCAGCGTGTCTTTTCTTCATTAATGTTGGCAGTATGATATTTAAACTCGATGTTTGAGCATATTAGACTGAAGTGAATAGAGGCGAGTTCTCTTCTGGAATGGCAGAATTGCCGAAAAATGTGGTAAAGCACTCACTATGTACAGGGCAAACCTGAAGTCGGAACTTTGTCTTTAAAAAAAAGAAACTGAGATTTGACGTGCTGGAATTACCTTCACCTCTGAGAACAACCCAAAAACACTTTTTACGACCCTGTCCCTTGTGCTAGTGACTCATTCAGTTAAAGGTTCTCACGGTTTTGCAGTGAATAATGACCCTTTTCCTCCATCACAATACCCTTAATTACACGTTATCACCTTCATGACGCTTTTACCTACAACTCTGCGAGACTCATTCCAGTCAGTTTATAACTTGTTAACTCCACATCACAACACATCCAGCTCTTCTCTACACGAGTCTTTCCTGCTTCCCACACGAGAGTGCTCCTTTACACCAGTCACTCTCGACACGCCATAAAAGTGCACCATCCAATTCTTGGAGTAGGAAGTATCAGGGAGGCGGGCGCTGATACACAGTGATACAACACACGACCAACACGAGTCACATTGCTGCTGGTGGAGGAGATGCAGGAGGTAAATCATTTTTATTCACTTACTGTGGTAAACACAAGTCAAAAGCAGCGGCAGAAAAAAAAAATAAGTCTTTGAAATGTTACGTATTATCGTGTTATTACACTTATATACATAAACAAAAAAAAAACTTTTCAAGCTCGTTGATTCCATATTGGTCCTCAGGGTGGAAATTTACTTTCATACTGTCACGGATACTTTTATTACCATAATAGGATTTTGGGGTATCTTTCATCATATAAACACATGTACATCTGTATCTACACTGAGATATATATCTATCGGCAATATATACTGAGATATATATATCGTTCGGTTTGCATTATATACATTTCGAAATACCTAATTAAATGCCATAATAAACCACAGACGTAATATTTCTTGTAGAAATAGTAAACCCTTTCAATATTTTAATTACTGAAATATTTAGTTTACTTTAGGAACATAACGCCTATATTTCCTGTGTACAGATTTTTGGGACGCTGCATATAATGAACTCGTAAATCTTGTATGGGAGAAGACGCTAGTGGTTCATCGTGGTTCCTTCGCCTAGATAGTCATATACCCAGTTCGTGACCAGACCTAACGGTCTGGTGACGACGATGATAAATTAACTGAGAGTTCTATGTTAATATAAAAAATATAATGTAAAACGTGACGCTAAATATATTTCTTTCACAGATTTTGTTCTAGTTAGCCTTGTGAGAAATGCCAGTGTACACACCAGTGGAAACTGTTCGTTGATTGTCAGGTTCCGTGAGTGTGTGAAGGTGAGGCACAGAAGCTACCGTTATGTGTTGACTCAGTGTCCTCGTGGTACAACCTGTCAGAGATTGTCTTTTATAAACAAGTTAAGAGCTTTTATCTTAGCTCATTTCAAAGCCCAACCCTATCTAAGATATACTACCCCCCTTCCTCTTCTTTCCTAACTTTACCCACAACAATTAACTAACATCTACATCCATATTTACGGTTAGGGGAGCATGGGCAACAGGAGTCTTGACTTGCCTATACGCCTTTCACTGCTTGGGAATCGAACCCAAATCCATAAGATTATGAGCCGAACGCTCATGATTTTAAATACGTGACAATGGGCTTATTAAATGATAGTTTAAACTGGGAAAAATAATAACTTTACAACCTACACTTAAAATACTAAATGCATTTGCGTGTCAAGCAATTAATTTTCTGTGGTTAACAAAATATTTCCTGATATGGGGGTTAGTATAGTAACACTATAAAAAAAATCTGAATTGGAGTGACTAGCATTTACAGTGAATTGAGACTTCCGCACATTTCCACACCGTCAACATTAAAGCAGCTACCACACAACAGGTAGGAAAATTAGGACACACACACAAGGGGTCATAACTGGAAGATGAAGACTCAGGTGAGTCACAGGGATGTGAGAAAGTATTTTTTCAGTCATAGAGTTGTCAGGGAGTGGAATAGTCTGGAGAGAAATGTAGTGGAGGCAGGACCCATACATATCTTTAAGAAGAGGTATGATAAAGCTCATGGAGCAGGGAGAGTGAACCTAGTAGCGACTAGTGAAGAGGCGTGACCGAGCTGTGAATCGACCCCTGCAACTGATGAGTTTTCACGAATCTATGGTGACAGAAATTTTAATTATTTATGATTAAAGTATAGTAAACAAATGATATACGCCACGAAGGTTTTAATTGTTAGGTAGGACTCCATGTGGACCGATAAATAACTGCAATTGATGGATGGATAAACTGACTGACTGATGTTTATTTGAAATTATCTTACAAATGTTAAACATACAGGTAAACTGCCTGCCACCCTAAATATTGCACCACCATTACCACCACAAACATTGCACCTTTGAGAACCGCACTTCTCAGTGAATATACATAGATATAAATACACCACGTCAATAGATGTGTACTGTATCTCTCAGTGGCGGACCTTGAACTGTTATGGGGGCCCTTCGCAACCCCTTCTCATACAGCAGACCCAATAATGTTTAAGCAATGTGGACCAAAGTGGATTCTGGTGCCCCTCCGGGATTAGGGGCCCTGAAGCTTATGCTTCATTAATTTTATAGCATATTTGCCGCTGATCTTGGCGTATATACACCGCGGTTCATTACAGGACTCCCTGACGTCACATACGATATTTCCGTCATATGAAGCTCACCACACTCACTACTAAGTGATGCCTCAGTGCTCGTAGTGACAGCTGTGAGGTGGAAGGTTTGAGTCAGCCTTGATAACCATCACCACCATAACGGATTATTATAATTACTATAGTCATGGAAAGCTAAACCCGTGTGGTTCAGTCAGCGGTGCGTGGGTAGGGTGAGGGAAACAGTGCTAAAGGAAGAGAGAGAGGCATTCTTAGTTTGGAAATTAGAAAATTCGTTAAAGGCGAAAGCATCAGAGAGAAGGGCATAATAAGCAGGTGAGGCCGTTAAATGAGAGCTCTGATGAATGGAATAGTCACATGAACTGACAAGAGGCTGCATGCACGTTTCAGATATTCCAGGATGTTTTTTACCATAATGATATTTAAGCAGCCGTAGTGGTTTACCTGTTTTAATTCAGACCACTTAGTTCGGCACTGATAAGCCATCAGTCGGTACTGTTGTGGTCCTCTATAAACCCCTCTTCATGTATGCCCTTTACGCATACGCAGTGTCGGCACCAATGAATGGATTATCTTGTTTCAACGACCCGTGTCACGTGACTTTTAAATGAAGACTAAACAATATTTCCCACTGCCAGATGTTGCACGCCCGTTTGTTACTTGCTTATTGGTGATATAGTGTGACAGAAGTGTGACAAAACATGAGTGACAGTCTACCATGGAATGGTACACAAATAACAAAAAAGGCACAATAAACACCATGGAATGGTGTTTATGGGGTCGCTTAGCAGCCAATGGTAATGGATCGTTCTTGTCCCATCGATCCGCAACTGTGCAAAATTATGAACTTACAAACGGCCGAAATACACGCAAAAAAAAAAATCAGTAATTTATTTAGTAGACAACTATGTAACCCAGTATTCAGGTAAAGGGTATGGACTGAAATGCAAGACGGCTTTCAAATTAGATGTAGAAGTCTCAGTGAGTGTGCTTGTAAATTAATTTTAATTGTTACAACACCATATCACGTTGAACAATACATCCTGACCATCTCTAATTTCCTAACTCATTGAGAATGTATTTCTAAGAGTGGAGAGTTCCCGCAAGGTCACCGACCACTAGCACTCATGATATTCGCAAAAAAGAATTAAGCCTACAAGAGTTACTCAGCGCTGTCCACCACCATAAGATAACATTCATTGTTGCTTATAACCTTATTAAAATATACTTCCAAATTTCTCTGCTGTAACTGGCTCACTAGCATTGTTATTATTATAATAATTAGGAAGCGCTCAACCTGTAGGGGTCACTTAACGCCTTTGTGACTTAAAGCAAGTTAAAGTTTAGCTTCTGGATCTATTTTTTATTTATAAAATTTGAAAATATATAACAAACAGTTCTCGTTTTAAATATACAAAAAAAACGATAAGATTGTGGTTACATAAGATTAGCAGTGAACTAACAAGACATCAACCACAGGATCTATTATGTACTTTTGCAACCTTTAGATTACCACCCACATCAGGGTTTGGGATGCTCTACAGCTCTATGAAATATCTGTTTAGCACAAATATAAATCGACTGCTGTTAGTGAATGAAGAGTATTTAACATAGCAATATCGAAACGTGGATGCAATTCCAGGAACAGCTGTTAAAAATTGACCACTGTCTGGAAAATCTTCCAGCTCCTGCACCCAACATCTTGCTCCTGGGGGATTTCAACTTAAGGCACCTAAAATGGAGGAATATAGCAAATAATATTGTTGCAGTAATAACACCAGGAGGCAGCTCTGATGAAAACTCACACTCACACGAGCTTTTAAATCTCTGCACAAAATTCAATTTAAACCAGCAAATAATAGAGCCTACTAGACTGGAGAATACACTAGACCTCATATTCACTAACAATGATGATCTGATAAGAAATGTCACCATATCAAAAACAATATACTCAGATCACAACATAATTGAGGTTCAGACATGTATGCGAGGAGCCCCAGACCGACAAAATGAGACTAGTCACGAGGGAGCATTTACCAAATTCAACTTCAATAACAAAAACATAAAGTGGGACCAAGTAAACCAAGTCCTAACCGATATAAGCTGGGAAGATATACTAAGCAACACAGACCCAAACTTATGCCTAGAACAGATTAACTCGGTGGCACTCGATGTATGCACAAGGCTTATTCCTCTAAGAAAAAGGAGGAGTAGATGCAAAGTAGAAAGAGACAGGCGCTCCCTTTACAGGCGACGGAAAAGAATAACAGAGCGGCTAAAGAGGTCAATATATCTGAAATGCGCAGGGAGACACTGGTCAGAGAAATAGCAAGCATCGAACTTAAGCTAAAAGAATCCTTTAGGAGTCAGGAATCGCGGGAAGAACTAAAAGCTATAAATGAAATCGAAAGAAACCCAAAGTATTTCTTCTCCTATGCCAAATCAAAATCGAGACAACGCCCAGTATTGGGCCCCTACTTAAACAAGATGGGTCCTACACAGATGACAGCAAGGAAATGAGTGAGCTACTCAAGTCCCAATATGACTCAGTTTTTAGCAAGCCGCTAACCAGACTGAGAGTCGAAGATCAAAATGAATTTTTTATGAGAGAGCCACAAAATTTGATTAACACAAGCCTATCCGATGTTATCCTGACGCCAAATGACTTCGAACAGGCGATAAATGACATGCCCATGCACTCTGCCCCAGGGCCAGACTCATGGAACTCTGTGTTCAAGAACTGCAAGAAGCCCCTATCACGAGCCTTTTCCATCCTATGGAGAGGGAGCATGGACACGGGGGTCGTCCCTCAGTTACTAAAAACAACAGACATAGCCCCACTCCACAAAGGGGGCAGTAAAGCAACAGCAAAGAACTACAGACCAATAGCACTAACATCCCATATCATAAAAATCTTTGAAAGGGTCCTAAGAAGCAAGATCACCACCCATCTAGAAACCCATCAGTTACACAACCCAGGGCAACATGGGTTTAGAACAGGTCGCTCCTGTCTGTCTCAACTACTGGATCACTACGACAAGGTCCTAAATGCACTAGAAGACAAAAAGAATGCAGATGTAATATATACAGACTTTGCAAAAGCCTTCGACAAGTGTGACCATGGCGTAATAGCGCACAAATGCGCGCTAAAGGAATAACAGGAAAAGTCGGTCGATGGATCTATAATTTCCTCACTAACAGAACACAGAGAGTAGTCGTCAACAGAGTAAAGTCCGAGGCAGCTACGGTGAAAAGCTCTGTTCCACAAGGCACAGTACTAGCTCCCATCTTGTTCCTCATCCTCATATCCGACATAGACAAGGATGTCAGCCACAGCACCGTGTCTTCCTTTGCAGATGACACCCGAATCTGCATGACAGTGTCTTCCATTGCAGACACTGCAAGGCTCCAGGCGGACATCAACCAAATCTTTCAGTGGGCTGCAGAAAACAATATGAAGTTCAACGATGAGAAATTTCAATTACTCAGATATGGTAAACATGAGGAAATTAAATCTTCATCAGAGTACAAAACAAATTCTGGCCACGAAATAGAGCGAAACACCAACGTCAAAGACCTGGGAGTGATTATGTCGGAGGATCTCACCTTCAAGGACCATAACATTGTATCAATCGCATCTGCTAGAAAAATGACAGGATGGATAATGAGAACCTTCAAAACTAGGGAGGCCAAGCCCATGATGACACTCTTCAGGTCACTTGTTCTATCTAGGCTGGAATATTGCTGCACTCTAACAGCACCTTTCAAGGCAGGTGAAATTGCCGACCTAGAAAATGTACAGAGAACTTTCACGGCGCGCATAACGGAGATAAAACACCTCAATTACTGGGAGCGCTTGAGGTTTCTAAACCTGTATTCCCTGGAACGCAGGAGGGAGAGATACATGATTATATACACCTGGAAAATCCTAGAGGGACTAGTACCGAACTTGCACACGAAAATCACTCACTACGAAAGCAAAAGACTTGGCAGACGATGCACCATCCCCCCAATGAAAAGCAGGGGTGTCACTAGCACGTTAAGAGACCATACAATAAGTGTCAGGGGCCCGAGACTGTTCAACTGCCTCCCAGCACACATAAGGGGGATTACCAACAGACCCCTGGCAGTCTTCAAGCTGGCACTGGACAAGCACCTAAAGTCAGTTCCTGATCAGCCGGGCTGTGGCTCGTACGTTGGTTTGCGTGCAGCCAGCAGCAACAGCCTGGTTGATCAGGCGCTGATCCACCAGGAGGCCTGGTCACAGACCGGGCCGCGGGGGCGTTGACCCCCGAAACTCTCTCCAGGTAAAAACTCCAGGCACGTGGATGATCCCCAGGATACTAGGATAGGCTTACATTATATGCAGGGGCGGCTCCAAGAGGAACATTGGGGGGATGGAGATTCAGTCTCCAAATTTCAGCCCCCATTCTGAGATCCCTCCAAATTAAAATAGTAATAATAATAACGCTGCATCAAAACAGGTCTCCTAGCCTTCTTTCACCCAGATATCCACCCGTAAGCCCCGTTGACACAAATTCTGGCGCGCCTTCCCTGATCATATGGATGTTTTTAAGAAGAGCTCCCTAACTTAACCTAATATAGTAGAGCAGCCAGGTGATCTATTATTAAAAAACTATTACATAAACATTTAAAAATATATATGTTGCATGTGCATATGAAACATAATTACAAGTGAGGACCCTAGAGTATGAAGAGCTTTTAGCTCCTGGTCTCAATAACATGCCAGCTAATACCACTTGTCAGTTTGAATACCATCTGCCACTTTAAATGTAATTATTGCCATCTGTCAGTTTGAATACCATCTGCCACTGTAAACATAATTAGTTTGGAAAGCGTTTTTTATTTAATGTGAAATCTGGAGAAGTGAAAGGATTTGAAGTAAACAGTGGATGAATGTACGTCGTGTCAAGTTTTGCATCGTTAACCAGGAAATGACGGGGTAGGGGGTAGTGTAATGAGTCATTGCTGGAATATTACCTTCAAAAAGTGTAGTGGTGTGTACTGGACCAACATGTCTCCTCAAGCCCCGCACAGTGGCCTCGTTCACATACATTATGGCGGACTCTCCAACTGTGACACCACCACTGTGACGCCACTACTGTGACACCACTACTGTGACACCACCACTGTGACGCCACTACTGTGATGCCACTACTGTGACACCACTGTGACGCCACCACTGTGATGCCACTACTGTGACACCACCACTGTGACGTCACTACTGTGACCACCACCAGTGACACCACTACTGTGACGCCACTACTGTAACACCACCACTGTGACGCCACTACTGTAACACCACCACTGTGACGCCAGTACTGTGACGCCACTGCTGTAACACCACCACTGTGACGCCACTACTTACAGCTCACCTGATATATATTATACCAGTCTACAACATACTGGAAATAATGAACACACCACGTGAAAACCAGAAAGAGGAAGTGATGTTCCACCGAGGATGACTCAGCAGTTAACTGCAGATGACTCAAGCACTTTAGAAACTAAAATAGAATGTACTTAAGCAACACTTAAACCTCTGACGGTATCTATGCACTTGATTTTTTTCCCCTCGTGAACCCTGAGTATCTTGCGCTCAAATTGTATTTAATTCAGCTTTGGCGGCCACCTTCTGACATTTCATATCCTTGGATGCTAATGTGAAATAACTGAACAGCAGAACGAAGAATAAACGTTACAATATGTACTGTGTATGACGCAATTTACTGATTTTACTAATTGATACATCATCAGTGTATACATGACAGAACACCAGCGTGAGTTGTGTATACACATGACAAACATAACAACGGGGTGAGCCATGTATACTGTATACATAAAGTATTCTCCACTTCACGTCCTATTAGGTGCCCAAAATCCCCCGGCATGATAGTGGTTCTCTTTGTACCAATCAAATTATGAAATGTAAACACGCGTAGTTAGAACGGTGTTATGCAAGTTACCAAACTGACGGTGAGTTCCCACGAGGAACAAGGACTCTCAACCAGTTCAACCGGGTTTAGCGCTTGTTTTTTTTATAATATAATGATCTGCAACCCGTTTAGAGGAAACTTGTTTACAAACTATTTTTCACCCTAAAAAATCACTCCAGTGACTTAATAAAATTCTACTTAGATCGAAATATCATGAGTATAGTCTGAACATATTACATTTTGCAATAAATTTCTTTCATGGGATGATTGGAGAGGGAAGTCATGTTGTGTTTAGTGAGAATGAGGATAATATTTTCTCATGAGGCTTCAAGACGCAACATGTCCTTAACAATAAACAAATAACCCGCACATAGGAGATTTAGATTTTGCCACCGAAGTGGCTAGTTTATTGTGCACCTCCTGTCCATCCTGTGGACGGCAATGCAAGAGCATATGGATACACAAAACGCCTAGGAACTAATCCCCAAAAGGGTTAACAGGTGTACATATAGATTTATATCTACATATCTCCAGTTTACTTATGTGTTACAAGCAAATTTAGGAAATTTGCTTAGTATATCTGATATCTTATTTTCATTAATAAGATATCTTGATATGTCACATAGGTTATTATACTATCTAACGAAGTTTCGGTCCGACTTGGATCATTTACAGACCTTCATGGACGCCGATGCCATGATATCCTTCAAGAGAGACCCGGTGGTCTGGTGGCTAAAACTCCCGCTTCACACACGGAGGGCCCGGGTTCGATTCCCGGCGGGTGGAAATTCCGACACGTTTCCTTGCACCTATTGTCCTGTTCACCTAGCAGCAAATAGGTACCTGGGTGTTAGTCGACTGGTGTGGGTCGCATCCTGGGGGACAAGATTAAGGACCCCAATGGAAATAAGTTAGACAGTCCTCGATGACGCACTGACTTTCTTGGGTTATCATGGGTGGCTAACCCTCCGGGGTTAAAAATCCGAACGAAATCTTATCTTATCTTATCTTATGCTGAAGGGAATCAAATCTGATTACCTTTAGTTCCCCGGGTGGTGTATGACCCTTACTGGATTAGTACTTTCCCTTGAATATAGTATAAATCAAGCTAGGATAAATATTAATCTGATATGTTAACTGCGCAACAGACTTTAGAGCTTACCACACGTAAATAACGACACCTGCTTCAATACACCTGACCTGGCTATTGTTGAAGGTGTTAAGAGCTGACTCACAACACCTAAATAACGGCACCTGCTTCACCACACCTGACCTGGCTATTGTTGAAGGCGAATTGGGTTTTCCTTTGTTTTGTCCTCAATAGATTGGTTCCGGTGGGCAGCTCTGGCGACCGACCACTGAGCCTTGATCAATGGTCAGGTACATTATTTACTGGATGAAGTTGACTGATTTCATTACTAATTTTTTAAACTCATCCCATATTGATAAGAGTATAATTTTGAAACGTGATGTGTTAGGTAAACAGTCCTTTCTTTAATCTTGTAAATATGTGATGTAGATCAGGGTAGTCACACTGCCATGTAACTAAAAACTAGTCTTGATAAAAATGGGCGAATAGTGCAATTTAATTTAACAAAATTAACAAAATTGTTGGATAATATACACATTTCTTGGGTGAAGCATAATTAATTACCATCATGTTCCTCAAGATAAAATTGTGATCCCGTCCCTCATGGTATACCGGATGTTTAATATCTCCCAGTATATATACACCCAGAGTTTACTTCATGCTGAAGAGGGTTGAAGTTTTCTTCAGTGGTGCAGCATTAATTACTCTAGTCACTAGTGCAATCGATAGGCTTTAAAGCCAACAAAGGAACCAACTCTTTCCCATAGGATATGTACACTCTCTCTCTCTCTCTCTCTCTCTCTCAGTGTATATACACTGAGAGTTTACTGTAATCTCTATTTTAGGGATCAAGGTAGACTTGGTGAACAGATTATATGCATCCTTACTGTAATCTCTATTTTAGGGATCAAGGTAGACTTGGTGAACAGATTATATGCATCCTTAATGACTCTCCTGGAGTCGATAGGCTTTAAATTTAATTAGCCAACCAACCTTCCCCTCGCCTCCTCTTGTGAGGGGTGACCTTGGACTCGCGTCAACATTCCATATAGATTAAAGCCACTGGACCCCAGCCTGGCTTATACGCCTCTCGTCTCCCCTCACTCTCACACTGACTTAATCAATCTCAAGGAACATTTCGATGTCATGAATGACACTGGTTTTATTGAATTTGCTAAACCATTTTCCAACCCTTTCCCGTAGATAGATAGTGACATATCACCTGATGATATTAACATTATTCAGTGGAGAAAAAAGTGGGAGCAACAATTTACAACAATCCCAGAGTTTGAAGAGGACACATTATTATTATTATTATTATTATTATTATTATTATTATTATTATTATTATTATTATTATTATTATTATTATTATTATTATTATCATGGGGAGCGCTAAACCCAGAGGATTATAGAGCGAAAGTGGGGGGATGGAAGGCATTCAGTCTCAATTCAGGGAACTGGAGCACAGATCCAATTTCCTAAATCAAGAGCCCCTCACCAGCATCAAGGAACCTCCATTGAGGGGAGAGGACACTTAGAAGGTGTTTGAGTACTCACCTGTGTGTGGCTGCGTGTGTGTGTGTGTATGAAGGAAAAAAAGTGGTGTTGTCAGTATGAACAAAAAGCTGGCCTCGAACAAGCTATTGTCTCTCAACTTGTACCTCACTATTTCACTGCTGACTGAGTTGCTGTTTCCTTTCAAGGCCAATACTGTCAATGCTGGCTGTCTGTACTGCTGTCTAACAAGTACAACGCAAATATAGATTTCAGCCTGACTTGCGGTTTGCTATAACTGACGTGCAGATCAATTTTGAATTCGCCAAAAAAAAGAAAAGTGTAAGATCCTTTAGATGTCAGTAGTGAGGCGACAGAGATGCAAGTATGTGTATTATAATACCAAAGGAAAGAAACAGTCAAAGGCATATTGACAGTATATGTTGGTTGGTTGATCTATTAGGCTGAAAGGCTATTGAGTCAATTAAGCTGCATGTCACTTTGACACCAACCAAGGATACTTTAATCTCTATGATTAAAGTAAACTACGATGTACATTCCTCTAAGAGTATATGCATATCAAGGCCTATACTTTTCAGGATATAGTGACAGTATAGGTGATAGATGGTGCCTATTCGATTTCTATCGACAAATCATAGATCAAAATTTATTTATTCCATGTCTGTTCACCTCGTGGCTCCAAGTGCCAAGTGTATTCGAGACAATGAACATAGCCTTCGTGGCGACCATTGCCTCTAGTGCAAGGTTGAGGAAAAGGGAGAGCTCACGCATCCTGAAGTCAATAAAAGAGACCTCCCCATCTTAGTTTAATATGTTTATTATGCACCCCATACCCATCCAGTGGGCGGTAGTCAAAAGATTACAGAGGTACATAATGGGTCCAGGGACTGGGCCTCAAAGTTTTGATAGCTGAGCAAGTTACAGAGGTAATGAATTCACAATTTACAAAGGTAATGAACTCACAATTTACAAAGGTAATGAACTCCAGGTAGGTCTAGTCACAATCATGACAAGTTACAAAGGTATTTACAGATTACAGAGGTACATAATGGGCCCAGGGACTGGGCCCCAAACTCCCCATCTTAAAGACATGAAAAACTAGTTTGGATGTGACAAGGATGTCACCTAGGCTCGAATCATGGTATTGCTAGTGTGCTTTAGGGCAAGAGCAGTGACTATCGTGTTCAATGAATTGAGAAAAATCATTGTTTTTGTAATACTTATTTGTGTCCCCGAAGGGGTATCTTCAAGTGGCTACCTGGATTTTGTTCTGGTTTCATTCTTATTACTGCAGTTATGGAGGAGCGCTAAACCGGTTTGGGTCACACCGCGCCTGGGGGAAAGGAAGGCAATCAGGTTCTGTCCAAGGCAGGGAAGGTAAAATCCAATTCACTGGATCAAGAGCCCTCACCAGCTTCAAGGGACATAGGTCTCTTGAGGGGTTTTCTTCCAACAAGGTTTGCGTTTTAGCTTGAGAGAGCCTCATCCCATCAGTTTCAAATTTCCAAAACTGGTGGACTGTAACTAAGGAAGGGATCATGAAACTACTGGCATATACAGGTATACTCCTTCCATCCCCGTCCCCTTTTCCGGGTCAGTTTTATGTAAACCATAACCCAATTATATTTTCCGTACAATAACTTGGGAAAGCCTCGTCTGATCGACTTTGAGCTTTCAACACTAGCGTATCCTAATTAAAAAAAGGTTCAGAGTGTTACTGAGTGTGAGAGATGATAGTTTGCCATTTCTCTTATTAAAATGATAGTAACTCAATATGTTTATTTTATTTTATTCGGGGAAAACACTAAACCCGTTGGGTAATATAGTAACTAGGGAAAGGAAGGCATCTAGGTATAATCCAAGGAAGGGGAAGATAAGTCTTTGGATCAAGAGCCCTGCATCCGTGCTATTAATAACTAAGAGAATGCCTCTTCCGATCTGCTTCAAACCTGGTGTTTCTCTTATTTAGAAAGATTTGGAATGATTTTGGGTTATGCAGACACGAATTTGCTATTTTCATTAAGAAGTTCATTAAATTGAAATATTGGTTTTCGTGTCATAATTATAAATGTTCCATCTGATCATCTTCAAGCTTTCATCTTTGATAATTTAAAAATGCAATTTCTTAGGGACTTCAAATTTAAAGTTCTGATGTATAGCGGGATGTTGGTCTCTGAGCGATGGTTAGAAAATGCCTCTTCTGATTGGCTTTCAACTTCCGATGCTATTGTGTCATTGTGGAAGTTCGAATTGATTTTAGGTAGTGTAAGTGTCAGCTTGCTATTTTTATTGACGGAGATATTAATTACCATGTATTTAATTGTGAATATCTCTGCTGATTGGCTTAGAATCTTCAATGCCTACATTGAACTGTAGTATCAGAAACTCATGTCTTTTGCGTACAATGATGTGTGTCTCGACTTAAAAGAAGGCTTTGGACAGGCACCTAAAGTCAGTGTGGAAAATTGCATTTATCTGTATGTATAATTATGTACATAACAATAAATGAGCATAGATAATTATTATTTATCAGTTAGACAAGTAGGAATTTGGGACACCTAGGTCGCAAAAATGTCCCCCTTCGATACCTACCACTGTCATATCCACAAGTTGCTCTGGACCTATTAATTAAATGAATTATACATCACCAGGATATAAATTTGTGGACTATATTAAAAAATGATTATATATAAATTCACATATACATAACAGAAGGAAAATATATCTTAATATCACTCACCAATTTGACTGGATATTAAGTTGTATCATACTCAGAAAAACCTCACTAACTAAATTTATGAAAACACTGGCCAGAATTATACACAAATCTAGAGAGCTTATCTGAGGTTCCTGGAGCTGTCTTGTCCAGTCGTCTGATATCTCAAGTTATGCAGGAATGCACATTCAACAATTTCGCCTCCTATTTGAGAGGTGTCAATTCAATTTTAACCTCTAGAGCACGAAAAATTCTTCCCATTATATTAACGTTGTATCCAATTCAAAACCAAGATGGCGAGTCTCCTTCTGTGCAGGCGCAGCTTCCCGTTTTCGATTACATAAATTTTAAATACAGTATGGCCATCTATTTACATTCAGTAACTACTGTATTTCTGGAAAATATATACAGTATTTTCCACAGTCAGTACCTGATCAGCCGGGCTGTGGTTCGTACGCCGGTTTACGTGCAACCAGCAGTAACAGCCTGGTTGATCAGGCCCTGATACACCATGAGGCCTGGTCACAGATCGGGCCACGGAGTCGAAACCCTCTCCAGGTATACTAATGGCATACCTTTCTGGGATCGGGGAGTGACTGAAAAAACTTATGCAACACAATTGGTGCAGTTTTGCAACCATCAGCAAAACACCGCAGGAAGTTTTTCGAGTTAGATGGGATAGTTAACTATTTTTTTTATATATATAAGGAATTTTTGTTTGGAGGTGTGACAACGCAACAGCATGATTTAAGCTGCATGGACAAATAAAATCTCACATTTTTTTCAGGCAATATGGTGAAGCTTATAATGAGAGGCAGAATTGATTTATATTAATATGTTACAGGGCGGGAAGACCCTGGATCCCAACCGCTATGCCACCAAGAAGACGGTGGCACAGGGCATGCTGGACGTGGCTCTGCTCACAGCTAATGCTTCACAACTCAAATATGTGTTGGAGGTGGGGGAGCAACACCCATACTATGCTGTCATGTTGGGCCTCATCATCACCTCCCTCGTGCTGCAGGTGGGTCACTGCTCCTTCACATAGATCACTCCCACAGGTCATACCTTGCCTGGGGCGGGACACCTGGTGCTACAACAATTGGAAAATTAAGTATGATAAATTATTTAATATTTCCCTCTCTTCAACGAGGTGTTTCTTGATGCAGGTGAGGCCTCTCCATCCAAACAAATGGACTTGTCCCCTTCTTTGGACTGAACCTGATTGCCGTCCATACCCCAGGCGCTGTATGAACCCTATGGGTATAGCACTTCTTCATAATAATAAAAATTACTATGATATTAATTACCTAAATCTATTAATAATACCTCAGTTTATGAACAGGCATATATATATATATATATATATATATATATATATATATATATATATATATATATATATATATATATATATATATATATATATATATATATATGTATATATGTATATATGCATTAAGATCACAGTAAACAGGTGGTATCAGAATATGCAAAACAACCACTGTGAAAGAATAGTGAAATTCCAAGTGCTTTCGTGACTTCTCACATTATCAAGGAACTAGTTCCTTGATAATGTGAGAAGTCACGAAAGCACTTGGAATTTCTCTATTCTTTCACAGTGGTTGTTTTGCAAATATATATATATATATATATATATATATATATATATATATATATAATATATATATATATATATATATATATATATATATATATATATATATATATATAAAGTTAATGTCATTAAATAAATTGACGTTTGGCAAACCTAACAATAACGTTTCGACATCTAAATAAAGTCATTCACGACCGTGTATGTCAGGCCCATACTGGAGTATGCACCACCAGCATGGAACCCACACCTGGTTAAGCACGTCAGAGGTTTGCCACAAGACTAGTACCGGAGCTAAGGGGGTTGTCCTACGAGGAGAAGTTCAGAGAAAACTTTATGACACAGGACAGGAGGGTGAACAGGGGTAGAATGTTTCAAGAGATGGGATACAAGTGCAAGAGGTCACAGTTGGAAGCTGAAAACTCAAATGAGTCATAGCCAGAGGCGTTTCTAGAGTTGATGTCACCCGGGGCGGAATCTCGGGTGTCACCCGGGGCGGAATCTCGGGTGTCACCCGGGGCGGAATCTCTAGTGTCGTGCGGGGACATTTACTATCCTCGGCTAGCATTTTTACAGCTGAATTGTATGCCATTCTTGCAGCACTTATCCGTATTGCATCTATGCCTGTGTCATCATTTGTGGTTGTCTCAGACTCCCTTAGTGCTCTACAGGCTCTACGAAATTTTGATACGCTTCACCCCCTAGTCCTCCGTATCCAACTTTGGCTACGCCGTATCTCTACCAAACATAAAGATATTGTTTTTTGTTGGATCCCTGGTCATGTTGACGTACAAGGCAATGAACAGGCAGACACAGCTGCGCGGTGTCTGCCAGTTTCATATAGAGGTGTTCCATTTACGGACTATTTTGCTGTAATAGCTACCCACCTTCACACCCGTTGGTAACAACGTTGGTCTAATCTACTCGGTAACAAACTTCATTCTATTAAACCGAATATAGGTTACTGGCCGTCTTCTTGTCATCAGTGTCGAGGTTGGGAGACTACTCTCTCCCGTCTTCGCATTGGCCACACTTGTCTTACTCATGGGTATCTTATGGAGAGGTACCCTGTTCCTCTGTGAGAAGTGTCAAGTTCCAGTATCGGTTACCCACATTCTGTTAGACTGCCCTCTCTATCAACGAGCACGCAGAATTTACCTCCAACGTCGTCTCCGCTGTACTACTCTCTCTTTACCTTCCCTTCTTGCTGATGGACCCTCCTTTAATGAAATTGAGACACATGTGCAACATCTGGGTATCTTCATTGTAGTGAAGGTTATGTACATGTCCTCAGAATCAAGATTCCTTGATGTTGCAATGTCTGACACTGCAACATCATGGAATCTTGATTCTGAGGACATGTACATAACCTTCACTACAATAAATATACCCAGATGTTGCACATGTGTCTCAATTTCATCTTGTCGGTATTGTATACCATTCTTGTACACCCTCCTTTAATCCTGACTCTCTCATTGACTTCTTGACAACAACTGACTTACTCCACAAACTCTGATGATGATGCCTTTCGCACTCCCCTCAGCCCTTTCAACCTCAATCTCTTGCTACCCTCTACCCTTGCACTATCCGCTGTTCTCTGTAACCTACTAATTATCCCTCTCCCTTTTGCCACCTGATACCCCTGCTTCCTTCCTGCCCTGCAGCGCTGTATAGCCCTTGTGGTTTAGCGCTTCTTTTCGATTATAATAATAATCTGGTGTGACACCCATGAAATTCAAGGGCGGGGGGGATGGGGGGTAAACTCGAGTTACGTCACTACTGCATGACCAGTGACTGCATGACAAATGTTTAACAATGAGAACGTTTAAGGGCCATAAACTGAACAGGAGAATACTTCTCAACTTTATGAATGATAAAATAAATAATCGTAGTAATATTGAGGAAACATAAATTCAAATACCACTTTGAGTACAGCCAACAGATCCCACATTTATTCATCTTCAACTGCCAAAACAACAACAAAAAAAAAACTTGAAAAATAAAGAAAAACATTGCAATATCAGAGAAACACTAGTTCCAATTTGACTTTGAGTACAGGTAACATCTCAGTGTATCTGATCTTACATTACCTTGCCTTCAGTTATGCAAAATTATCTATCACATCATGAAAATCAATTATTTTCCCTATATAGGCTTATTTGTACTTTGTTAATATATAATAAACTATTTAGAAACGAAGGATTCTTCTCTTATGTTGGTGCAGCACTCTTTTGGGCATTAGTGTCACCTTCTTTAGAGGCTCTATGGTGTCACCCGGGGCGGCCTCCCCCCACCCCCCCTTACGACGCCCCTGGTCATAGGGATGTTAGGAAGTATTTCTTCATCCTTAGGGTCATCATGAAGTGGAATAATCTGGATCTGTACATATCATTAAGAAGAGGTATGATAAGGCTCTTGGAGCCGGGAGAGTGAAACTAGTAGCAAGCAACAAATTGGAGAGGCCAGGAGCAACCACACATATAGGTGTGGTACATGTAGGTAACACACATACACACACATGAAATAAATTTTGTCTAAAAGACAAAATTTATTTAATTTATCAACTACAACTGACCAACGCTCACCATTTCTAAGTACTGTATGCCGTAAAGCAGGGCCCAACTGTACTCTGTGACCCATGTGGGTTTAATGTTTCCTCATATAATAATAATAATAATAATAATAATAATAATAATAAATGTATGTCATCCAAATATGATAGACGTTGTTTTCACTTTGATGTCTGTCCATTCTTACCTTCTAAAAAAATAATGTTTGTTATTCTAAGTTATGTTAATGTAAATTAACCCACATTTACATATAGTTAATTAACAGTAACACACCTCAAAGAAGGTCCCTTGATGCTGGTGAGGGGCTCTTGATCCAGGGAATTGGATCTGTGCTCCAGTTCCCTGAATTGAGCCTGAATGCCTTCCAGCTCCCCCACATGCGCTGTATAATCCTATGGGTTTAACGCTCCCCATGATTATAATAATAATATTAACTAACAGTAACAAAATAAAATAAATGGGCAACCCTAGTGTGGCAGCCCTGAATGAAAATCTCAGAAATTTTCCAATTTCAGAGGAACAAAATCTCTACCCATTACTTAACTTCAACCATTCTTACATTATAAACTGACAGCCTTTCTTAGAGTATAACTGTCAGTCATTATTATAGTACATGTATAATTGTCACTATTCATACAGTACAATTGTCTATGTCAACTCTGCAAACTATATCATGTGATGATGGTCTTTGCCAGTCATTCACACAAGTTAGATTTATAGCCTATGAGCTGCATGTAGACATGAAGTCCACAATTCACTTGTACTCAGACTCTCAGAATAATTTAATCCCTAAAATAGACAAAATAAATTCTTAAGTGTATAGTATACAGTACCATTATATAAACCATTACATGTATAGATATAGATACACACCTTGGGGTATACCTGGAGGGTGTTTTGGGGATCAATGCTCCTGCAGCCTGGTCCATGACCAGGCCTCATGGTGGATCAGGACCTGATCAACCAGGCTGTTAGTCCTGGCCGCATGTAAACTGACATGTGAGCCACAGCCCGGCTGGTCAGGTACTGACTTTAAGTGCCTGTCCAGCGCCTTCTTGAAGACAACCAAGGGTCTATTGGTAATCCCCCTTATGTATGCTGGGAGGCAGTTCAACAGTCTTGAGCCCCTGACACTTATTGTATTGTTTCTTACCGTACTCGTATATACAGATTTTTTTAAAACTCAGTTGTACTGGCGAAGAGCTGTTATCCTACCTCAGCTTATTTCCAAGCCCAACCCAATCACTGGTATACTACCACACCTCAGGATGTGACCCACAACAGTCAAGTAACACCCTGGTACCTACTTACTGCTAGGTGAACAGGGGGCAGCAGGTGTAAGGAAGCATACCTAACGTTTCTACCTGTGCTAGAGATTGAACCAGACACTCAGTATGTGAACTGAGTTCACTGCCAACCTAGTATGTCACTTAGCCAGCAATAAGGAATGAAAATATGAAAAAAAACCATTACAGTTTACCTGGAGAGGGTTTCGGGGGTCAATGCCCCCGCGGCTCAGTCTGAGACCAGGCCTCACGGTGGATCAGGGTCTGATCAACCAGGCTATTACTACTGGCTGCACGCAGGCTGATGTACGAGCCACAGTCCGGTTGGTCAGGTACTGACTTTAGGTGTCTGTCCAGTGCCTTCTTAAAGACAGCCAGGGGTCTATTGGTAATCTCCCTTATGTAGGCTGGGAGGCAGTTGAACAGTCTTGGGCCCTGGACACTTATTGTGTTGTCTCTCAATGTACTTGTTGCGACCCTGCTCTTCATTGGGGGAATGTTGCATCTCCTGCCGAGTCTTTTTGCTTTCATAGTGAGTGATTTTCATGTGCAGGTTTGGTTCCAATCCCTCCAGGACCTTCCAGGACAGTATTGGTTATGCAGAATTTAATTTATTGTTGGGACAGTATTCTTGTGAAACCCTTTCTCACACACACTAATGAGTCACAGGAATGACATAAAGGTGAGAATGAAGTGGACAAACCTGAATAATGCAACCTGTCCTTTTTGTGCATGACATTAGTATTTTACTGTGGATCTTAGCTGATTTTTCATTTTACATTATTATAGTTGGGTTAATGCAAATTTACTGAAGTTAAACATTTTACCATATACATACTGTATAAAATAAAATGCAAGAATGGTTACCCAGTAAATATGTCTTGTGGCTCTAACATCCATCAGGTAAACACAAAGAAAATGGATCATAAAAATCCATAAATGAAAAACCTATGTTGTGCTATAGTACTAATATTGCTCTCTCACTGTTCATTATTTATATTATAAAACCAACAACTTGTTAGGAGGAGGAGCTGTGCAATGATACATTGGAAGCAGACCCCATACGGAGGTTTAAAAGTAGAAATGATAGTCAGTTCAAAGTTAGGAAGTGGGACCAAGAACTGTAAGTCATCCCACAAACTTGGAAAAGTAATTTCACATACACTAGTTCAAATTAAGTGCACTATGCACACTTATTTAGCCATCATGTACAACACATTTATAGAACAATTGATATAGGAAGTTAAATTATGGAGTATTATAACATTCTTAGGTATTTTCATGATTTCTGAGGTCTAATGAGTTGAGAGGAGCTTACTAGAGATATTAAGCTAGGTGTGTATACAGGTGATGGTTGGTCTGCTGTCACTCTCCCTCTCCATGTTCCGAGACTGTAAGCTACACTTGACGAGTTACCATACATCAGCCAACGCCATCAGCTACTTCAACGTGGGAGCAGTGTTCGTCATCACATCACTTAATATCATCATCAACAGCTTTGGCCTAAGGCCTACTGGCATTCCAGCTCTCAGCCCAGATATTTTTTAATGGATTGCATATTATATTTAAACTTCAAGACCCATGCAAGTGTAAGCTCTGCTATGCCTTACTGGATAAGATTTCACTTAAATATTTGGTCTGCACCTGAATTTGCATATGCAGTCTGCATTTGGCAGGACTTCATCATATTTAGAATCCTTTGTAAGCCTATAGTATACTCATATTTAAATTATTAAATAATGCACTAGATATGCTAAATGTTTCTGTGAGAAGAGTACTGTATAGGGAAAACAATATGATATTAAAAGATTATATACAGGTATGGTATTACATACTAGTTTATACAAGTGTAAAAAGGATATTTTATAAGAGCAATTACGCATTCTGCCTGAAAATTCATTCTTATACTGAATGTGTTCCCAACATTATATTGCTGTAGAAATTATCTATTTTACAGAAAATGTTCCATAAGAATCTCTGAATAAGTGTTTTCCCTTATTTATTGAGCTCACCACTGCATGATACGAAACAATGGCACTACTAAACATTAAGAGAATGATTACAGTTAGTGAGAATTATGTAACCTAATTCAAGATTCTTTATATGTTGTACTTGTTATTATGTAAATTTAGCGTTATTTATATGCACTGCATCAGTGAGTTGTTTCTGCTGAATTACATACTGTGTGATGGAGCCTAAAATAAAAAAAACCATGTGAATATTTGGTGAACATAGCCTGGGAAGGTAAGTTGGTCAAGTCTAATATTTGCTTTAGTCAAGAATAAATACTGATATATAACTGGTAAAACTTTACAATTTAAGGAGCACCATGTATGGATAAGGTGCAAAAGACTATAGAAGAAAGATAGAAAAAAATTACCCCTTAACAGGATTTTACACAACTCACCATGACTTGTAGCTGTTTTACTTCACTGGAATGTTCAACTGTTGAGGTGATGTACAAAGATAGGATCAAATATGGAAAAAATATAATTTATTGACTATACAGTTAACTACATTGGGAAAGGAAACACAGAAGGGGTGGGAGTGTATGGAGATGAGCTATCATTTCTTTAACTGGCTGTGTTTCTTATTCAGTTACATGTAATAATAAATACTTACATATGTATGCTACTAGTACAGTGGACCCCCGCATAACGATCACCTCCGAATGCGACCAATTATGTAAGTGTATTTATGTAAGTGCGTTTGTACGTGTATGTTTGGGGGTCTGAAATGGACTAATCTACTTCACAATATTCCTTATGGGAACAAATTCGGTCAGTACTGGCACCTGAACATACTTCTGGAGTGAAAAAATATCGTTAACCGGGGGTCCACTGTATAGCCATCAGCATGGTACTGTTGATCATGTGTACAACAATAATAAGGCTATATTGTTGAGTGACAAGAACACATCCTTGACTAAGATGATAAGCCACAGGCTTAATTTCTCCATCATCATCAGCTAAAAAAATTTAAATTTATTTGTCATACATTTCTTTTCAGACTCATTTTTAAGTTTGTATATTTTTAGAACAATTTATGACAAGAAACTATTATTATTGCACAGCATCATGATCATGTGGCATCATCAACTGGACTGAGCAACAAACAAATCAACAGCCACCACCAATCACTGTGTGATTTGACCTGACTTTAAATGACCTAAATACATATACAGTAACCTGATTGTCAAGCACTGGTAGAGATTGCCATTAACCTGGGCATAAATTATATAAAAAACCTAACATAATTGTGTTAATTCCAAACCTTAATTAGTCTGCAAGTCAATCCCTTTATTTGGGTACAAAGGAGCAGGTCTGATTCCATTGATTCTTGTACAGCCCTGCATATCATGCAGTCTCATAAAACAAAGAGTACTTGGAAAAACCATGTACTGTATGTATTTTAATTGAGTCTTTTTATCTTTCTTCCATAGTCTTGGCAACCACATGAGAAATTTATTATAGATTCATTTTTGTGATAAATTTGTCTGTCATAGGGGCTGACGGCGGTCTTGCTGGGAGTCTTGACAGTGTTAAATATTAAAAAGCCGCATCATCAATATCCAGCCGAAGTGATTAATCATGTGGTGATGGGGCTCAACATGCTTATTATGGCATTTGATGGTATTCAGACGAGCTTCGACAAAGGTTTTCTTCACCCGGAAAACTTCACCAACACCCTCCTTAAAAAACGCCCTTAAAGTAAGACCCGCCGATAGTTTCCTTCAAGGTAGCAACCACTTGACTTCCATTCATACTTTCCTAAATATGCAAGGAAAACATGAAATTTCAGAGATTGACGAAACTTACACAATAACTGTAATGTTCACTTTTATTTAACAAATTAAATATTGAAAATACAAATTAACCTATTTTTTGGCTGCAGAGGTTTTTAAGTCGATTCAGCGTGTTTGTCCTCATGTTTTGGAAAGTTGGCAAGCTCGCCCACCAGGCCTTATGACAATGCATGTTGCTCCACACCAGGGTCGGTTGCTTCCTGCTGCCGCTACTGCCCCAGAACCTCAATAAGGCTGCCACGACTTACAGAGGCCTTACTGGTGGTCACCACAGCAGGAGGCAACTGAAACTCTTCCTGTCACTGTATTCTACAGTGTTAATTCTGGTTTGCAGATAAGCTGTAAAAGCAAGTTTGAATAAATAAATTTTTATCACACATGATGATACTGTATCTAAAATTAAATCTTTTATCTTAAGTGCTTGCCCTGTATATGTAGAGTAACTTGCTGATTTATTGTTTTAGGTGCTGGTGGGCGTACTCTTCATGATTATCGGCGGGATGGACATTAATGATCCTGAACAGCAAACAGCCGCAAACATTTTGAATAACATCATCCTAATCTTCGTCTTCATCATTTCTGTGGATAACGTTATCATTTCCTCCTTTGGTATAGATTCTGTTAACATCAAGAAAGAAAGTAAAACTCTATGAGGCAATTACTATCATGAACTGATTACCATATACCCATTTGCCCCTCCTTTTGTGTATGGAAAACATTTTTCATGCCTACAACCCATCATCTTTCATATCTGCCACCCATCATCCTCCATACCTGGTCACCTCCATACCTGCTTATACTCCATAGTCGGTAGCCATAGAGGACTTCCACCATGCTTGATAGTAGTGGTTGGATACTTGAGAAGCCAGGATGGAGGGTGGTAGTGCAGCACCTGTGATCACCATGTGTGCCTGTCCTGACGCATGTCTTGACATTACCTGACCTTTGGCTAATCAGCCAGTTAGCAACCTGAGAATAGCACTTTGTAAATGTTGTCATGGAAGTGATTGAGTGGTTTTTGAAAACATGTTAAACATGAGAGCTTAGATTGAAACTTAACATCTCTTTCCCAGTATCACAATGAGAAATTCTACGTATCTTTGACAGTCTTTTAGTTTATTGATCAATGAACAAACTATAATGCTTTTCATATTAACATCAAAATATCTTATTCATATAGGTTGGCTAAACAATTCTCTTTCATTCTACTGTGGTACAATGATATAATTGTTTTAGATCATTTGGTTAATTTTTTGAATGAGGTTATATATTCTAAATGAAAATCAAGTGTTTTAAATTATTATTGTGAATTTTGGACTAGACTTGCTTTGTGAATACTGGAGTGGAAGTGTGAGCAAACCATCAGTTAAACTCAGTGGATCCAACAGAAACAACTACGTCATGCTACTCATATTTTACTAAACAAATGTAAATGATATAGGATAAGGTTTTGTCTTAATTAAATACTGTAATAATATGTAGTCTTTTCAACTCAATGCTATATTGTAATGTTATCTGTAGAAATATCAGACTGAATTTAGTTTCAATTAATAGGATACAGTATCATATTTGGTTAAAACTGACACCCATGATTGTGTAATAAGTTTGTGTTTAATAGTGATATATATAGTTGTGTAGTATAGGGAATGAAATGGATCAATGAAACATTACCTAAGGGTTCCACTGAGGGCCCCATGTGATCAAGGTATCTTTTACAAATTAGCTGAGGCCTCTGATTTTGCTTTATGTTAAAAATATTTAATAGCCTTGTCACCTCAGTAAAATGAGAGATCCTCTACACCAGTTAAAATCCTTGGGAGTAGAACCAAAAATACTACTCGTTCAAGCAAATGATTGTTTTTATTGAACTGTATTTTATTAATAATAATAATAATGTTTTTAATATTCACAAATACAGGAAACCTCTCATTAATGGATTTTGGCAATTTTGGATAAAAGAATTGACTAAACATTGAAAACATCAGACAAAATGGATAAAAGTCTTTTTGTCCATAATGATAGAGTTCAGTTGTCTTCCGAAGTATTGAACTAAATTTGATAACTCCAGCATTTATCCAGTACTGGCCAAAGCAGCCATGTCCAAGACCCATCTTTTTTTTTTTTTTTTTTTTTTTTTTCAACAAGTCGGTCGTTTCCCACCGAGGCAGGGTGACCCAAAAAAAAAGAAGAAAATCCCCAAAAAGAAAATACTTTCATCATCATTCAACACTTTCACCACACTCACACATTATCACTGCTTTTGCAGAGGTGCTCAGAATACAACAGCTTAGAAGCATATACGTATAGAGATACACAACATATCCCTCCAAACTGCCAATTCCCAAACCCCTCCTTTAAAGTGCAGGCATTGTACTTCCCATTTCCAGGACTTCAAGTCCGACTATATGAAAATAACCGTTTTCCCTGAATCCCTTCACTAAAATATACCCTGCTCACACTCCAACAGATCGTCAGGTCCCAAGTTCATTCGTCTCCATTCACTCCTATCTAACACGCTCATGCAACGCTTGCGGAAGTCCAAGCCCCTCACCCACAAAACCTCCTTTACCCCCTCTTTCCAACCCTTTCGAGGACGACCCCAAACCCCTTTTCCTTCCCCTATAGATTTATGTGCTTTCCATGTCTTCTACTTTGATCCATTCTCTCTAAATGACCAAACCACCTCAACAACCCTCTTCTGCCCTCTGACTAATGCTTTTATTAACTCCACACCTTCTCCTAATTTCCACACTCCGAATTTTCTGCATAATATTTACACCACACATTGCCCTTAGACAGGACATCTCCACTGCCTCCAACCGTCTCCTCGCTGCTGCATTTACCACCCAAGCTTCACATCCATATAAGAGTGTTGGTACTACTATACTTTTCATTATTTCATTATTTCATTATTTCCTGAGTTGTAGGCCACCCATGCCAGTTTTACTGTTTGTGCACATTTACAGTAGTCATTCAGTCTAATTTTCCCAGGATTTAGTGTTTTGTGTTACTTAACATATTAAGTAAAGTGTAGTTAACAATGCTTCTAAAGCAAAAGGTGGTGCCAAGAGGAAATGTGTGGTTCTCAGTGCTAAGAAGAAATGAACTAATAAAGAAGGTTGAGTCTGGTGTCTCAGTGGCATGGGTATGTGAGGAATTTGGTATTAAGAAGCAAGTATAAATTTACAGACTATGCTGTTTAGCATAAATGCTAGTGGAGCTTTATAGTTCCTCTGACTTTAAATAAAAATTATTCTGAGTCATCACTATCAGTAATAGCAATTTACATCTCATCTCTCCATTACAGAAAGTTGAATAAAATTACTGTAAATTATGTACAGTAACTATAAAATTTCTCCATGGGGAAGTGGAACAGAATTCTTCCTCCATAAGCCATGCGTGTTGTAAGAGGCAACTAAAATGCCGGGAGCAAGGGGCTAGTAACCCCTTCTTCTGTATATATTACTAAACTTGAAAGGAGAAACTTTTGTTTTTCCTTTTGGGCCACCCCACCTCAGTGGGATACGGCTGGTACGTTGAAAGAAAGAAAGAACTATAAAATTACTATACAATACAGTAATGTACTGCAGGTTACCGAGAATACCCATATTCTCAGTGTCTGGTTGCCTTCTGCACTAGCAGACCAAGTCTGCTAGTTCACAATACAGTTGTCTAATCTTGAAAAATGAATTTCACAATTTGGAAGTTTCAGACAATCGGCGTTATCATACACTACCTCTTCCCTATTAGTCCATTAATGAGAAGGTCCACTGTAATTATTATCTGAACAAATGTGAGGCATTAGCATGTGCAAAAAATTTGACATGTATGTAAAAAATAAGTGAAGTAATAATAATAATTGTGTATGCAAGGATATCAAAAACAATAATTTGAAAGTAAAAGAAGACAACTGCTCTCATTGAAGATAAAATGAATCTATTATTTCTGGCTGCTGTTTGACCTTAAACATGTTTGTTTTGAAGATAGAATGAAAGTATTATTTTGGCTGCTGTTTGATCTTACACATTTGTTTCATTTGCCACACCTTATAGTAGTACAAGAATATTAAGGCTATGTTTGATATCTATATAAAAATTATATACATTATAATAATACTATATTAAGTTTAGGCTTAGCTGTATGTCGATGCCTAAATATATTAAAAAAAAAAAAAAAAGGTATCGAGCAAAATTGTACATGTGCCTTTGTTTATGTATGTCCTTGTTCTTAAAGATTTAGCTGTGTAATGTACGTAGAATGTCTGCGGGTATTAGCCCCATTAATATTATAGAAATTTAAATTAGTTCCTTGGATTCATTAGGAAGTTTGAATTGCTTGACAATCATGATGTAAAAAATACCTATGGATGTTAATTTCCTTGCGATGTTCCCTGTGTGAGTGGCAGTCAGGGCGGCGAGATGTCAGACTTGGCTAAATGTAACTCACAGCCTATTCTTTCCTAAAAATGATGCAGTCCTAGCACTAAAACTGTGATAGTCATATCAGAACAAGGATTTTTTTCATGATTACTATCTAAAATAATTTTCACACTGACTGCAATGATCATGAGTCTGGCATTTCTGCTTATGTGTAAAGAACTTTGGAATTTTAGATCACTTTTATTTTCTTCTTGAAATTTATTACAAATAAATATAAATCTAGATATTGACAACTACCTGTATTTGAAGCAATATTAATAGTAGATGCATGAAATTTCACGTTATTCCTTAAAGTCTGTACAAACATACAAAGCCTTCTCCTCAAAAAATTTAAACATGTTTATGCCTCAGGAACCAGAAAATAAATGAAGATTTTCTGTAAAGACTCTCTGTGTCAGTGTTTGTGTACTTTATATAAGCTCTGTAGTTGCTCATATTTCAATTGTTTATATTTAAATTAAATATCTACATAGAATCCAAACTTGTAGCAACTACACATAAAAAAATTAAAAAATACACACACAACCACAGTTTTTTTTAAGGAGCTTGATTGTGCATTTTTCATTGTGCAGCGAGGCATCCATGTATCACGTGACTTGAGGGTGACTGCATCTTACCGTGCTGAAGTGACCCATGATTCTAGAGTTCCTCACGCTTGCTCGCTCACTCATCTCCAAATTCACAATTCTTCTCTATTGAGTTAAGCTACTTATGACTTTCAGTAGCATTTGTTACTATACTTTGTAATTAAAATAAGCTGTGATACACTGACTCCAAGTACAACACTCAATGTTACTGTACAATCACAAGTTTGTATGAAGCAATACTTTTTCAAATACTATAAACGTGAGTAAACACAGATGTGGTTGTTCTCGTTCACATGATGTAGGTTTTACTGGTTATGATAATAAACATACTGGGTTGACTGTGTATCTCTTTCCATACAAGTGAATATAATCTAAGTATGCATTAAAACTAGATGGATGCCATATACCCTGGACCATAAAAGCATTGGACACTACAGTATATGTCAAATGATTCAAACAAACGCCTGACTGCATTTGTGTCTGGTTACTTGTTTACTGTATTTCATTACAACCCTGGCTTTAAGGATACATCAGTGTACATCACAATTGGGTAAATGTAATGTCTCTAGGCTTATTTACTCTAAACCATTTGAGTTTTTCATAATTCTAATTGACTGACTGAATGAATGAATGAGAAAGTGAGTGAATGAGAGTGAGTGTGCATGCATGAGGGGGTGTGCATATGTGCACATTAAAAAAAATAGCAATAAACGATTCTAACTTTTTCAAGAAGTAGGGTGGAGACTCAAACTGGGGTCAGGTATAATGCTGGTCCACCATTCAAGCTAGGGAATTGGAGTTACTCTTTTCTTCCTTGGATGAAATCTGATTCCTCAGATGCTGTATGAGCCTCATAGGTTTAATGCTACTGCATGAAAATAGTAATAATAATAATTTTTTTTTTTTAACACATTGTCCATTTCCCACCGAGGCAGGGTGACCCAAAAAGAAAGAAAAGCCTTTCATCATCATTCAACACTCGCCATCACTCAGACATAATCACTGTCTTTGCAGAGGCACTCAGGCACAACAGTTTAGATGTCCCTCCAAACTGCCAATATCCCAAACCCCTCCTTTAAAGTGCAGGCTTGTACTTCCCACTTACAGAGCTCAAGTCCAGCTAACCGGTTTCCCTGAATCCCTTCACAAAATATTACCCTGCTCACACTCCAACAGCTTGTCAAAAGTCCCAAAAATCATGACTTATGGGTTTAGCACTTAGTTTTGATTGTAATAATATTTTTTTTTTTAACATGTCGGCCATTTCCTACGACTGAAGGGCAGGAAATAATAATAATAAAATAATAATCAGTGATAAACAGAAAATATGAGTAGTAGGACTCACGAAATCGTAATGACATGATTGCAAACAAACCATACCATGGACAGGGATAGAACCCACGATCAGAGTCTCAAAACTCCAGATCGTCGCGTTAGCCACAACGGTCTGGAGTTTTGAGATTCTCTGATCGTGGGTTCTATCCCCACCTGTGGTATGGTTTATATGAATAGTAGTAATGGAGAAAGTGAGATAACAAGGTGGGATATGAATATTTTGTTACAAGAAGTATTTTCTGAAAGCAGAAACTGATGAATATGGAGACCATATAAGAGTTTTTTTCTTCTTAAGAGTGCAGTATAATATGAATACAAAGCATGTGGCCAGTAGGTGAAATGTAGTAAGAATACGGCAGGTGCAAATGAGATAAAAAAAAAGATACCCCTCAGATGGGTGATAAATGGGAAACATGGTAAGTTGCAGAAGTCACCCCTTAGATAGGAGTTACAATGGAAAGCATGGTGTTGGAGTTGCAAAAGTCACTCCTTAGATGGGAGTTATTAAGAAAACATGGTTTTGGAATTACAGAGGTCATCCCTCAGACAAAAGTTATTATGTGAACCATAATGTTATAGTTATATGAAAGTAACTCCTTAGACAGGAGTTACTATGTGAAACAAGATGTTGGAGTCATAAAAGTCATTCATCAGTTTGAGTAACTACAACAACTACATTAATGATACATCCTGAATGTGCTTGAGACCTCTGTATAGCAATGGTTTGTCATAAGAAAACATTTTGGCAGGCAAGATTAGGCTGTGATAAAAAGCCACATTTTAATTATATATTTTGTATAATTTATCAGCACTATATCCATCACAGTAGAGCATGTTATATAAATTTATCGAGTGGTCATAACTGTAGTGAGGTAGTGTCTTTTCTCTTCACCACCAAGGATACCAATATCAGCTACAACTTCTTCTATACCCACAGTATGCCAGCCTTCTTCATCCACTTCACTGTTGTACTCCAATCCTAAGTCATTCAACACCTGGGAAATATAGTTATATTTATAACAGATTAAGAATTCCAAATTTAACTGTGAGCAACTTTAGAGGAAAATAACAAATGTATTGACCACAGTTTATTCAATTTTTGGCTAGACAGTTTCCTCAAGATTAAGGAAGTATGGGCCCAGAGCTATTATACAGTGCCACCTGGTAATGTACTGGTGGTACATACATAGCAGCACATTAGAATAAACAGGCTTTTTATGAAGTAACAAGTAGGAAGCTTTGACACTAAGAATATCTTCGTTTAATTATATAAAAAATACGAATAAAATTCATTCTATGAATCTTTGTATTAAACATCAGTTATGCAAATTTCACTTGAGTATATTAAAAATCATGTTACGTTTTGCGAACATAATAAATTACGATTCCTAATAATTTCTATCTATTAGGGAACATGAGTTTATACAGTGACCCCTTAACGATCACTCCAAATTCGACCATTATGTAAGTGTATTTAGAAGTGCCGTTGTACGGTTTTTGGGGTCTGAAAGGACTAATCAAACTTCACAATATTCTATGGAAAATTCGTCAGTACTTGCACCTGAACATACTACTGGAATGAAAAAAGTTCGTTAACCGGGGGTCCACTGTACTTGTTAAGGTGATCACTGACTGGGCAACTGTAAAGTTTACAATGATCCTATGGATATGTGACCCAGCCTGGCCTAGAATATAAACTGAAGGTCAAATGTGGTAACTATCCTGATATAGCATATTAGACATGTCATGGCCCTTACCACATAAAAACAGGGAGTAACCTACATAGATCACCACTCGATGAGCCACCAGTTCAAGAGCAGATAATTATCTAAATCATGACAGTGGTTGTTATCACAGGGACAAATAGGTTCCTGATGCATGTGTTTAATTACAAAAGGAAGCTTGTGATGTTAAATATGCTCTTCATGTGCTTGCATACATTTACAACAATCAGTATGTTTGCTGGCCAGCACAGACATGCTTAAGCCATTCTCTAACCTTAGAATTCAGGGTTTTGCAAATGGCCTGTATATGAGATCCTCTACCTGCATCCACACTGATGAAGGTATCTAGCAATTCGACTGAATATTACATATAAATCAAGTATAACATGTACATAACACCAACCTCTCTATTGTTCCACAGAAAAGATATTTATTATTCAGATCCACTAGTGAAGAAGCAAATGAACTGATCTTATATGTCAAAGAAGCTAGAAAAATGTCCTTAAATATATATGAGTGAAACTGATAAAAACCAGCCACCAAACCCCTACTTATGATTCAAACACTAATTCACTTACCGTTTCATTTTCATTCATAAGAGCAATGTTGTGGAGCACACAGGTTGCTTTTACAAGCTTTTCTTCATCTTCTACATGACCATCAACCATTTGCATACGTCTGAACCTAGATTTAAATACTGTCATTGCATTGGTGGTCAATTTGTGAGCCTCCTGGTGATTCTCATTGTACAATGCCTCCTGTTAAGAAAATAATAGTAAACAAAGATATTCACGCATAACATTACCAATATCCTGTGGCTACTAAATTTTTCTAATCTCAGCATTTATCAAGATCACTTCACTGAAAAACTAGTGAAAGAAAATATTCTAAATAGTTACATTAAGTACATAATGGGTGATAAGCCTGTAGGGATCATACAGTGCCTGGGGATATGGTAGGCTCTCAGGTTTGATCCAAGGAAAGGGAGAATAGGTTTAATTCCTTGAATCAAAATGCTCTCATAGGCATCAAGATACCTCCCTTGAGGGGCCAAGAAAATTACAGTTTTATTAAACTGTATGAAGATATTATTAAACTGTATGAAGATATAAAGTTTTTCAAAGCATAATTTTACACATTTGAAAAGTAGGCAAAAATTTGTTTATACATATTCTCAGTGCTGTATGACCCTAGTGGGTGTAGCGTTTGGTTATGATTGAAATAATAATTATACATATTCTGCAGCTTTAAGCTAACCTGGTATGACAACATTTCAGTCATGTGTGGAGTCAACAGGGCTGGTGCCAAAGGGTATACAGCTGGAGCAACTAAGTGTGTCTCTGCACTTGTAAGATTCTGGATGGTTAACCAGGCACTTGATTCCTATTACACAGTGACAAAGTGTTTCAGTGGAAGCACATAAAAATTTTGAAGTACACTACTTTGAATGTGTCAATTTTCTTAAGGGCAATATTTCAATACAAAATGGCTAGTAAACATTATTGACTTCAATCAAAAATAAGTTAGTACAACATTAGCTGTATAATACAAAATCTACCTGGAAAATCTGTATCCGCGTTCCTGTCTTTGGGGAATCTAAGTGAATATCCCGGAATACAAGTCTGTGATCAACAATGAACTGAAGAACAAAAGCACATTTAGTTCCAGTTTCTCCATTGGCATACACATATTTGCAAGCATCATCTACAAGAGGCAGAGTCATGTGAATCAGAGAGGCATCCATGGCACCAAACACTCCTGGGAACCCACAGTCCTGCTTAATAATCTCAGCTATTTGTACCCTAGTGAAGAAAAAACACCAAGAATCAACAGCACATTGTATTAGCAAATGCAACATATTTTACATTATATTAAATGGAATACATACATAATAACTAAGAAATAGGTGTCTTTAACATCCACCCACATGATTGGAAAATTATAAGAAAATTAAATAATTGATGCAGGAAGTCAGTATTTGATAAAATTCACACACTTGTTTTACAATAGGGTTTATTTCCTAATAATGTGAATAACTACAGTACTACGTTATCCATGGAGGCAAAGAAGGGAAATGTACAGGAGTATAGTGGTACCAACACTTATATGGGTGTGAAGCATGGGTTGTAAATGGCACAATGTTGTAAATGCTGGAGGCACTGGAGATATCCTGTCTTAGGGCAATGAGTGGTGTAAATATTATGCAGAGAATTCATAGTGTGGAAATTAGGAGGAGGTGTAGAGTTACTAAAAGTATCAGTCAGAGAGCTGAAGAGGGGTTGTTGATGTGGTTTGGTCATTTAGAGAGAACAGAACAAAGTAGAATGACTTGGAGAGCATATAAATCTGTAAGGAAAGGAAGGTGGGGTAGGGGTCATCCTCAAAAAGGTTGGAGGGAGGGGGTAAAGGAGGTTTTGTGGGTGAGGGGCTTGGACTTCCACCAAGCATGCATGAGCATGTTAGATAGGAGTGAATGGAGACAAATGGTTTTTGGGACCTGACAAGCTGTTGGAGTGTGAGCAGGATAATATCTTGTGAAGGGATTCAGGGAAACCGGTTAGCCGGACTTGGGTCCTGGAAATGGGAAATACAATGCCTGCACTTTAAAGGAGGGGTTTGGGATATTGGCAGTTCAGAGGGACATCTAAACTCTCATATCTGAGTGCCTCTGAAAAGACAGTGATTATGTATGAGTGATGGTGAAAGTGTTGAATGATGAAAGTTTTTTCTTTCTTTCTGGGATTTTTTTTCTTTTTGGGTCACTTTGCCTCAGTGGGAAACGGCCAACATGTTAAAAAAAAAAAACTAAAGTACTTGCTAGCACTCACCTTTCCTCAATAGGAGGCCAAATAATATACTTATCTAACTGCTTTAGAAGGAACTCAGCAAACTTGACAATTACTTCTGTGAATCTAGAAGCCTTCACTTTAAATCTGTAGAAAATAAACATTACTAATAAGCAAGAAATGGCATGGGAGTTGTTGAACATTTGTTGTAATCTGGATGCCAACCAAGTTCACTTAATGGCATAAAGTATGAGGTCTTTAATTAGGTACCTGTTTCATAAGAAAACTCTCCTTCCTTGATGGGGTGGCCTCAGTACCTTGGGCAAGTATTTAAAACACTACTACAACTTAGTGAAGAGTATATGAGAAACAGCCAGAAATACCTGAACCAATAAGTGCTTGGGTTGAACATAGATTATCACACTGTTTTCCATAACATGTGGCCCATATATATCTCTTCAAAATTATAAATACTGTCGGAGCTTGGATTTGTTACTTTATCCCGATAATATTACACTTTAAATCTACTAGGATGTACAGTATTGACTTATTACAATATTCATCCCTTGTTTATTAATATTCTGTATGACTTCTATGGGTTTAGCACTTATCTGTGAATATTATAATACAATACATGTGTTTACTTTTGTTAGTCAAACACTACTTTCCTGAATCCTAGCCATTTGGATCCTGAATATCTCTAAACACAATATTAATCTAACAAACTTTAGTGAAAAATACTGCAAGTGCTATCTTACTTCGTACTGGCTGAAGTCAGACTCTCAGTAGAGCCAAGATAATATAAAGCAGCTAATACTTGGTGATCTAGTGGCTCCTTTTCCGGTGATGTTAATTCACCAGTGTCTTGTCCAATCGCTTTCTCTTTCTGCCACTCATCAACTAGAAACTATTGGAAAAATATATATAATAAAATTACTGTATGTTATGTAAATTATTCAATACTATCAGTACAACTTATGTCAAGATAATGCAACAAAATTTTAAATGAAAAGCTTATTATACAAACTGTGCTTTTTCAAAAAGGCAATAAAGGCACATGTGAATGGATAAATAATTGAACAAACAATAAATATACAAAAAAATCAGCACACTAAAAGTCCAACTTTTTTTCTTAGGCCATAGGAAGACCAAGTAGTTTCTTTCAATTTTTTTTTTTTTGACACAGCAGTTTCCCACCAAAATGGTATAACCCAAAGAAGAAAACACATTTACCATCACTCATTCAATCCAATAACTTTTTTGCCGACATGTGCAGATATCATAATTCAAATCACCTTTCACAACCCATTTTTCAAAGAGCAGGCACAAGTAATCACAGAAAAGAATTACTGGAAATTGTAATTATTATGTTATATTTGAATGTAATTAACAATGAACTACTTTCTGTGCATTTCAATGAGCTATGCAGGAACCAATATAACAACTGATTACAAAGAGTCTTCACTTAACCTCTGCGAGGCATCTAACCATGGGTGGGAGTGATGAGTGTCTGCAAAACTTAATAAGTCATGCCTACCTACTCAACCAGATGTTAACTCCATCTCATAAGTTGGGTAGAATGTCACTAATGTTCTCTCTCTCTACCTTTGCTACATGTTTAAAGTGCAGTACTCCCTCATCGCTCAAGCTAATATCTATAAACTAAGGTGTGTGAAGCTGTCTAACTCTAAGCTTTAAACATGATTTCACTATCTTTACTGCTTTGATCCTCTGCACCATTCCAGCTGCAATTTAACCTCTTACACTCTGCTGGTAGGTTATGTATGAATGAGAGTTATCTCCTAAGTTAGCACCTGATCCTCTGCTACTGCCTGCATCAACACTCCTGTGTACCACCATTTTATTTCATGTGTTTAGCTCTTGATCAAATTAATTTTTTTTTCCATTCATTTTTCATAGTCTGCTTCATTTAAGATAATTATACTCCATTTTTGCATTTTTTATTCTCTATCTTGTAATTAAAGTTTACAATTTGGTGTTACATTATCTTTGCTTTAACCCTACTTGATTATTATTACTAAGAGGTTGTATTCTTTACAGTTATGCACAATTCAAGAAAGAAAAATATCAAAAGTGGAATGATTAAGCAAAGAGAATATTTTTAAACATACATTTCAGTAAGTAGTAATACCAAGATGTTTGTAAAGACAAACAAAGAGGTCTCTTGCATATACGTAATGCCTTTATTTTAAATATGATAACTGAAATTTTGAAATTAAATGAAATATACCTGCACCTAAAATGCCGGGAGCAAGGGGCTAGTAACCCCTTCTCCTGCATAAATTACTAAATTCAAAAAGAGAAACTTTCGTTTTTCTTTTTGGGCCACCCTGCCTCGGTGGGATACAGCTGGTTTGTTGAAAGAAAGATTGAAAGATACCTGCGCTTCTCATCAACGGCAAAAATTTGAACAACATTGCTAAATCTAAAACACTTACCTGAAACAAAGGTTTTGTGACTCTAAAAGTGTGTAGAAAATTGACATCAGTTAGGTAGGTATCCCAGTGAGGAAAATTTAATAATCTACCACCTCGAGACTTCTGGTTCTTGTTAAACTGAAAGAATTTAATCCAGGTATTACTCTCTTAGCCATATACAAGTGTAGTATATGCATATTTCAAGGCATCATTAAAATTATGTGATCTCTTAATCAAAACACATGTTTATGAACTAGGCATAATTTGATAACTTTATTATGCTGCCTGTCCCCATCCTGTGAGTGGTTGTAATAAGCTTATAATTCAATAAGGAACTGGGCCCAGGAACTAGACAAACTTAAAAAGAAATCCTCATTTACTAATATGAAATGATTATGAAGATCATATGTAGTGAAAACCTGACATATGACCACCAAGTTGTAGCTAAAGACACATGAGCAAACATTTAGGTCATTTTTTTTCCACAATAAAATGTCATGAATATTTGCTCATGTGTCTTTAACCACACAAGATCATATGTATTAATATTTATAAAATAATTATTACAAATAGAAAATGCTCACAAGTTACTTGAGAGAAACAATATTACAATCAGTCTTTATTCACAGTTTCCCATTTACTGTTGAAGGAACGAACCTATTTCCACAGGAAAAAACAAGGTATATATTCACTGAATCACAAAATGAGCCCAGATCTGAAATAACACTTCCTTACTTTATTTTCCCTCTTTGCTGATGGACCCACCTTTGACAGACTTCCTCTTTGACTTTTTGACAGCAACTGATTTATTACACAAACTTTGATAATCCTTCCTTTAGCACTCCTCACAACCCTTCCTAACTTTACCTTTATTATCATCTCCACCCTTATTTATCCTTAGATTCTGCATCAGTTCCTACCTTGCAATACTGTATGATCCTAGTAGGTTTAGCATTTCCTTTTGATAGTAATAATGTATAACTACATTTGTGATCACATCTCCTGTATACATTACTAAAGCTAAAAAAAAAAAATTGTTTTTCTTTTCGAGTCACCCTGCCTCGGTGGGATACGGCCAGTTTGTTGAAAGAAGAACTGCATTTGCATACCGAAGATTCACAGAACCTCTAGGAATGTAACCCCAGGAATTTGGGTGGCCAACTGTACTAACAATAATAATTTAGAAAAATAATAATTTAGAAAAAACACTTCATAACTTCAAAATGAAATTCCTAGGTGATTAATGAATAAGAGATAAACTGCAAAATACATATACAGTGGACCCCCGGTTAACGATATTTTTTCACTCCAGAAGTATGTTCAGGTGCCAGTACTGACCGAATTTGTTCCCATAAGGAATATTGTGAAGTAGATTAGTCCATTTCAGACCCCCAAACATACACGTACAAACGCACTTACATAAATACACTTACATAATTGGTCGCATTCGGAGGTGATCGTTATGCGGGGGTCCACTGTACTAAAATTTTCAGTGAAGTCCAAAATTATGTAGAAATTATGGTGTCACCTTCATGGAAGAGCTGTACTAATTTTTCAGAATTATTAACTAAGGTATGTATTCTTGAAAGAATGATTTCAGAATAAAAGCAGTAAGGTTTCTTACCCATTTTAATAGGTTTTTTTCATGGCTACAGTGATCTGATTCCTTTGGCAGTTGAATGTATATCCTTCGTTCACCCTCTGCTTGACCATCTCTGAGTGCCAAACGTAGGAGATTTGATTTCAACTTTTTCTCTTGTTGAGAATTCATCTCCACCTGTTTAATATATACAAAGCAAAGAAGAGTATTACTGTAGTTCCTACATAATACATACAGGCTTTCAATATAAATAAATTAAGAATTCTTTGCACCTAGAAAGTCTGTTTAAATATTTTCTTTACCACTCACTGTGCTACATGCACTGCATACAAGATTACACATTTTTATCATAAGAACTTTATATGCATCATTATGACTTAAATTTCATGAATATTAAATGTATTATAGTATTAACAGTGTAGTGTACTACACATTAGTAGTATCTACTCTATGAGGTAAAACTTTTTAACAAACATTTCTGGACATACAGTGGACCCCCGACTTACGAACAGCTCCCAACTCGAACAATTATGTAAGTGTATTTTTGTTAGTGCTTTTGTAGGTGTATTTTTGGGGGTCTGAAATGGACTAATCTAATTTACAATATTCCTTATGGGAGCAAATTCGTTCGGTAACGGCACCCGAACAGCCTTCTGGAACGAATTAATATCGTAAGTCAGGGGTCCACTGTATATTTTTCTGGAGCTATGACCTGTTTCAGGGTTGCATCTTTTCGAATGCCACTTTTTGGAACAATGTAAATGGCTTACCTGTACCATACACCCAATACATCCAAGCTCTGCCACCTTATTACACGTACCACATACTGTACATGTACTGCATAAATTTCACTAATAGTTAACCTTGGAAGTAAGAGTTCCAGATTTACATATCTCATTGTGTGCCCATATCTCCCTCCTTTATCTGTTATGGGTTTCAGGGATCACTGCCCTCATTGCCTGGTTCAAAACCAAGACTCTTAAATTATTAAGGAAACATTTCATACTGAATGTAAGATTTAGCTGAATTCTATGATTTTGTCTCCAAACAAGTACATTTTACTGACAGTTAATAAAGCAACCTGCCAGCTGTTAACATCAACATAAAGTATTAATTAAAAATAAACTACAGAAAATAAATTCTATATACTGTAGTGTCAAACAAATGCAACAGTTTATTAAAAGAAAAGGACATGAATCTTATAAAGCTTAATTAAAATAATTAGCATAACTTACCTTAAAGTCAGGAAATTTAATAACATCTTTAAGAAATATCTTTGCAGGACAATTTACTTTCTTTGACAGATGACCATTCGGCTCCTCTTCTTTTGTCAGCACATTCTAAAAGAAAATGCATTGTATTATTACAGCATTATTATTATTATATTCCTAAGAAAACACTATACTTATAGGATCAATCTTGATCTGAGGAAAGGGAGGGGTAGCTCAAATTCCTTGAATCAAGTTTCCTTCATTAGCCCTGGAAAGGAGAAAATCCACTAAGAGTGTCCAGTTAATTGAAATGAGCAGAATCTCAACCTATCCACAATATCTGTTTATCTCTCTAGACATAATTGATGTTCTATTATCCTAGGCACTCATCTAACTTGAGAGGGTGATGCTAAACATAATCTTCTAATCCTTCTTAAATTGGCTTTGCCAGGATCTCTCTCTCTGTTTCCCATCAGGTGAATGTAAGGAGGTACAAAGGCACAGGAGAAATAATCGACATACAATCCTAAGCTGGGTGGATGTGGTAGGACCTCATGGAACAAGATGATGAGGAATAGTTATAAAAGGTCTTTCAGAAAGACTTGATTTGCAACACCTGTCACTTGTCAGACGAGTTTCAGAATAGATACCAAACAGGGATATATCAACAAAAATATAACAGTCTCTCCACTCACCACCGAGGCTAACAAGGAAACACACGAAATGCACCATAGGCTCTAGGTGTAATAGAGATATAGAAGCAGGTAACCATCCAAGAGCCTAGGAACAGCCAAAGAACTAAAAGGGTATGTACCATCTGTTGCCTGCCTGACCTAAGCTTAATATGACCAGCTGAATGATTCAATAGGACTAATATTGAATAACATGATTTACCTTTATTCATCACCAAAGAAACATATTGTTCCCTGATATGCTGCAGCTACAAGAGAGGGTTTAACTTCTAGATTAGTGGAAACAAGAACATGGTCTCCATGCATAAGATATACTTGGAAGCAGCACTAAGTCTGCATCCACCTTGGCATGGAAAGCCCCAGCCAGTACTGCCCAAGGCATCTGCCAAAAAAACAGCAATCCCTATAACAAAAAAAGGGAGTTTAACCTTATAATTTATAATAATAATAATAATAATGATAAATCTTTTATTTCACAGGTACATGATACAACTGATACAGATCTAGCTGATATCACTGACATATTATATAAAAAGCCCCTGGTTATACAGACTATTTCAGGCAACTTAGGTCAATCTTATTCCCCAGGATGTAACCAACAACAGTCATCTAACATGCAGGTATCTACTTACTGCTAGGTGAACAGAGGCAGCAAGTGTATAGAAACACTATCAATGTTTCACCTGTGTCAGGGTGGAAAGGGACATTTGGTAAAAAAAAAAAAAATTAATGGCAACAGTGGGGTTCATCACATCCCTTATACTCAGTATGAGTTCAGGGTTGGAATTCTTTTCATCAGTGGTGTATGGTAATGTTCTAACCTCACACCTGTAGGAGTCGTCCTAGGAAAGGTTGGAGGGGAGGGGTAGAGGAGGTTTTGTGTGAGAGGGGGTTTTTCCTTCCAGCACGCATGCATGAGTGTGTTAAGTAGGAGTGAATGGAGACAAATGGTTTTTGGGACTTGACGAGCTGTAGAAGTGTGAGCAGGGTAATATTTTGTGAAGGGATTCAGGGAAACTGGTTAGCCGGACTTGAGTCCTGGAGGTGGGAAGTACAATGTCTGCACTTTAAAGGATAGGTCTGGGATATTGGCTGTTTGGAGTGATATCTAAACTGTCATATCTGAGCACCTCTGCAAAGACAGTGATTATGTATGAATAATAGTGAAAGTGTTGAATGATGATGAAAGTTTTTTCTTTCTTTCTGGGTTACCCTACTTCGGTGGGAAATTGTCAATGTGTTTAAAAATAAAAAAGCAATAATTCCTTTCTCCTTATCAAAATGCACTGAAAAACTGCTGAATTCATTATGATGCTGAAGATGAGATATTAAATCTTATATTATTTTTAGATGGAATGAAAAATTATGTAGTACAAGAATGATAACAATGATGTATGCATCAAAAAAATTTCCAACAGTAAAAAAATAGCGTTTGCACCCTACAGGAACCATACACCCCTATGTGTCTAGGCAATGTCTGCAAAAGTTAACGTCTTAAACTTACAAGGTGGTAATCATACAGAATGACCTGTTGTACTGCTATGCCAATTTGTAAAATGTACTCCAAGATAAATCTACTAGCTAGGTATATTAATGTGATGGCTATTTAAGTAGGCATGGAAAAGCTAGAAAAAATGAACAGTATTTGATACAAAAAATTACAGTTAACAAATAAAACACTGCACTTGTTCCTTTAAATCAAAATACAGTATGCATAAAATGAAATTAAATAGCTCTGTCACTTTATTATAAAAATAAGAAAGTTTGTAATTACCTTTCTTTTCTCATGGTTATGTTTCTTTTGGTATGTACTTCTGTAAACACCATACTGACACTCCAGCACTTTAGTGCCATTAGTTATGTAGGGAACACCATCAAACTCTGGTAGAGTATTTTCCCTTAACTCTTCATGCTGCCACAAGATCTTACGATTCAGAACACACCAGTCTGAAAGTTGCAGCTGTAGTAGTAAACTGAATATGTGGATATATATGGAAGAGCAGATAACATGTTCTGTTTGGTTCTATATGGAGGTTATCTACTGAAAAATTTAATACTACTTTTGCTTGAAATGTCACTAACCCTATTGCAAAAGAAGAGGTAAGGACAGAAAAGACAGAATGCTGTATTTCCACTACCCATTCTCTCTTTCATAATTACAGATTAATTCCACACGACATCATGGGGTGAGCACCCAACATACTCTCACTCAATCATGTTCCAGTACTAGTGACTAGAAATAAAACTGTGTATATGTATTTGAAGTATGACTTTACATCATTATTGTTATTTTTATTATTCTTCTTATTACTGTTATTCTTCTTCCTCTTTCAATAAATTGGCTGTATCCCACCAAGGCAGGGTGGCCCAAAATGAAAAATAAAAGTTTCTCTATTTCAATTTAGTAATACTATACAGGAGAAGGGGTTACCAGCCCCTTGCTCCAAGCATTTTAGTCGCCTCTTACGACACACATGGCTTACGGAGGAAGAATTTTGTTCCAATTTCCCATGGAGATTACTGTTACTATTATTGTATATTATTATTTTATAACTACGTATATGTACTAAAATAATGTACTACTAACTACTACTACTACTATTATTACTGTACCATACAACCATGTACAAATGTACAGTATCTACAGTGAAATGTACAGTATCTACAGTGAAATGTTTTGTCATTTACTGCATAGATTATTTTGACCTGTCTCTAAATGGTTGGAGGTTTGGACACTAAAAGCAAATGTTGTAGAGTATGACTCCTGTCTTTGCAGTAGATGAATATTATTCATGAGAGATACTACTTACCCTCTCTTCCAAAACTCCGCTGCACCTTGTAGCAGACAAAACGAGATGATGTCCTCTGCTGAAACAGTCTTACAGTTTCATTTGCCTTTTCCAAAGTGAGAACATAGCCACAATTGGGTTTAACCATATAATCAAAGTAACCAGTTCCCATTACTGCTTCAGCGATCATTTCTCCACTTACCATCTCATCCTTAACACTAACTTCTACTGTATCCTCATTAGTATCTATTTTAACTTTTTCATGAATACCATTCACAGCATTATTTTCAGAGTTCTTATTTGCTTCTCTCATTGACAAATGATATTTTCTAAAAGCTCTTTTAGCAGGAGGTGGATATATTACAGTATTCTTATTAACATCATGATTATGAGTTTTAAAGTACTTAACTGAAACAGAACCATCACGACATTCCTTCACTAGCATCCTTGCAGGGCAAATGATACCAGACTTTACTCTTCCTTTCCTCCACTTTTTTGATGAAACTCTACCTGTATCACTGGATGCATCTGAATACCTGTCTGGTCCACTGTACTGACATACAAAGCATAAGTATGCTTTACCATCATTAGATGTTATACTGTGCCTTGTGCTGAAATATGAAAAAGACTTTACCTCTTCATCCTCCTTCCAAAGTTTGAATTCAGTAAGTGAAGTGAAATGCTTCTCTAATACATTAACCTCCATATCTGTATGATCACTCTCCATGTGTTTCATCATAGATGAAATATGAAAAAACACTTTTTCACATGATGGATGAATACACTGTGTTTTTCTTAACTTGCCTCCAACACCACAAGATTCCATGTGCCGCTTTAAGCTCTGCAAATGGCCATACACTGTATCACAGTTTTGGCACTTGAAACCATGTATATTATTAGGATAGGGTTCATCTATATCAGGATGATCTTTAGCAATGTGCTCCATCATCCTGGATGTGTGGAAGAATTCCTTTGTGCATGCAGAGTGAATGCACTGTGTTTTCCTTAATTTCCCTCTTTTACCACATGTATGTGTATGAGACTTCAGACTTCGTTCATGAGAATATTCTCGATCACATTTTGGACACTTGAAACTGGTAACCTTTGCAGGTTCAACATATTCTATGTCAGGATGCTCTTCTTTAACATGCTGAATAAGTCTGTACTTATGGAAAAACTCTCTTTTACAAAGTGGATGAATGCATGGTGTTTTCTTCACTTTACTTCGGTTTCCACAAGATTTTTCATGGGTTAAGAAACTGGACAAATAAGTAAAAGTATGCAAACAATTATGGCAACTATAGTTTGGGATGGGCTCTAGCACTGCCTTTGTTTTTGGGTGCTCTTTCATCACATGACGCTTCATAATAGATTTTTGAGTAAAGTGCTTCCTACAGGAAGGATATATACACTTTATTTTATTTACAATACCAAGTTGACTGGTACTCTTGAGAGTGACTGATTTACCACAGAGTGCTTCATGATAGTGCAAAACTGACAGATTAGTAAACATACGCTCACAATTACAACAAATATACTCAGGATTAATGAAATTTGGATTTGCCTTAAGTTCTGGCCCTTCTTCATCAGTGTGTTCCCTTTCATAATGCTCCATCATTCGAAATTTATGGAAGAATGCCTTCGTACATGTCGGGTATATGCAACGTGTCTTTCTTAAATTACTGACTTTATTGCATATTCTACTATGGGATTCTAAGGTCCACATGTGTGAATACCCTTGATCACAATTCTCACACTTATACCTAAGCTGCCGTCTTGGCCGTGTACATTTGTTTTCAAAACTACTTTGGCTATCATGTACTTCATGCTTGTATTTTACACTTACTAACTCTTTGTGAAGTTTAGTATCTATCAGTTTGTGAGCAGGCTTTATATCATCTTTCTCTTGTTTGAGATGAATAACTTTTATTATGGACTGAGATTCTAAAGCCTTGATTTTGACAATAGGTTGAAGAGCTTTAATTACAGAATCAGGTGAAGCATTAATTACATCATGTAAAAATTCACTATCATCAATTTCATGCTTAAACTGTAGAGGTAGGTTCATTAACTCTGGATCTGGATGAATAGAAATTGATTCACACACAGGCTCAACTCCATGTCTTTCAGCACAATAATTTCCATGATCTTCATTTACCTCTGGATAATTTGTCCTGAAGTGGGTGCTGGCACTTACTGAATTTTTCTGAATACATTCAGTAGCTTCAAATAACTTTTTCTCCAGAGTATTATCCATCATCTTGGGTTCATCCTTTTCTTGGTATCCAGCAACATCATTCTGAGTTGCTCTAATGCACTTGTTTATCTTTAACAAGTCAGTGTCAAGCTTAAAATTACTTATTTCTGTTTTTTCTAAATTCTCATTCCAAGTTACATGATTGTTCAAAAAATTCTCATCCATTTCACTTTCTTCCATCTGAAAAATACAACATAGTATTAATATTGTTATCATAACTAATATTAGTGTCTTGCAAATAAAGAAGTGCCTGGTAACTACATGTTAATTAGATGAGGTGCTTTGGCTTTGATTATTAGATCTACCTTACTTCCTTCTCGTCTCTTGAAGAGGTACCAAAAACAAATATCATTCAAAACACCTTTGTAGTTCCATAACAAAAATGCACCAAACCAATAATGCCTTACCTTATCTAACTTAACCAAAGCAACCTAAATACATTAAACCAAAAACAGCCAAAGCACCTATAAACAGTAGGTCCCTGACTTATGATATACTGCACTTATGATATTGGCACTCTGGAACCAAAGAATCACTTACGAGTGTTGAGCTGCATTACAATTATTGCAAATATTCAAAACAAATTATTTTAAATAAATGCTTCTCTCTCTTATTTTGCAGCCACATGCATTCATGTATTGTGTATGTTCATTGCATGGATGTATAAAGCTCACATAATTTGGCATGGATTAGTAAAGAAGTGTTGTTTAGTATACTGTTGTTTAGTATGTCAGTGGGTGACAGGTGGGGAGGACATGGTAAAGCAGGGAGGATGATGGGTTGCTTGGGAATCTGAAAAAGAGGCCCCTAACTCAAATTAGTGGCCAAGGAAGGATGAGACTAGGGGTGGGTGATATGCCACTGAGGTAGGTGAGTAGCCTTGGGGGTAAAACTCTGGCATTTGGCTAGTGGCAGAGGAAGGTGGGAAAGGCTGAGCCTGGGAAATGGGTGGGTTGTCAGAACCTGGAAAATGGGTGGGCTGTCAGAACCTGGGAATGGGAAAGCCCCAGTCCCTGGCTGGTGAATGAGGGGCAAGGACCAAGGAGTGATTTTTCTTAGAAGGTGGGTTGCCAGAAAGCCTGAGGAGGAAGTGGAGGCCCTGGCCCTAGCCTGGTGACTGAGGGTAAAGAACTGAGGGATGGGTAGTTACCTGGGGAGGTGAGTGGTTTGCAGAGAGCCTGGGTAATGGAAGGCTTGGCCCCAGGTTGGTGACCATGGGAAAGGAAAGGACAAGTGACTCCCTTTCTCTCCTCTCCTTCACCAGTCTGGCCAACTGTACTTAACCCAACCTCCCCATACACTATCCTCACCACTTCTCCACTAACATGATATGCCATGTGCCCAAACACCTTAGGCTTTTGCAGTTATCAGTGAGATGGTGGAGAGCATACGTCAAGTAAGTTGTGTTAGATGTGATAGGAAAGGCAGTGGAAGTGAATGGGAGAGTGGAAGAGAGGGAAGGAATGCAAGAGAGAAAAGTAAGTAAGGAGATAGAAGGGAGAAGGAAGAGGAAGCAGAGAGGGTGACTCATGTGAGTATTATACAATATTTTCAATTTCATTGTTGAACAAGTATATGGAATTAAATACGAAATATTATGACTTGAGAATGCATTTCAGATTATAATATAGGTTTCTAAAGAAAAAATAGGTTTTGAGTTCCTAATGTTCGATTAATGAATGATTTTCACGATCACATTAAGGTCACGAGTGGGGGACTTATTGTATATCTTAGTCACTGCCATGCTGAAATCAGTGCTATAATGGAGTCATATATTAGCTGGCAGATAATGTGCATAAGACTCCATTAACCCATACCCACAACCACGAACTGCTCCATACTATGAATTAACATGGATAAATACAAAATCCTAGGTAGTAGGTTGGTAGACAGCATCCACTCAAGGAGATACTACCATCCTGCCAAGTGAGTGTAAAACGAAAGTCTGTAATTGTTTTACATGATGGTAGGATTGCTGGTGTCTTTTTTCTGTCTCATAAACATGCAAGATTTCAGGTAAGTCTTGCTGATTCTACTTACACTTAGGTCACACTACACATGCATATACAAACATATATATACACACCCCTCTGGGTTTTCTTCTATTCTCTTACTAGTTCTTGTTCTAGTTTATTTCCTCTTATCTCCATGACGAAGTGGAACAGAATTCTTCCTCCGTAAGCCACGCGTGTTGTAAGAGGCGAATAAAATGCAGGAAGCAAGGGGCTAATAACCCCCTTCTCCTGTATACATTACTAAAGTTAAAAAAAAGAGAAACTTTTGTTTTTCTTTTTTGGTTCACCCTGCTTCGTTGGGATACGGCTAGTTTGTAGAAAGAAGAAACACAAAATCCCTTCATAGGAAACACAAAGGAAAGGACTTCATTCAGTTTATAAACCGTGGAGTTTACCTGGAGAGGGTTTGGGGGGTCAACTTTCCTGCGGCTCGGTCTGAGACCAGGCTTCATGGTGGATCAGGGTAAGATCAACCAGGCTGTTACTGCTGGCCACATGCAAACTGACGTACGAACCACAGCCCGGTTGGTCAGGTACTGACTTCAGGTACCTGTCCAGTGCCTTCTTGAAGACAGCCAGGGGTCTATTGGTAATCCCCCTTATGTATGCTGGGAGGCAGTTGAACAGCCCTGGACACTTACTGTGTTGTCTCTCAATGTATTTGTGGCACCCCCTGCTTTTCATCAGGGGAATGTTGCATCTCCTGCCAAGTCTTTTGCTTGCATAGGGAGTGATTTTCGTGTGCAAGTTTGGTACCAATCCCTCCAGAACCTTCCTAGTGTATATTATCATGTATCTCTCACCTGTGTTCCAGGGAATACAGGTGCCTTATCATACTTATGTTTGCTGTGAAAGTTCTTTGTACGCTCTCCAGGTCTGCAATGTCTCCAGCCTTGAAGGGGGCCGTTAGTGTACAGTAGTATCCCAGTCTAGAGAGAACAAGCGATTTGAAGAGGATCATCTTGGGCTTGGGGTCCCTAGTTTTGAAGGTTCTTATTATCCATCCTATCATTTTCCTAGCAGATGAGGTAGATGCGTTGTTGTGGTCTTTGAAGGCGAGATTGGAGGATTGATAATGCAGGATAGCCTACGAAAGCCAAGAAATGTCGTTTATTTCCATTGGGGTCATTTTTAGGTCCTTCCCAGGATGAAACTCACAAGTTGACCATTTACTGCTCTGTAACTGGGGCCAGGAGCTGAGTCTCGATCCTTGCAACCACAATCAGGCGAGTACCTACATCATCCAGGGTTTTGACTCCTGGTTGTTATTTTTTATTTTAATTAAGGGGAAGTGCTAAATCCGCTGGGGGTTACATGGTGCCTGGGATATGGGAGGCATTCAGGTATGATCCATGGAAGGGGAGGATAAGTCCAGTTCATGGGATCAAGAGCCCTTCATCGGCATTTAGGCACTTGTATTTGTGTACCCGTACCTAAATAAACTTAACTAATGTTTATACTGTTATATTCACAAAAAAGACCTTATATTGATTACCTCACATCATTGTTGTACACTGAATAAAATAAAAAAAAAATAAACGTTTTAACCACACAGACATAAGAACTTCATGTTGTTGTTGTTGTTGGGGTTGTTAAGGGTTATGAAAGCCTAGTAAGTAAGTTTATTCAAGTATACACAAATACAGTTACATAGATTATCATACATAGCAGCATATGTGTAGATTATTATTATTATAATCAAGGCAGAAGCGCTAAACCCTCATATGTGTAGAAAACCTGGGATAACCCAAAGAAGACAAAGTGACTTATTTCCATTGGGGTCCTTTTAATACCATATTATTATACTATAAAAGAGATATTTTTTTATTATTATACTATAAAGGAGATATACTAGGAATAAGGTAAAATGAGTTATTTGTATTTTGTGGTGCCCCGTGGACTCGTGGCAAAAGCTCTCGTTTCACACGGTGATCTCCGGGTTTGATTCCCGGTGAAGGGATGGAAACAGTGGACGTGTTTCATTACACTAGTTGTGTATGTCACCCATCAGTAAAATGGGTACCTGGGTGTTAATCGACTGGTGTGGGTCGTATCCTGGGACAAAATTGGCCTAATTTGCCCTAAATACTCTGCATAACGAGGGGCTTTCTATACAATAGTATGTCATTGATATCAGCTAGGTCTGTATACCTTGTACATGTACTTGTAGTAAATAAAGATAATAATAATAATGATAATAATAATAATAATGATACTAATAATAATAATAATAATAATAATAATAATAATAATAATAATAATAATAATAATAATAATAATAATAATGATAATAATAATAATAATAATAATAATAATAATAATAATAATAATAATAATAATAATAATAATGAATTAGCTAAAAAAATAAAAAAAATAATTTTCCTCCCTTTCTGTCGTGACATTCATAAGGCACCTTTTGGCTCTCTTCCTGAACTGGCTTAAGCTATGACTGGCTTTGACATGTGCAGGCAGTTTGTTCCATACCTTTATTGCTGTACAATAAAATGTATTTGAAGACTGGCCACTGACTGTGGGTACTATGATTACTTTGGTTCCCAGCCTTGACAATATTGGCAGCAAGATATTCTGGACACTGTTTGTGAGCAATCTGGGAGGAAATTATAAAGGCAACAGGGTTTTCTCCGAAAAGAGAAGCAATAACAATAAGTTCCCAAGTAGGTCAGGTGGACCCTTTGCTTAAAACTCAGGCAAAGCCAGACACCTTTTTCTCCAGCTGAATTAACAACAACAGGCTGTGCTATGGCCTAGAAAGTGCTGATGAATGAAGCCCCGATCAATTGCCCAACATTGTGTGCACTTTATGATGAAGACAAAAGTTTCAGGGTAATAAAACAGGAAACAATCGGTACCGTTGCTTAAGGTAGGGGATAAACCGAGATATTCGTATAAGTCCGAAACGTCAACTCCTTACTGCTGTATTTGGGAGAACTACGACAATTGGTGTCGTGTTTGACCTATTCAAAAAAGTCTGGAGAATGAATTAGTTTCCTCAAAAAAAAAAAAAAAAAAAAAAAGAGAGAGAAAGAAAGAAAGAAACGGTTAGTTTTAGTTGTGACAATTGAGTGGCTAGTTAATTGTGCGCTCGCAGCACATCCTTTGAGCTGTAGCAAAAAAAAAAAAAAAAAAAAAAAACAGGATTGTAGAAGAAACAATGGGTATTTATCAGTCCCCACTGGGTATATTACACCACAAACAATATACTATTACAGTAAATTCATATATTAGAGTTTTTCATACCTCATTACCACTAAACCATTAGTTATTACTGGGTTGTAGTCTCCTCAAAAACAATTCATTCATCTGGTCGACACAAAATGTGAATCTAGTTTCAAGCTTTCAGATATTTTATTATTAACAATCATATGTTTTGCCATATCCTGTAGGTTAGGTTAGGTAAAGTTTGTCTGGAAACAGGACAAATGTTTCCTGACGTGGGTCTTAGTCATATGATGACCCGCAGCTGGAACTTTTGGTCATCTGACTGAGACCTTCAGCTGGTTTACCCTTCCACCCCCCATGAAAAATTATGTTTATGATTATAATCATTAGATGATTCTATCCAATGGGGTTTACACTGTATGACCCTGTTTCTGTCCACATCTTTTTATAAACCACACTACTAGAGATACTTATAGCTTATCTTTACAGTAAGTTCATTCAGGTACAGTTACGCATAAATACAATTACATAACTTATCCTAGGTAGTAGGTTGGTAGACAGCAACCGCCCAGGGAGGTACTACCGTCCTGCGGAGTGTAAAACGGAAGCCTGTAATTGTTTTACACGATGGTAGGATTGCTGGTGTCTTTTTTCTGTCTCATAAACATGCAAGATTTCAGGTATATCTTGTTACTTCTACTTGCACTTAGGTCACACTACACATACATGTACAAGCATAGATATACATACCCCTCTGAGTTTTCTTCTATTTTCTTTCTAATTCTTGTTCTTGTTTATTTCCTCTTATCTCCATGGGGAAGTGGAACAGAATTCTTCCTCCGTAAGCCATGCGTGTTGTAAGAGGCGACGGAAATGCCGGGAGCAAGGGGCTAGTAACACCTTCTCCTGTATAAATTACTAAATTTAAAAAGAGAAACTTTCGTTTTTCTTTTTGGGCCACCCTGCCTCGGTGGGATACGGGCGGTTTGTTGAAAGAAGAAGAACTTATCATACATAGCAGCATATGTGTAGATTACCTAGGATAGCCCCCCCAAAAAAAATAATAAAAAAAGGCTGGACAAAGTGACTTCCTTCCAATACAGTCCTTTATCTTAATCATTATCTTAATCTTAGGCTCATGCCTAATAAATAGGCATGAGCCTCGGGAACAACCTGCCTTGATGCCTCTTACAGTAGCACTATGAACACTGACATCATACACAACTTAAGTGTAAAGAAAATAAAACTAATTTAGGTCAGCTATTCCTAAGTTATGAGACGGGTCCAAGAGCTAGACCTTTCCACGTTAACAAAAATAGATAATTACACTCCTGATGGTGTCCTACAATGTTATTTATTATGAAAGTGAGAGAAAATGACAAATTAATCAAGAATGGGCCAGGAGGAACATAGTTTAACTTCACAGAGACAATATTGACTGCGTAACATGGTGTAATACACTAGACTGTGATCAATGAGGAAGAAATGTGTACTGCAACTACTGCCAAACATTATTAATGTATACAGTAAGTGGATTAAATAAGATGAGCACAAATTTCACTTATACATAGCTAGAAATAGGTGCATATAAGAGACAAATATTGACATACTTTCACAGCCAGCCACGTCCAAAACCCATATCTATCACTGAACAACATGTTGCAAGCCTACACATAACATGTATTAAAAAACCCACGTCCAAAACCCATATCTATCATGGAACCAACATGTTGCAAACCTAGTCAATACTCCTGCTATCTTACCTTAACGTGATGCAATATTAAATGCTCTTTATTAACATTAGGCCTGTCTTCCTTATTTATTTATAATCTTAACTTCTGTTTTTGAAAGTATTCGCATTTAGAAAAAAAAAAACTGTACTCCAATCTCTTAAATCGCGTTCCAAATAACTAATATTAACACGAATTGGCACCTGTCAAGTTGGTCAGGGTGATACATATATATGTAGGTGGAGCTGTGAGCGTCTTCGACAGTATAGAGGCCATGGTGTAACTGAGTGTGTTTTAGTGACCACAGCTCATTGGGGTACGTATAAGTGTAGCAGTGTTCCATAGTTCAGTGGAGGTAAGTGTACCATAGTTCAGTGGAGGTAAGTGTACCATAGTTCAGTGGAGGTAAGTGTACCATAGTTCAGTGGAGGTAAGTGTACCATAGTTCAGTGGAGGTAAGTGTACCATAGTTCAGTGGAGGTAAGTGTACCATAGTTCAGTGGAGGTAAGTGTACCATAGTTCAGTGGAGGTAAGTGTACCATAGTTCAGTGGAGGTAAGTGTACCATAGTTCAGTGGAGGTAAGTGTACCATAGTTCAGTGGAGGTAAGTGTACCATAGTTCAGTGGAGGTAAGTGTACCATAGTTCAGTGGAGGTAAGTGTACCATAGTTCAGTGGAGGTAAGTGTACCATAGTTCAGTGGAGGTAAGTGTACCATAGTTCAGTGGAGGTAAGTGTACCATAGTTCAGTGGAGGTAAGTGTACCATAGTTCAGTTTACCTGGAGTTTACCTGGAGAGAGTTCCGGGGGTCAACGCCCCCGCGGCCCGGTCTGAGACCAGGCCTCCTGGTGGATCAGAGCCTGATCAACCAGGCTGTTGCTGCTGGCTGCACGCAAACCAACATACGAGCCACAGCCCGGCTGATCCGGAACTGACTTTAGGTGCTTGTCCAGTGCCAGCTTGAAGACTGCCAGGGGTCTGTTGGTAATCCCCCTTATGTGTGCTGGGAGGCAGTTGAACAGTCTCGGGCCCCTGACACTTATTGTATGGTCTCTTAACGTGCTAGTGACACCCCTGCTTTTCATTGGGGGGATGGTGCATCGTCTGCCAAGTCTTTTGCTTTCGTAGTGGGTGATTTTCGTGTGCAAGTTCGGTACTAGTCCCTCTGGATTTTCCAGGTGTATATAATCATGTATCTCTCCCTCCTGCGTTCCAGGGAATACAGGTTTGGAACCTCAAGCGCTCCCATAATTGAGGTGTTTTATCTCCGTTATGCGCGCCGTGAAAGTTCTCTGTACATTTTCTAGGTCGGCAATTTCACCTGCCTTGAAAGGTGCTGTTAGTGTGCAGCAATATTCCAGCCTAGATAGAACAAGTGACCTGAAGAGTGTCATCATGGGCTTGGCCTCCCTAGTTTTGAAGGTTCTCATTATCCATCCTGTCATTTTTCTAGCAGATGCGATTGATACAATGTTATGGTCCTTGAAGGTGAGATCCTCCGACATGATCACTCCCAGGTCTTTGACGTTGGTGTTTCGCTCTATTTTGTGGCCAGAATTTGTTTTGTACTCTGATGAAGATTTAATTTCCTCATGTTTACCATATCTGAGTAATTGAAATTTCTCATCGTTGAACTTCATATTGTTTTCTGCAGCCCACTGAAAGATTTGGTTGATGTCTGCTGGAGCTTTGCAGTGTCTGCAATGGAAGACACTGTCATGCAGATTCGGGTGTCATCTGCAAAGGAAGACACGGTGCTGTGGCTGACATCCTTGTCTATGTCGGATATAAGGATGAGGAACAAGATGGGAGCGAGTACCGTGCCTTGTGGAACAGAGCTTTTCACCGTAGCTGCCTCGGACTTTACTCTGTTGACGACTACTCTCTGTGTTCTGTTAGTGAGGAAATTATAGATCCATCGACCGACTTTTCCTGTTATTCTTTAGCACGCATTTTGTGCGCTATTACGCCATGGTCACACTTGTCGAAGGCTTTTGCAAAGTCTGTATATATTACATCTGCATTCTTTTTGTCTTCTAGTGCATTTAGGACCTTGTCGTAGTGGTCCAATAGTTGAGACAGACAGGAGCGAAACCCGTTCTAAACCCATGTTGCCCTGGGTTGTGTAACTGATGGGTTTCTAGATGCGTGGTGATCTTGCTTCTTAGGACCCTTTCAAAGATTTTTATGATATGGGATGTTAGTGCTATTGGTCTGTAGTTCTTTGCTGTTGCTTTACTGCCCCCTTTGTGGAGTGGGCTATGTCTGTTGTTTTTAGTAACTGTGGGACGACCCCCGTGTCCATGCTCCCTCTCCATAGGATGGAAAAGGCTCGTGATAGGGGCTTCTTGCAGTTCTTGATGAACACAGAGTTCCATGAGTCTGGCCCTGGGGCAGAGTGCAGGGCATGTCATTTATCGCCTGTTCGAAGTCATTTGGCGTCAGGATAACATCGGATAGGCTTGTGTTAATCAAATTTTTGTGGCTCTCTCATAAAAAATTCATTTTGATCTTCGACTCTCAGTCTGGTTAGGGGCTGCTAAAAAACTGAGTCATATTGGGACTTGAGTAGCTCACTCATTTCCTTGTTGTCATCTGTGTAGGACCCATCTTGTTTAAGTAGGGGGCCCAATACTGGACGTTGTTCTCGATTTTGATTTGGCATAGGAGAAGAAATATTTTGGGGTTTCTTTCGATTTCATTTATGGCTTTTTAGTTCTTCCCGCGATTCCTGATCCTAAAGGATTCTTTTAGCTTAAGTTCGATGCTTGCTATTTCTCTGACCAGTGTCTCCCTACGCATTTCAGATATATTGACCTCTTTTAGCCGCTCTGTTATTTTTTTCCGTCGCCTGTAAAGGGAGCGCCTGTTTTTTCAGTTTTACATTTACTCCTCCTTTTCTTAGAGGAATAAGCCTTTTGCATACATCGAGTGCTACCGAGTTAATCTGTTCTAGCATAAGTTGGGGTCTGTGTTGCTTAGTATATCTTCCCAGCTTATATCGGTTAGGACTTGGGTTTTCTTGGGCCCACTTTATGTTTTTGTTATTGAAGTTGAATTTGGTGAAAAGCTCCCTCGTGACTAATCTCATTATGTTTGTCTGGGGCTCCGCGCATACATGTCTGAACCTCAATTATGTTGTGATCTGAGTATATTTTTTGATATGGGATATTTCTTTTCAGATCATCATTGTTAGTGAAGATGAGTCTAGTGTATTCTCCAGTTAGTAGGGTCTATTATTTGCTGGTTTAAATTGAATTTTGTGCAGAGATTTAAAAGCTCGTGTGAGTGTGAGTTTTCTCAGAGCTGCCTCCTGTGTTATTACTGCAACAATAAATTTTTTGCTATATTCCTCCATTTTAGGTGCCTTAAGTTGAAATCCCCCAGGAGCAAGATGTTGGGTGCAGAGCTGGAAGGTTTTTCCCGACAGTGGTCAATTTTTAAACAGCTGTTCCTGGAATTGCTGGGATTTTCATCCGGAGGCTTTTTAGACTACCACAATGACTAGGTTTTGTTCTCGACCTTTACTGCTAAAACTTCCACTACATCATTTGAGGCATTTAGCAGTTCTGTGCAAACAAGTGACTCTGCAATGTACAGGCCAACCCCCCCCTTTTGCCTGTTCACTTGTCACATCGTATAGGTTGTAACCTGGGATCCATATTTCGTTGGGCTAAGTGATCCTTTTGTGGGTCTCAGTGAAAGCCGCGAACATTGCCTTTGCCTTGCAAACAGTCCACGGATGAAAGGTATTTTGTTGTTTGTTGCTGGCTTTAGACCCTGTATATTGCAAAGAAGAATGTTATCGGGCTGGTGGGATTGTTGGTACTGGGGGGGATTTTTTTTCCGGATTTCTGTATTTGGTTTTGGAGTGGACCATCGACTGTGGTCCACTCCGGGAATGACGGGTTTTGGTGTCAAATTTCTCCCTTTTCCCTGCCAGTTTTTTTTCCTTCCTGGCACTAAAAAACCTCCCCCTCTTGAGGGGTTTGGGGCTACCCGGGTTTTCCATGGCCGGAGTTTTGCAGTAGGTAAGTGTCCTAGTTCAGGGGAGGTTAGGTACCATATTCAGGGAGGTAAGTGTACCAAGTTCAGGGGGGTAATGTACCATAGTTCATGGGTAATGTACCAATTTCCCGTGGGGGAAAGTGTACCATATTTTCTGGGGGTAAGTGTACCATATTCAGGGGGAAAGTGTCCAAGTTAAATGGGAAGTGTACCATATTCAGTGGGGGTAAGTGTACCATAGTTCAGGGGAGGTAATGTACCAAGTTCAGTGGAGGAAGTGTCCCATTTCATGGAGAAGTGTCCAATTCAGTGGGGGTAAGTGTCCCATTTCAGGGGAGAAGTGACCATTTCAGTGGAGGTAAGTGTCCATAGTTCATGGGGTAAGTGTACCATAGTTCAGGGGAGGTAAGTGTACCTTAGTTCATGGAGGTAAGTGCCCATATTTCAGTGGGGGTAAGTGTACCATAGTTCAGAGGTAATGTACCTATTTTCGTGGAGTAAGGTACCATTTTCAGTGGGGGAAGTGTACCATAGTTCAGTGGAGGAAAATTACCATAGTTCATGAGGTAATGTACCTTTAATTCATGGGAAAGGTTACCTTTTTCAGTGGGGGTAATTACCAAAGTTCGGGGATAATTTCCCCATAGTTCAGTGGAGGTAAGTCCCAATTCAGTGGGGGAAAGTGAAACCATATTTCAGTGGGGGTAAGTCCAAAGTTCAGTGGAGGTAAGTTCCATTTTTCAGGGGGGTACGTATAAGGTACCAATTCAATGGGGTACTATAAGTGTACCGTTCAGGGGGAGAACAAATTAATGCCCAAGTTCAGGGGAGGTACTTAAGTGAGCGTTACCATAGTTCATGGGGGTACTATAATTACCAAAAGTTCAGTGGGGGTTGTTAATGTGCAGTGTCCCATATTCTGGGGTCGTGTAAGTGTAGCAAGTACCATATTCAGTGGGGTACTATAAGTGTACAGTGTACCATAGTTCAGTGAAGTACGTATAAGGTAGCATTTTCCCATATTCAGTGGGGTACTTAAAATGTAGCATGACAAGTTCTGGGGTAGATAATGTGCAGTTTTCCCTAGTTCTGGGGTACTTTTAAAAGTGTGCAGTGTGCCTTATTTTCAGTGGAGGTACGTGTAAGTGTAGCGTGAAACCATAGTTCGTGGGACTTAAGTTAGCAGTGTCCTAGTTCAAGAAGGTACGATAAGTGTAAGGTCCCTTAGTTCATTTGAGTAGGGAAAGTTACAGTGTCCATGTTCAGTGGATACTTAATGTAGCAGGTCCCAAAAACAGGGGGGTACTAAAGTGTAGCAGTGTCCCATAGTTCATTGGAGGTATAAAGTGGAGTGTACCATAGTTCATGGGGGGAGGATACATGATTTTTACCCGGGAAAAAACCAGAGGGACTATACCAAACTTGCACACGAAAATCCTCACACAAAGCAAAAGATTTGGGAAACGTTTGCAACATCCCCCCAATAAAAAGCGGGGGTGTCACGCACTTTAAGAGACCATACAAAAGTCAGGGGCCCGGAACTTTTCAACTGCCCCTCAGACACATAAGGGGGATTACCAACAGACCCTGGCAGTCTTCAAGCTGGCACTGGGAAAAACCTAAAGTCTTCCTGATCACCCGGGGTGTGGCTCGTACGTTGGTTTGCTCAGCCAGCCAACATGGTTTATCAGGCCCTTTATCCACCAGGGGGCCGGGCCGACCGGGGGCCCGGGGGGTTGGGCCCCCCGGAACTCTCTCCAGGTAAACTCCAGGGGGTACGTGTAAGTGTAAGGGAGTGTACCAATAGTTCAGTGGGGGTACGTGTAAGTGGGAGCAGTTACCATGTTCAGTGGAGGTAGGTAAAGTGTAGCGTGTACCATGTTCGTGGGAGGTAGGTATAAGTGTAGCAGTGTACCATAGTTCAGTGGAGGTACGCATAAGTGTAGCAGTGTACTATAGTTCAGTGGAGGTACGTGTAAGTGTAGCAGTATACAACAATTCAGAGGACGTACGTATGAATGTAACTATCACAGCGCACTAGGGGTACGTGAGTGTACCAGTGACTGCAGGTCATTTTTAGGTACGTGTGAGCGTACCGCAGTGACCACAGCTCACTTCTTCTGTGGAAGGAATCTATGAGTATAACAGTGCACCATGGTGATTACAGCTCAGTAGATGAACGTATGTATAATAGAGTGCACCTCAATAACCACAGCTCAGTGGAGGTACGTATGAGTGTCAGTGTACCACAGCTCAGTGGAGGTGCGGGTGAGTGTATCAGAGTTCAATGGAGGTACGTGAGTGTATCAGTTCAGTGGAGGTACATGTGAGTGTACCACAGTGACCACAACTCAGTGGAGGTACGTATGAGTGTACCACAGCTCAGTGGAGGTGCGTATGAGTGTACCACAGCTCAGTAGAGGAAAGTATGAGTGTACCACAGTGACCACAGCTCAGTGGAGGTACGTATGAGTGTACCACAGTGACCACAGCTCAGTGGAGGTACGTATGATTGTACTAACCGTGACCACGCTCAGTGGAGGCAAATGAGTGTACCACAGTGACCACAGCTCATGGAGGTACGTATGAGGGGTACCCAGTGACCATAAACTCAGTGGAGGTACGTGTAAGGTACCACACTGATCACGCTCAGTGGAGGTATAATAAGTGTATACAGTGACCACAACTCAGTGGAGGTACGTATGAATGTACCACAATGCCACAGCTCAGTGGAGGTACGTATAAGTGTACCACACTGATCACAGCTTCAGTGGGGGTACGTTAAGTGTACCACAGTGGACCACAGCTCCCGTGGAGGTTTTGTATGAGTGTACCACAGTGACCACAGCTCAGTTGGAGGTACGTATGAGTGTTTCCACAGTGTACCACAGCTCAGTGGGAGGTACGTATGAGTGTACTTTCCGTGACCAGCGCTCAGTGGAGGCACGTATGAGTGTAACCACAAAATGACCACAGCTCAGTGGAGGTTTGTATGGGGTTACCAGTGACCATAGCTTCAGTGGAGGTACGTGTAAGGGTACCACACTGAATCACAGCTCAGTGGGGGTACGTATAAGTGTACTACAGTGACCACAACTCAGTGGGGGTACGTAAATGAATGTACCACATGACCAACAGCTCAGTGGAGGTACGTATAAGTTTTACCACACTGATCACAGCTCAGTGGAGGTACGTATAAAATGTACCACAAGTGACCACAGCTCAGTGGGGGGTATGTTTGAGTGTACCACAGTGACCAAGCTCAGTGGAGGTACGTATGAGTGTACCACAGTGACCACAGCTCAGTGGAGTGTTAGTATGACCCTACCACAGTGACCACAGCTCAGTGGAGGCACGTATGAGTTGTACCACAGGGGACCACCAGCTCAGTGGAGGTACGTAAAGAGTTTACCCAGTGACCATAGCTCAGTGGAGGTACGTTTTAAGTGTCCAAAACTGATCAAGCTCAGGGAGGGTTACGTAAAAGTGTACTACAGTGACCACAAAAATCAGTGGAGGTTTCGTACGAATGTACCACAATGACCACAGTTCAGTGGAGGTAAAGTATAGTGTACCACACTGATCACAGCTCGTGGAGGTTCGTATAAGTTTTTACCACAGTGACCACGCTCAGTGGAGGTATGTATGAGTGTACCCCAGTGACCACAGCTCAGTGGAGGTACGTATGAGTGTACCACTGACCACAGCTTAGTGGAGGTATGCATGAGTGTACCACAGTGACCACAGCTCAGTGGAGGTACGTATGTGTACCACAGTGACCACAGCTCAGTGGAGGTACGTATGTGTACCACAGTGACCACAGCTCAGTGGAGGTATGTATGAGCGTACCACAGTGACCACAGCTCAGTGGAGGTATGTATGAGTGTACCACAGTGACCACAGCTCAGTGGAGGTACGTATGAGTGTACCACAGTGACCACAGCTCAGTGGAGGTATGTATGAGTGTACCACAGTGACCACAGCTCAGTGGAGGTATGCATGAGTGTACCACAGTGACCACAGCTCAGTGGAGGTACGTATGTGTACCACAGTGACCACAGCTCAGTGGAGGTACGTATGTGTACCACAGTGACCACAGCTCAGTGGAGGTATGTATGAGTGTACCACAGTGACCACAGCTCAGTGGAGGTATGTATGAGTGTACCACAGTGACCACAGCTCAGTGGAGGTACGTATGAGTGTACCACAGTGACCACAGCTCATGGAGGTATGTAGGGGTGTACCACAGTAACCACAGCTCAGTGGGGTACGATGAGTTGTACCACAGTAACCACAGCTCAGTGGAGGTACGTATGAGTGTACCACAGTGACCACAGCTCAGTGGAGGCACGTATGAGTGTACCACAGTGACCACAGCTCAGTGGAGGTACGTATGAGTGTACCCAGTGACCATAGCTCAGTGGAGGTACGTGTAAGTGTACCACACTGATCACAGCTCAGTGGAGGTACGTATAAGTGTACTACAGTGACCACAACTCAGTGGAGGTACGTATGAATGTACCACAATGACCACAGCTCAGTGGAGGTACGTATAAGTGTACCACACTGATCACAGCTCAGTGGAGGTACGTATAAGTGTACCACAGTGACCACAGCTCAGTGGAGGTATGTATGAGTGTACCACAGTGACCACAGCTCAGTGGAGGTACGTATGAGTGTACCACAGTGACCACAGCTCAGTGGAGGTATGCATGAGTGTACCACAGTGACCACAGCTCAGTGGAGGTACGTATGTGTACCACAGTGACCACAGCTCAGTGGAGGTACGTATGTGTACCACAGTGACCACAGCTCAGTGGAGGTATGTATGAGTGTACCACAGGGACCACAGCTCAGTGGAGGTATGTATGAGTGTACCACACTGACCAAAAGCTCAGTGGAGGTAGTATGAGTGTAAACCCCACTGACCACAGCTCAGTGGAGGTATGTATGAGTGTACCACACTGACCACAGCTTTAGTGGAGGTATGTATGAGTGTACCCACGTGACCACAGCTCATGGAGGTATGTATGAGTGTTACCACAGTGACGACAGCTCAGTGGAGGTATGTATGAGTTTACCACACTGACCACAGTCAGTGGAGGGGATGTATGGGGTGTACCCACTGACCACAGCTCAGTGGAGGTATGTATGAGTGTAAACCCCACTGACCACAGCTCAGTGGAGGTATGTATGAGTGTACCACACTGACCACAGCTCAGTGGAGGTATGTATGAGTGTACCACACTGACCACAGCTCAGTGGAGGTATGTATGAGTGTACCACACTGACCACAGCTCAGTGGAGGTATGTATGAGTGTACCCCACTGACCCACAGCTCAGTGGAGGTATGTATGAGTGTACCACACTGACCACAGCTCAGTGGAGGTATGTATGAGTGTACCACACTGACCACAGCTTTAACTGGGACAACGTGTCAACTTGATCTAACAAGCTGAAAGATTGTTCCAATAAAAGTTTTTCCCCAAAATGTGTCTTTTTCTTCACTATTAATATTAATGAGTTCGTTATATATTTGAATTTAATTAGGCAAATTATAGTAGCAGGATGATTTTTGTCATGGACTCTTGCACAGGATGACTGTCTTGCATGGTACAATAAAATATGTCAGTTTGACCTGGGAATCATGCATGTGGTAATAAAATCCGTCAACTTCACCTGGGAATCATGCATGTGGTAATAAAATCCGTCAACTTCACCTGGGAATCATGCATGTGGTAATAAAATCCGTCAACTTGACCTGGGAATCTTGAGTTGGACGGTGGGGATTTCCTTAAACATTTCGTTATGTATTGTGTAATTACGGAACTTTCCAACTCATCCATCTCCCTTTAGCCACCTGATACCCTCGCTTCCTTCCTGCCCTGCAGCGCTGTATAGCCCTTGTGGCTTAGCGCTTCTTTTTTATTATAATAATAATCCAACAGAGTCGGGGTTATGTTCCCATGAGGATTACCATTTGAATGGCGTATCACACATAAACTTAATGGTAATAATAAGGACATAATTATGCATAAGGCATAGCTATCAATTGGCAAATAACACAAACAACCGATATTTGAAGTAATCCAGTGAAATGGAAGGCAGGGTAGCGAGTCATGGGTGGGCAGGAAATGCAATCTACTGGGAGGTAGTAGATTCACCAGCGTACATTCAAGACAGGTTCGAGCCTCCACCACTCATTGTGCTTAATGGCACACACTGGTTTATTGCTTCACATAAAAAATGCAAATGTATCTTCTTGCAGCTCGGCTGACAGTGGTGGCGAGGGAGACGTGTGTTGTTGGGCGAGGCAGTGAAGGTACCATCATGGCAGAGGTGCGGCCAGAGTCTGTGGACAGCGATGATGACTTTGTCTATGTTACAGGTAACAGAAATGTTGAAGTTTTTTCCAGTGACGTGATAGGCATGAGACCCATAATTAAGACGGGATACACATCTTGAATGGATCACATAACCAGCTTTAAGGAGACAAAGAAAGTGGGAAAAATATAATAATATTCCCTCATCCTAGGTTTCCTCAGACGTTTCCCGGCGGTACCTGAAAATTCAGAGAATCACTATAGGGGTACTTGATAATTTTATGGTGGATGGCCACAGGTTGTTGATATGGCGTAAGTTAACACCAGCTTCATAAATCTAAATAATAATTACCTTTCGTTGTTTTAATTCTTGTTAGGAGCTTTATTACCCCTACAGGTTTAGAGCTTCCCATGTATATTACTTAATTTATTGGCATAAAACGTATTATTTACACGAAAGCAAAAAAAAAAAAAGTAGTCTGAAAGTGTTCGAATATTGAAAATACAATTCCAACCAGCAAATTAATTTCAGTCCCTACCATAATGTTGCTATACGAATATTCTTTGCTTATCATGGGGTGCATAATAAACATATTAAACTAAACTAACTACACTACACTATACTACACTATACTCCACTGTACTACACTACACTACACTATACTACACTACACTACCTGGAGTTTACCTGGAGAGAGTTCCGGGGGTCAACGCCCCCGCGGCCCGGTCTATGACCAGGCCTCCTGGTGGATCAGAGCCTGATCAACCAGGCTGTTACTGCTGGCTGCATGCAAACCAACGTACGAGCCACAGCCCGGCTGATCAGGAACCGACTTTAGGTGCTTTTCCAGTGCCAACTTGAAGACTGCCAGGGATCTGTTGGTAATCCCCCTTATGTATGCTGGGAGGCAGTTGAACAGTCTCGGGCCCCTGACACTAATTGTATGGTCTCTTAACGTGCTAGTGACACCCCTTCTTTTCACTACACTATACTACACTACACTACACTACACTATACTACACTACACTATACTACACTATACTACACTATACTACACTACACTACACTATACTACACTACACTACACTACACTATCCTACACTACACTATACTACACTACACTATACTACACTACACTATACTACACTACACTTCACTACACTACACTATACTGCACTACACTACACTACACTACACTACACTACACTATACTATACTACACTACAATATACTATACTACACTACACTACACTATACTACACTACACTACACTATACTACACTACACTATACTTCACTACACTACACTATACTACACTACACTACACTATACTGCACTACACTACACTATACTACACTACACTATACTACACTACACTACACTACACTATACTACACTACACTACACTATACTGCACTACACTACACTATACTACACTACACTACACTATACTATACTACACTACACTATACTATACTGCACTACACTACACTATACTACACTACACTACACTATACTATACTACACTACACTATACTATACTACACTACACTATACTATACTACACTACACTACACTACACTACACTACACTATACTATACTGCACTACCTGGAGTTTACCTGGAGAGAGTTTCGGGGGTCAATGCCCCCGCGGCCCGGTCTGTGACCAGGCCTCCTGGTGGATCAGCGCCTGATCAACCAGGCTGTTGCTGCTGGCTGCACGCAAACCAACGTACGAGCCACAGCCCGGCTGATCAGGAACTGACTTTAGGTGCTTGTCCAGTGCCAGCTTGAAGACTGCCAGGGGTCTGTTGGTAATCCCCCTTATGTGTGCTGGGAGGCAGTTGAACAGTCTCGGGCCCCTGACACTTATTGTATGGTCTCTTAACGTGCTAGTGACACCCACTACACTGCACTACACTACACTATACTACACTACACTACACTATACTATACTACACTACACTATACTACACTACACTACACTACACTATACTATACTGCACTACACTACACTATACTATACTACACTACACTATACTATACTGCACTACACTACACTACACTACACTACACTATACTATACTACACTACACTATACTACACTACACTACACTATACTATACTGCACTACACTACACTATACTACACTACACTACACTATACTACACTACACTACACTATACTATACTACACTACACTATACTATACTGCACTACACTACACTATACTACACTACACTACACTATACTACACTACACTACACTATACTATACTACACTACACTATACTATACTACACTACACTACACTATACTATACTACACTACACTATACTATACTGCACTACACTACAGGTTTAGAGCTTCCCATGTATATTACTTAATTTATTGGCCTAAAACGTATTATTTACACGTATTATTTACACTACACTATACTACACTACACTATACTACACTACACTATACTACACTACACTATACTACACTACACTATACTACACTACACTATACTACACTACACTATACTACACTACACTATACTACACTACACTACTCTACACTACACTATACTACACTACAATATACTACACTACACTATACTACACTACACTATACTACACTACACTACTCTACACTACACTATACTACACTACACTATACTACACTACACTATACTACACTACACTACTCTACACTACACTATACTACACTACACTATACTACACTACACTATACTACTCTACACTACACTATACTACACTACACTATACTACACTACACTATACTACACTACACTGTACTACACTATCACCCACTCATGGAGTCCACCAAATCATTAAGCATTAAGGATATGCGTACCATACTTTGTAACACGACTCGGTCATTCGGTAAAGTGTGTAAAGTACTAGATGACATGGACCTACTCTCCTGCCAGACTCCTCTACCCAAAGGCCATGGTTGTAGTGTATACCTGACTAGTGGGCATCCTCACGTTGTTTCAATATATGCCTGCCAAGATGGGACCTTGCTATACTACAACGGTGGTGGTTCTTAGAAGCTCGGGTTGGAAATAGTAACAGAATATGTGACAAAGCACTCCTGTTTCACAAAAGTAAGGTCTATTCTCTGTGTACGACAGGGCGGGGGTACCTGCTCGTACCATGCCCTGGCATTCATGGACATAGTTGTCAGCTCCGGGCTCACCGACTCCATTGATATCATCTACTGGTTCCGCATTAGAATGAGATATTTCCCGGATATTAAGGCAATCAACATGGTCAGGTCAATGCTGACCGAATTCAAGAATAATATAGATACTTCCTGCGATGATTTCCAAAATAGTGTATTGAGGAAAGCGATTAAAAGTCATCTGGTTGAATTAAGGAAGACTAATACGTCTGGTAAACGTCAACTGGACAGCGAGACGCCCTCAAGACCACCACAAAAACTGATAAAGGAGTGAATTAGCAGCGTATGCCAAGAAGTTGATTGTCAGGAACGATATGCTGAGTCCCCGTGTGTGTGTGTGTGTGTGTGTGTGTGTGTGTGTGTGTGTGTGTGTGTGTGTGTGTGTGTGTGTGTGTGTGTGTGTGTGTGTGTGTGTGTGTGTGTGTGTGTGTATGTATGTATGCCACCGTAATAACTATCTTCAACTAGCCTTAGTCAGTACAGCCGATACTAGTCTGCTCAGAGATTTATGTAATTACACTGATGTAATGATTTTCACACTACTTGGCTTACATGACATTGCATTTCCACATTCACCCAACAGGAGATTTTGTAGGGAACGAGGCGGGACGCTTTTCAGAGTTAACATGCAACGAGGACAGCGGGAACATAGGTCTGGCGATGAGGTGCTACAGTCCCTCCCTCAGTAGCGAAGCAACAATCCATACTAGCTCTGAACCTGCCAGTCCCTCCTGTAGCCCAACCATAATGCCCATTCTGCCAAGCCCCTCGTATTTCAAGTGCGCTACCGAGGATGTCATTCGTTTTGATGACAGTCATTTCGAGGTGGGTCACCTCGACCCTGAGGTGTGGCCGCCTCTGCCTTGCTTGACATCTGCAGTAAGTTCTGTATCTCACAGTGTTACTCTGGACTCGCTAAAGATGGGTGAACACCCACCACCACCACACCATCACCCATCATCGGAGGCAGGGGACCACCTCAACACACACTGCTTCACCAGCCTCCACCACGGATCGTCTCACTACCTTGCCACTGACGGTAACAACTGGCGGAAATATGAAAGCGAATTGGAATTTGAGAGCGAAGACGAACTTTTAAATTCCTGCATTAATGTAAGTGTTACTTTACACGTGCTCGTGCGCCACAGGTATACATGCACACGCACACATACAGGGAATTGAATCTAACGACATAGGAGAGAAGAACGACAAATGGCATGATAACAGCGTACAAAAGACTCAGGGGAATTGATAAGGTCAGGGACAGGCTGCTTGAAACGATAAAAAGCGGGAGTTCGGGGACACTACTGGAAGTTAAAGACACAGATGAGCCACAGGGATGTTAGAAGTACTTCAGTCTCAGAGTGATCGGGAAGGGGAATGATCTTGGTCAGGAAGAGGTGGTGGCTGGTTCCATACTTAGTGAAGATCAGGTAAGGCAGGACCCACGAGGCTGAGAGGAAGTGAATCTGGAGAGTGGCAAGTTAAGAGGCAGGGCCAGAATCTAAGAATTGACAGCTACAACCCCCCCGCCCCCTCAAAAAAAAAAAAAAGAAAACAGCTGTGAATCAACCCCTGCGAATCAATCCCTGCAGCTACAAATAGGTGAGTACACACACAAACACAAACACACACACACACACACACACGCACACACACATGTTGGGACACGCCATGTAACAGACAACCCTATCTCTGAGAAAACCTGTCGCAACTCTTGCAACATTGCATAGCTCCTGACAAAACACGGAAGTGCGAAAGACCTAGAGCTAGTGCTTTCCATCCCCCCCTGTGGCTCATTTTGCATATATATATATATATATATAATATATATATATATATATATATATATATATATATATATTATATATATATATATAATAATATATATATAATATATATATATATATATCCATAATGTAATATTAATTACTTATATTATTATTTGCTCACATAAAGGTAGAAGGGGTTGGGTTTACAGAATACGAGAAGACCTTCCTCGGATCGCCCAGCGACCATTTAACACGGACACACACGCAACAAGATATATTTACTTGCAAATTTCGTATTAGTGTACTTTAATCACAGCTGTAATACCACTGCATTCATTGTTATAAATATGATGTGTACAGTATAATTATATATATATATATATATATATATATATATATATATATATATATTATATATATATATATATATATATATATATATATATATATTATATATATATAATAATATATATTTCGCAACTACTGCGCTAGTTTGACATATGTTGTAGCAGGCGAGAGCTATCACAAGCAATGGTGTGTACTTACAGAGGCGGGGCTGGAGCAAGCGCCAAGGCCTGAGGAAAAAGGGCTCCAAGTACCGTCACAATCACCGCCTCTGAAGCTGGTACGTCACGTGTCAGCTTTAGAACTTTCCTGTATAACCCATACGAGTTTAGCGCTTGTTAATAATAATTTATCATTTTCGCTCATGTCAGTCCGATAGATATAAACATTTCAGCTTATTAAGGAGGTTTCAGTAGCAAATGTGTGTAAGGAGCATTTAGGAACAGATCCAGAAACACACTATATGATCAAGAGTTGCTTGTCTATCATAAAATCTTTCCTCCCTACCTCAAATAACCCTCCCTCCGAAAAAAAAGTGAGTTAAGCACCAACTCGGGATTTCACAAGCCATTCACCAGTCAAGGATTTGTTGGAAAAAGAAAAGAGCTCGTAGCCGTGAGGTAAGACTACCAGTTCTCATGAGAGAGGTTGCAGGATCAGTTCCGAGTACTCTTTACAATAAAGTCTGCGAGTTTATTGTCCAGAGCAACGGAATGTCCACGGATCCAACAAGACGATATATTTGTGCCTGCTCAAGATGCGCCACAACCATCATTGGATGCAAAGTACTATGGGATGTAGGAAGTCAAGGCTCTGAATCGCATATAATGAACTTTGGAAGTCCTAAGTCCCAAATAAAAAGGCGGACATGGTAGCGATGTGGAGGACAGGGACGAAGGAACAACAAGCGTTTCACTCTTTTCTGGCTAATTGAAGATGCCGAAAGTATTTTTATTTATGCAGCAGCATTACCTTACTTATCCTGGCTTGCTTGGAGGTAATATAATTTTGTAATATTTCTTTCTCATTACCCCCAGCAGCAGGTAAGAGTGAGAGTTATGAAGGGGATGACTGCCCTGATGGATGGTTGTTGGTTGAGGAAGACGCTGACGACCGCTACATCATCTCCCACCTCAGCGACCTCACACAACAACACACCAGCTCACCTCTTCAAGGCATACAACATCAAAAACATTTTCAGTTTAGCCAGCGCAGTTACAAAAATCTACTAGAGGAAGAATCAAGCAAGCAAAATATTGAAGAAACCATGCAATGCGAGAGTGTAAACGTCCAAGAGAGTGAGCTGAATGAGAATTGTAAAGTGAGTGAGCTGGAGGCGGCTATGCATTTTTCCACTGACGATGAAGACCAAGACAATGTTATGGACATTTACATTAGCGTAAGTTTAATGAAATTCAGGCAAATTAACAGTGTGCTGCTTGCTGCTTAAGCAAATTTTTTTTAGCAGATACATTACAATCATTTACGACCATCCATCACACAGGATGGTATCCTTTTCATAATCATTCAGGATAGTTTTACTGTCATGCCCAGTTACACAACATAGTATCATGTCATGATTCCTGTGTTACTTATCACAAAGGATGGATTTGCCCTCCTGCTACTTCACACAGGACGAGTTTTCAGTTATATTCCATTACACAGGATGGGTTTCTTACTTGAGGTAATGAAGTCTTCCAGTCTCAAGTTAAATATTATTATTATTATTTATTATTATTATTATTATTATTATTATTATTATTATTATTATTATTATTATTATTATTATTATTATTAAGTTAAGCGCTAAACCCTTGTGGTCATTTCGTCCAGCGAGTGGTGTTCGGTGGACGGATATTGCTGTTGCTGCTAGAAATGAACTATTTTAAACACTAATTGATTGAATCACAAATTCATAATGATAACAGTGATAACTAAAAAAACTTCACTGAAGCATTAACATTCGTAATGCTTCAGAAATTACTGATATAGACATTTCTCTTACTAGCAATAGGAACAGATATGCAAAACTCACTTTATCTTTGTATTCTTGCCAACAGAAGCGAGCCAAAATGCAAAGAAAGTTGGATGTGTTTGGAAACCGTTCTCGTCACAAGAACGCCAAGAGGAAGACCAATGGCTACAGCTACATTTACACAAAACCCTACATTTTTGACCCTTACTGAGGTGCCCAGAATGTGATGTGGTGTTTGCCGCAGCAACTCAACACACACCAGCCCCTTCCTCCTCAATACTCTCGGTGCAAAAGCTACGAAAAATTAGAGGCATGGATTGCATCACTACATGATGGAGCAAACATCAAGGATATCGCACCTGAATTCTATAACGATATAATACATTTTGGAACGCTACCGATTATCTTCATTATCCACTCTGAGTTTGCGAGTGCAGGATATCAAGTATTGCTCCAAAGTGGGATTAGTATTATTATATTAAAACAAAAAACACTAAATTCGTGTGGGTCATTCAGGGCTGTGTTGATATTTAACTTAGCAGATATTTAGACCTAGTCATTCCGTGTTCGGAGCCATGGATTTTTGCTTTATACTTGTAACGTAAGCTCCTTATAAGTCATTCTGCCACTCTGTCAGGGGCCCAAGACTGTTCAACTGCCTCCCAGCATACACAAGGGGGATTACCAGTAGACCCTTGGCTGTCTTCAAGAAGGCATTGGCCAGGCACCAGAGTCAGTACCTGATCAGCGGGGCTGTGGTTCGTACGTCGGTTTGCGTGCAGCCAGCAGTAACAGCCTGGTTGATCAGGCCCTGATCCACCAAGAGACCTGGTCACAGACCGGGCCGCGGGGGCGTTGATCCTCAAAACCTTCTCCACGTATACTTCATTCTGGCTAAACCAAGATTAATTTATCAAAGTTTGTTTCCGTAACATATATATTCAAATCCGGAAACTTAATTTTGGAGCACAAAACTTACTGCTAACATAGATTTTCACAATAGTCCATAACGTATATATCAGTATATACTACCACTGATATACAGTGCTTAAGTGTGAGTAATATGACTAACATACTATGATATTTTAACTAATGTAGAGAAGCATACGCAATAGGAATCCGAAGGTTATTCTATATAAACCTCGCTTAGAGGTCTTACATAGAATAACCTTTGGAGTTCTGGTCTCCCTACTATAGAACAGAGGCCAATACACTGGAGAACATACAGAGAAGTAGTATAAAGAATCTTACAAACAAGATAGACTACGAGTCTGAATCCACACTCTCTTGAAAGACAGACTGAGGGGGAGATGTTATTCAGACACAAGTGGAAGACATAAAGTAAGGTGATATACACTAGGTGCCTTGGGTATCTAACTACACAGTAATAGAGAAATACATGAGTGAGACTCAGTACCTTTTATCAGTGACGAGAAACATAGCACCTCAAACTTACCTCTCCACTTTTTTTCTGGAGTTATAATCGCTTGTTTTGCATTTTATGCCAAAAACTGTGTAACGATGTTCGTAGTACTATAGGCATGGTGAGGGGCACTTATATCCAAAGAACTGGACTTATCTCCTTGCTTGAATCGAACTGGAATGAGCCTTCCATACCACAACCGCTACTTACACCCCTGCAGGTTAGCGTAATTCCCTCCAATTAAAAATATAACTTTGAACGGCACAGTATTTGTAATGGCTGATGCTTCGTATGCAATGCAAGAGTTTATTTTTTTGGTATAATAGGAAAACAGTCTCCATTTATTTGATAATATGGTCAACACCTCAATAAGAATCTCTGAATCAGCACCATACACGTGATAGTTTAAATGAGTCATCTTTACACCGTAGATATATTGAGATCTAACTGTAGCTAATTATTTATTTATTCCATACAACTGTACTTCTATTATTGTTTAGAACACTGATCTTCTTTGAATTAGATTTGGGCTCTGTACGTCTTAATTACAAGATTGCGAAAAATGCGGGTAATTAGTTTCCATATGATGACTTGTGAAAGCTAAACCCGAGGTCATACAGTGCTACACTCTGTAGCTGAGTTTAAGACGTCGTAATTTAAATTCTCTAGATCCACTATTAAGCTAAACCAGCAAGGATAAGTCACAACGCCACATACTTAACGCAGTTTCACATGTAGGTGTAACAATAAATAGACATCACACACCTCGAAAATAGCCATAACTTTGATTCGAATCTCAATAAGTCTAGAAATCTTGTATTCGTGTACGCATAGTCAGGACACCTCGTAAAGTGACCACTCTCTGGTTTACTGACATACTGCCCTCACTGAGACTCAGAAGATCCCACTCTCCCCGACAAAAACAAAAGTATTGCTCCTAGGACTGAAGACATCTATTAAACCAGTCCAAGTATGCACAACAACCAGGAGTCAGAAAATTGTCTGAAAAAGGTAGTATGGTAGTATAGCATAACTATAGCTAATAGCATGAATTAAATGAAAAAAAACTGATTAGTGACTCCTGAACCGGCCAGCCTGGGTCCACCTCATCCCAAGCCAAGCTCGTTCATACGGTTCACATGGTCAAAAATATGTTGAGAATTTTTACTCACCATATACTAAGCCGAAAAAAGAAAATTTTTCATAGGTATGTAGAAAGTAACTTTTTTATATATTTGTTGCAAATACATCTTTATTTATGAACGGTCATTGTTTTCCTGAGTCTCCTCTCAATTTTTCCTTACTATGGTCAAGCAATGTCAGAGAAAATATTTTCCAAGCTTCACTAATATTTTGTGGGGAATACAATAGACTTATATAATTTATCATCGTTAAAAAATCTATTACCAAAGATTATTCATTGGATAGAAGCCAAAGAATTGTTGCCTTAGTATTTGCTGATAGACACAGCAGTACTGTCATTTGATAGTTGTGCACACTGGAACTGCTCTGTACTCACCTAATTGTGGTTGCAGGGGTCGAGACTCAGCTCCTGGCCCCGCCTCTTAACTGATCGCTACTAGATCCACTCTGCTCCCTGAGCTTTATCATACCTCGTCTTAAAGCTATGAATGGTTTCAAGTGTGTGTTTACATAGTCCTGGTTCTGCCATGATTTAGCAAGTGTCCCCACCACTTAACTGGGGAACTTTTTTGATTTGGTTTCTTTTTCGAGGGGGAAACTTTGCTTCCTTTTAAATTACGCCTGATTTAACTAGGTTAAACTGTGAGTTAAATTTATTATGCACCTACACCTCAGCCTGTGACCGGTCACGCAAAAGAAAAGTATTAACGCGGTCACAATGGGTCTATCAGACCTCCAGAGTCATAATGGTCTATCAACCCCAGAGTCATAATAGGTCTATCAAACCACAGGGTCATATGGGTCAATCAGACCCCTGAAGGACCATAATTGGCTATCATACCTCCAGAGGTTCATCATAGTTCTATCAAAACCACAGAGGTCATAATGGGTTCTCTCGGAACACCACTGATCATTGTTTCAGCACTTTGAAAGAATATAAGTCATTTCGTATTTTAAAATTATGTCACATAGTTGTTGTACACAGTACAGTAAGGAATACAATTTCAAACCCTTGATTTATTAATACCACTAAAAAAATTATATCATTGGTCATAGTTGGGTTTCAATCTGTATAAATGATGTTTGTTCCTAGTGTCGTTGATACAATACTTGACTGAAACTGCTGCCGGGTGATCAAAACAAAAATGTTGTCTCTATAGAAATTATCCCCTCAAGGAAGGTTCCTTGATGTTGGTGAGGGGCTCTTGATTTAGGGAATTGGATCTGTGCTCCAGTTCCCCAAATTAAGCCTGAATGCCTTCCACATCCCCCCCCCCCAGGCGCTGTATAATCCTCTGGGTTTAGCGCTTCCCCCTTGATTATAAAATAATAATATTGAATTACTAGGACATATAATTCATGGGACAAATGAATCAAGATGGATTCAAATAATAACCACACAAATAAAATGTTTGGACTACATGAACTGTATCTTGCTAGAAAATAACAGCATTTCCAACCACCATGGCAGATAACAATTTTAGACCAATCATGTACAGTCAGCAGCTTCCGATTTTTTTTTTTTTTTTATTTTTTTTTTTTTTTTCTTTTTTTTTTTTTTTTATCCCTCAGGTAGCGCGTGAGAGCGCGAGATGATGTTGTGAAGGCTCTGAAGTTTACGAATGGATCTGCACTCCAGTTCCCCGAATTAAGGCCCTTAATGCCTTCCACATCCCCCCCCCCCAGGCGCTGTATAATCCTATGGGTTTAGTGCTTCCCCTTGATTATAATAATAATAAAATTCGATTACTTTTTAAAAATCATTGCTTTTAGAACAAATACAAAACTTAGAATTAAAAATAAAGAAACATACTATCACACCATTCCTCAAATCGATGCTCCCTCAACCTCTGACAGTAGGAAGGCAGGTAATACTGTTACAATTATCATACATAGTGTAAATTACCTAGGATAACTCAAAAAACGCAGTTACTTATTTCCATTGTGATGTATTTTAAGAATTAATAACTAGGCTAACACACTACAAACTGAGCTGTTTGCCATATTTGTTGCTCACAAATTTGTGGAAACTACGACCGCACACAGTGTACTTCAAAGTGTTTTGCCATATCAATGACCCAAAAGCAAATAAATAACTTTGACTTTTTTGGTTATCCTAGGTAATTTACACTATGATAATTGTACTTATGTGTACCTCTACCTAAATAAACTTACTACTTACTTACTTTTACTTACTTTACTTACGTACTTACATACTTTGCTCACGTACTTACTTACGTACTGACTTACTTACCTACTTACTTCCTGTAAGGACCCCAATGGAAATAAGTCACTGACTTTTTTGGGATGTCCTAGGTTCTCTACACATATGCTGCTATGTATGATAATCTAGTAACTGTATTGTGTAAACCTGAAGAAACATACTTAAGGTTTTGCGTGGTCTCAGAAGGTTGATGTTAAGGCAACAATCTACCCGTACTCCCTCCCGGTAAAGGTTCATTAAGACCAAAGCTTTGGTGGCCCTTAATAACCTTAACAACAGTAAGAAAAACAACACCAGATAAAAGCAGGCTAAGGTAAAAATAATTTTTATAACGTCATAGTTCATAAACGGTAAGGAAACTGTATAGACTCATAATCAGTTATTGAACAGTATATAATAAATTACTTTAAAACCTTTTAGTATAAAGTAAGGGTGTAGGAAATTTACGAAGCCCAGAATGTGGAAATAAAGACCCCATACTTACCTATTTGGGGTTGCAAGGGTCGATTCACAGCTCCTGGCCCCGTGATTTATTATATTTGCTTATTCAGCTGTTAGAAGTAATTTAATTTTCAGACACATTGTTGAAACATCTTCCCTGATACACGGTAAATCATCCTTCCGACACTGGAAAAGATCATCTTCCAACAATGTAAGATCATCTTCCCAGACACTGGTAAGATCATCTTTCCAAGACACACTGGTAATAGATCATCTTCCAGACACATGTAAGATCATCTCCAGACACGTAAGATCATCTTCCAGACCCAACTGGTAAGATCATCTACCAAACACACTGGTAAATCCATCTTTTCAGACACAGTAAGATCATCTTCCAGACACTGGTAAATCATCTTCCAGACCCTAAGATCAACTTCCAACACTGGTAAATCATCTTCCAGACACACTGGTAAGATCTATCTTCCTGACACACATGTAAGACATCTGTCCAGACCACTATTAAGATCATCTTCCAGACACACTAGTTATGATCACTCTTCCAGACACACTGGTAAGATCAATTTTCCAGACACACATGTAAAACAACTTCCAGACACACTGTAAGACATCTTCCAGACACGACTGTAAGGATCATCTCCGACACACTGTAAGATCATCTTCCAGACACACTGAAGATCATCTTCCAGACACAAGCACGTAAGATCATCTTCCAACAACCTTACTGGTAAGACATCTTCCGACACACATGTAAGATCATCTTCCAGACACACTGGAAAGATCATCACCAGACCCACTAGTAGATCATCTTCAAAGACACACTGGTAAATCATCTTCCAACACACTGGTAAGATCATCTTCCAGACACACTGGTAAGATCATCTTCCAGACACACTGGTAAGATCATCTTCCAGACACACTAGTAAGATCATCTTCCAGACACACTGGTAAGATCATCTTCCAGACACTGGTAAGATCATCTTCCAGACACACTGGTAAGATCATCTTCCAGACACACTGGTAAGATCATCTTCCAGACACACTGTTAAGATCATCATCCAGACACACTGGAAGTCATCTTCCCAACAAACCCTGGTAAGAATCATCTTCCAGACACACAAGTACACTGGTAAGATCATCTTTTCCCAGACACTGGTAAGATTCATCATCCAGACACACTGTAAGACATCTCCAGACACTGTAAAGATCATATTCCAGACACACTAGTAATATAATCTTCCAACACTCTGTAAGATCATCTTTCCAGACACACTGGTATGATCATCTTCCTACACACTAGTATAAGATACTCTTCCAGACAACACTGGTAATCATCTTCCGACCACTGGTAAGATCATCTTCCCAGACCACTAGTAAGACCATCTTCCAGCACACTGAAAGCGATCATATTCACATACACACTGGTAAGATCACTTCCGACACAGAGCTGGGAAGACATCTCCTCCAACACACTGGTAAGATCATCTTCCAGACACACTAGTAAGATCATCTTCCAGACACACTGGTAAGATCATCTTCCAGACACACTGGTAAGATCATCTTCATGACACATACTGTAAGGATCCATCTTCCAGACCACACTAGTAAGATCATTCTTCCAGACACACGGTAAGATCATCTTCCAACACACTCTAAGATACATCTTCCAGACACACTAGCTAAGATCAGTCATCCGACACACTGTTAAGCTCAACTTCCAATTCTGTAAGATCATCTTCCAGACACACTGGTAAGAATCATCTGCCAACACACTAGTAAAATCATCCTCCCAACAACACTGGTAGAGATTAATAATTAAGTCATATTTTAGGTATCAGCTGCATATAAGTACAGTGCAACAATTTCATACATAGTACATACATTAAATATACCTAGAACTAGAACATAAAAGTCAGATGAAGGTACTATTTCCACTTGGGTTCTGTAATATCTTATTGCTGTAAGATAAATAGTAAATCAGTAATTTTTATAACCTTAAAATTAGAAGCACAAAGTAACTCAACTATGTGAAAAATCAAATCACACTAAAAGGAGTACAATCGGATAAAGTAAACAGCGTTTGTTTACGCGCGCGCGCGAGAGCGCGAGAAGATCATCTTACAGTAATAGTACTAAGAATGGTTAACTATACAAAAATCACTCTCCGTTCTTTAACTTCATTCATTAGGTACCTTAGGCTCTCTAGCGAAGCGCTAGCGAGCGAGCAAGTGCCGGAGAAAGGGCTTTGAACATCTCAGGCAATCCCTTTCCACTCCTTTATTGCTGTATAATAAAAGGTATTTGAGGACTGACCACCGGTTGTAGATACTATAAAATTGTGTTCAATTTCCCTGGTTTTGGTTCCTAACCTTGACAAACTCTGCATGATTGAACCTCAGCTGCTGTACTGTCTTCAACTTCTGGATAATTTGCATGACACCCATTAGGATGGTGGTGCTTAGAACAATATTGTGTGAATCTTTGACTGTTGAACAAAATGGAAGTACAGTATTAGACTTTAGAGGTAGTGTATGTGTAATGTACATTGCCTGTGAGTTGTGTAAATGAATCACCCATTCATACACTTAGAGATTACAAGAAAAAATACAAAAGTTTCTGCATTAAATAGTACAGATTGTTACTTGTTAATGGAATGTTAAAGAGGTTATTACAACAAAATGAGCCAGAAAAGTTACAGAATGTATGGTTTGAGGAAAAAACAGAAGAAAGAAGCCCCACATAATGCTCAGATAACAAGGCACAAAGTCCTGTCATACTATGAAACTTTGAGAAAAGGAAGACAAGCCTTCACAACAATGTATGATTAGTGAAGGATTATGTGAAAACTTAAAAATGTGCAATAGTCTTTGTGAAAATATTTTCTTGTCAGCTCTGAAGACGAGAGCGCCGAACTGAGAGTAAAAACATTCCAGAGATGCATTACAGAATACATATGCACTTCATTAAAACCATCGATTACTGACAACTCTGGATTTACATTGACACAAGAAACACAACCATCTTCCTTAGCCTGGTAGGGCCACATCAGCCCTTTCCATACACTTCCTTATTAGCAAGCAGCAACAACTAGAATATAAAGTAAGATAAACTGTCATATTGTTCTTCAGGTACAGTGTTAAAAAAAGTTATTTGGTAAATTTGAAAGTGTCTGGAATGTAACAATATTTTGCTCTATATTCTTCATTTTACATAAATATATTTTTCATAACATGCTGATTTTCATGAATGTAATTGGTGTGTTGTGAGAGAGTTTATTGCAGCTACTTGGAAAAATATGATTCTAGCACTGGTATTGCAGTATAAATAGTAATGTTTTACAGCGAGCAATCTTAGTAGTAATGCTAAGGCATCTGAAATTGGTCTGAATAATAATCTGCAATGGGCAAACTTTTGTCTCAGTTGTTTTACATAATGTTAAATGCACTAAAATATTTTATTTTCCCGGCCCGCTTGGCATGACTAAGATAGTAAAGTACAGTATTTACTTTAATAATTTTGTTTTGGTCTTTCTTAATATAAACTGGATAAAGTGCGAATATTTACGACTACAGTATCAAATAAGGTTGTTGAAAGTTACTTATTGAATAAATTCTGACGGTGCGCTTAAAAAGAGAAAGCATCATTGTTTTAAGTGATAAACATGACAGCCAATAAAATTCAGTCATTCATAAGAACACAAAAAAGTGATGTACGAATTAGTAAGCTACAACAGACTTTATGGCTGTAGTGAGGAAAATTACAGAAGATGCAATTTTGACAGACATATAACATGTATGTAACTGTGCAGTTTAGTTGTTGGGGAAAAAAACTCTCATACAGAGAATCCTGCTTATCATTTTTTGTTATGGTTAATGGTACGCAGACGAACCCAAGATGGTACGGTGGTTTGTGTGGAATGCTCATCACCTGGTATTGAGGTCATTGCCTCCCATCCATCAGCTTCTACTTTCATTGCCTCTAATGGGATGCTACTGAAAATAAAAGTTTTTTTTTTTTGCCAAGTGAGCCCCATAATTTTTTTTTCCATTCCGCGCGCGATATAGTGTGTGTGTGTGTACTAGCTACTGTAGAAAAAAATATCATGTTGTCCACCTCTCTTTAGTGCGAAGAAATATAATGTTTATATATGCGAGTGATAGTGCGACTCGCAGCGAGAAGCAAAGTCTGTTTATAATTTACTCATTGATTTGAGGAAATATGTGTGATTTCCATATAATTACTAGTAAGCATGGTATTGGTAGCATCCTCAGCTCAGTGCCTAAGGGCCAGGATATGATCCCCCGGCACTTACTCCCCTGTTTCGCGCCCAGCAGTAATTCAGCCACCTGGTATGAGCAGACAGTGGGTTGCATCCTGGAATAATATTAACTTAGGCTGCTCAGAATGCTCTGCAATAACTAACCAGGGGGGGCTTTCTGTAAAGTATCAGATAATGTTGACTAGGTCTGTATCATTTAATCATGTACCTGTAGAAATACATGTTATTATATTTTTAATATCACAACCGGCCGATTCCCAAAGTCATGGGTGGCCAAAAGAAAAACTTTCAACCATCCATGTCACGTCCATCCTGTACTTCCAAATGTTGCCTTACACAACAGTTGGGTAAACTGCAACATTAACACCCCTCCTTCCAGAGTGCAGGCCACTGTACTTCTATCCCATCCCAGGACTCAAGTCCGGCCTGCCGGTTTCCCTGACTCCCTCATAATGTTACTTTGCTCACACTCCAACAGCACTCAAGTATTAAAACCATTTGTCTCCATTCACTCCTATCAACACACGCTCACACCTCTGCATGGCCTGCTGGAAGCCAAGCCCCTCCCCCCCACCCCCCCCCCCCCCCCCGCACACAAAAACCTCCTTCTTTACCCCCTCCCTCCAACCTTTCCCTAGGCCGACCCCTAACCCCGCCTTCCTTCCACTACAGAACTGATACACTCTTGAAGTCATTCGGTTTCGCATCCATTCTCTCTACATGTCTCGAAAACACCTCAACAACCCTTCCTCAGCCCTCTGGCACAACAGTTTTTGTAATCCCGCACCCTCCTCCTAACTTCCAAACTACGAATCTCTGCATTATAATCACACGCGACCGTCATTTGCCCTCATGATCATGACATCTCCACGTGCCCTCCCAGCCTTCTCCCTCGCTGCAAACATTCATCACCCCCCACCTGCACACCCATAAATAGCGTTGGTAAAACTATATCTCTCTATACAATCCCTCCTTTCCTCCAGGGACAACGTTCTTTTTTCCACGACTCCTAAGTGCACCACTCACTCTTTTCCCTCATCAATTCTATGATTCACCTCATCTTCATCTAGACCCCATCCGCTGACTCGTCCCTCCCAAATATCTGAATACTTCACCTCCTTCCATACTCACTCCCTCCCAATCTGAGAATTCAATCTTTCATCACCTAAACGTTTATGTAATCCTCATACCAACCTAACTCTTTCCCTGTATCACCTTGTAATTTTTCTTCTTTTGCACCACCCTAATACCAAATTCATCCACCAAATCTCTGCAACTTCCTTCAAATCTCCCAAGAGAACCAGTGTCATCAGCAAAGACAGCTGTGACAACTCCCACTTTGTGTGTGATGCTTTATCTTTTAACTGCCACGCCTCTTGCCAAAACCCGCGCATTTACTTCTCTTACAACCCCATCTAATAAAAATATAAACAACCACGGTTGAACATCACACCATATCCTTGTCTAAGGCCTACTTATACTGGAAAAAATTTCCCCCTTACCTACATACTCTATCTTGAGCCCTCACTATCCTCGTACAAACTCTTCACTGCTTTCAGTAACCAACCTCCTAACACCATAGTAACACTGCAACATCCTGCCACATGCCCCCCTAGTCCGACTCCAGTCGCAGTACCCTTTTCCCAAATCCAATATGTCGCACAAAGACCTCATGTAAGCCTTATCCTAAATACTGTTCACGTTATAGTTTCAACTGTCCCAAGGGGGAGAATGGAAAAGAATCTTTCCTCCCGTAGCCATGCGTGTCTAGTTAGCACGAAAATGCCGGGACCAGGGCTAGTAACCCCTCACCTGTATTCAAATACTAAAAAAGAAGTAATAAGAAACTATCTAAAACAGTGTTGCTTAAATGTGCGTGAGTGTAGTTGCTATGACAAGAAACAGATATTGCTATGTATGGAATAAAAAAGAGTTGGAATGTCCTGCCCTAAGGCGCGAGGGCGCGAGGGGGAGTGCTTAAAGGGTAGGAGGCGATTCAGTGTGGAAATAAATGGGATTAATCTTGGAAATCTGAGAGAGTTTATAGCAAAGGAAGGTAGCATTAATTGAAATATCAGAGAGCGAGGGTGGTGAGCTTATCGAAAAGCTAAAATAAATGTGTAAAATCAAGAAATATGTGTGAGTTAAAGTAAAGGTTGGATGCGAGAATTGGGTCATGCAGAAGCGTGAATCACCTGGAGAAAAAGAATGCAGAGAAGAAAGATTTTGGGAATGTTAAGTGACGTGTAATAGGAGCCTTTGAACCAAGTGAGAAGTATGTGGTAGGGGACTTAGAAAATGCTAAAGTAGGAGAAACTTTTTAGGAGAGGGTGTGGTAGGAAGTTTTGGGTGCAGGTGTAAATGATAATGGCGCCCTTTGATATAAAGGCGTGTATAGAAATGGTTATTAGGTTATAGGTAATACATTTTTAAGAAAAAGAGATAAATAAGGTAAACAACGATATGATTAGGCGAGAATGGAGACAGTATTTTGTTTGGGGGGGGGGGGATGATATGTATGGTAGATAAAAGACTGTTGAGTAGACTCAGGATGTAACATGTTTATAGAGGGGACACGATATCAGAATCACGCTTCTAGTTTGTATCTATACTGAATAAAAGGAAATGGGATACAAGGAGAAGAAAGCATCAGAAGAAGAGTGGTAAGGTTAAAACTAAAAGATGAGCAGTTAGGTAAGATATAAACAGCTATTGGGGAAATAGATGGCCTTACTGAGAGCAAGCAATGGGTCGAAGAGGTATGGGGTAAGGTTTAAAAATTAGTGTTTAGAGTGTTTCACAAATTTTGGTGTTACAGAAAGTGGGTGCAGGAGGGAAGAGGAAGCGATTGAGGAATGAAGTGTAAAGAGAGTAGTAAGGAGAAAAAGTTAGCATTGAGAATTTTTACAAAGTTAGAAGTGATGCAAGGAGGGAAGAGTAAATGGAGAAAAAGAGAAAGATAAGAAGTGGTGAAGCAATGTAAAAAGAGGAGCAAATGAGAGAGTGGTGAATGTATCAACAAATTTTGTTGACTATAAAAAAAGTTTTGAGTGAGATAACACGATAAGAAGCATAGAGAACAAATGGTTTTGTCAGTTAAAAAATAGGAAGAGGAAGAGTTATTAAATACATGTATAGATTATTATTGTTATTATTATTAATAAGTATCCTTAGTAAAGTGTGAGAATCTTAAGGTTATATATTATTGAGTCGTACTCTTTTCTTTATAAATAAAAAAGTTACAGCAAAAAGATGAAACAACCCATGACTAAGCAAATTAATATTAGATTAATTGACAAAATGCATAACTGTGATGTGAAATATAGACTAGCTTAATCTCTAAACAAACAAATTAACAATTAACTCATGGATTCAGCTTACAGCTAAAATGTGGATAAGAAGACTTTATTTGGATTTTTTAATCCAAAGGGTTAGTAACCCAGTAAAGCCAGTCATTTTGGCTTTTTTCCATTGGGTTTTATTTTTTATATCTCTTGAGCGAGCGCGCCAGGATATGACCCACAACAGTCTTTAAACTCCCGGAGGACATAACGCTACAAAACACTGTCCTGTTCTAACATTATTATCCATCTTATGTGCCATCATTTGAGCTGTATTGAGCATAGTACAGAGTTCAACCTAAGGGTGGATCACCACACTCTTGAAGCTACATGGCCCCACTTGCAATTGGTGTACGAAAACCCACATTTCAAACATCTGCTGCCATATGTTTCCGTTATTAAAAGTTTCTCATGCAGCCAGTCATAATTATCTGTGCAAACTGTATGGCATGCTATGTTAAAAGTTTTCTTGACCAAAAGTATATATAAGTACCAGTGACCCCCGGTTCTAACATATTTTTTCAATCCAGAATCTGTTCAGTGCCAGACTGACCCGTAATTTGTTCCCCATAAGGAATAGTGTGAAGGAGAATTAGTCCCATATTCAGACCCCCAAACATACACTATCAAACGCACATTACATAAGATACACTTACATAAATTGGTCGCATTCGGAGGTGATCGTTTATTGACGGGTCCACTGATATATAGAATTGAAATTGTCATATTATATATGGCCAGAAACTAACAGAGATATTTATGTGTTTCCCTGTTCATACTTGTACGTATTTAGATACTTTTTCTGATTCCCCTAGGCATCAATAACAAGTATATGCCAGGGCAGGAAGTTGAGCCAGAAATCTTATTTCCAAGCTGCCTGCATCATCAAGAGAACCCGGAGCTACAAAGGTATAGTACAGAACCAAACACTGAGTGGTAATCTTTTCTATAGTATTTGTTAACATGGAGGTAAACAGCTGTTAAATGAATGGTGGTGAATGCAGCGTGAGGTACAGTGTTGTTGAGAGTGGTGCTAGTGTATGCATTGACCTGATTTGTAGCACCATTAGTAACACTGGTGATTGACATTGGTGTGCTGGATACAGTTTAAAAGATGGAGCAAGGAGGGAAGAGGAGGGAGGGAAAAAAATCAAGGATGAGGAGTAGGGGGAAGGAGAAATTTGGAATATTATTCTGTCTCATGTTTGCTAAGGTAAATTCTCTTAAATTTAACACTCGTTAAACTAAAACTCTGTATTTTAAAATACTTCATATTGGTCCTAATTCCTTTTCATCTACTTCATCCATTTGCACCTCTCACATTCTTACTTATTACTGCTCTTTCTTACTTCACAGACAGTTCTCAAAAGTCCATTTTTTCTGCAAAGGCAGTTGTTGTTATCACATAAACTTACGTGAAGGAGATAAATGGTTTTCGTATTGATATTACTATAGTATTGCACCTTATAGTAATGGCCAAGTTTATATTGATAAAACCTCCGCAACAGAAACGGTGGCACAAAACAATCTTGCTCTTCGGCAACAACTTGGACTAGTAGTCAAGTGGAGACAGCAGAATGAACTACATCAGCAAGAGCAACGCAAGTGCATCCATGAGTTTACCCAGCAGCTGTCCACTCTTCAGCAAGAAAATGCTAGTCTGAGATCTCAACTTGCTGGTTCAAAGGTGATAACATTTCTGTAAATATTTCAGTATATTTTATAGTTTTATATTAAATATTTTATCATCTGTCCCTTAATTTTGATAACAGAAATCATAAATAGATTTTTCTCTGTATCCTTGTGTATTTAAAAAATGGCTTCAAAGTCTACAGGTAATTTCATGTAATTTTTTTTTTAAAACACGTTGGCCATCTCCCCTACCGAGGCAAGGTGACCCCCATAAGATAAAAGAGCACTTTCAACCGTTGCTCAGCACTTTCACCATCATTCACGCACTAACACTGCCTTTGCAGTTTCAGATGTCACAGACTCCAAACAGCCAATATCCCCTTACCCCTCCCTTTAAAGTGAAGCGGTATTGTCCTTCCCACATTCAGGGCTTTTGCATATATATACCTACACACATACAGTACAGTATATGACAAAACAAGCCCAGACGGGTAGTAGAAAATTTGGCTTCCCAGTCCTTTGAGCACTGTTTGCAGTGCTTTGTCCAGAGCTTTTCAATCAAGGTAATTGCAAATTGAGAAAACTGTAAGACATAGTGGTGTCAGTTGCAAGGCCATTAGCTTACTCCTGATATTTTTTTATCCTTTTTTTTTTTTTTTTTTTTTTACCATTTCCTTAATTACAAAGCTCCTGACAAAGATCTGGCAATAGTATGAAAGGCCTAGTGCTGATTTTTTTTTTACTTCCTTGTGGCTTGTTTTGTATTGATTGTTTGCACTGTATATATGTGTGTGCATGTATATGTGTGTGGGGGGTGTATGCACATATTATATATGATATATGTACATGCTTTCATATGTATGTATATACTTGCATACATACATATATGAGAGTTGATTGTCAAATGTTTTTATTGACAGGGCAATGTGTGAATAAATTTGGTTGCATATTCCATCTTTTTTTTGGTGGGGGAGGGGGCAGCACTGTTCATTTTCTGGGGTCTGGCACATGATTCCTGAAAGAAAACTAACGTACAAGGATTTTAATTACCACTCTCAAAATCTCTCTTCTTTTTTCGGTCATTCATAAAAACCGTCATATTAACAAGTTTAAAAACAAAATATAAAAGATACCTGCTATTCAAATAAAGACAAAATAGCTGAAAAATCTGAATAAAATTATATATGAACATAATTTTTAGTCTTTATTGATTCAATTTTGGCAGACCTCTGAATGAAGCCTCCATCAATTTGGAGACTTTTTTTTTGCTGTCACCCTGCCATGGTGGAGACGCATTGTGTTAAAAAAAATAATTATGTTTGTCAGGTTTACTGGACTTGATTCCCTGGAGGTGAGAAGTATCACACGCCTGCATCTTAAAGGAGGGGTTGGATATTTGCTGTTTGGAGGACATCTGAACTGTTTGTATCTGCATGGCTCATGTAAAGACAGTGATTAACATTAAACCTCCAAACAGATCGACTTCAAATTCTAGTGCTACAAAAGTAGATCTACTTTTTTTAACATATTTCAAATATAACAAAAAAAAAAATTAGGTAAAAGTTTATTTACATGTTTTCAAAGGAAAAACAAAAAAGAAGATCGTGCCAAGGGAATGACGCGTGCCAAGTCAGATGTAAAAAAACGTATATAGTACGTTTGGACCATTTAAGGGTTAAGTGGTAAAGGGATGTAAAATGTGTTTTTCTTTTTCATGTTATCCTGCATCATGGAGATGGCCAGCAATGTTGAAAAAAACAAAAGAAAAATATAAAGATACACTTTGCTGTTTCAGTCACCAGAAGACCTCAACACATATTCAAGACTTACAGACTATAAAGTTATTGAAACACACGCTTTGGAATTGCAGAGAGGAACTGCGGCGCGCTGAGAGCGCGTGTCGTGTGCTGCGGGAAAAACTGATATCACAGAGAGCCAGCTAGATGAGGGAGACATCACACTGTTGAAGGTGAAGAAATTCCACAACATCAGAAAAATTGCACCACACTTAATTTTTACATTCCATAAAGTCACAACAGCTTATAGTTAATTGCCATATTAACATGTTTTCTGTCCATCACAGTTTTACAAACCTGTGACTGGTTTGAAGTTTTTCTCTGAAGCCTTGCATGATGTCAGAACCTGATTGTTGACTGCCTGGTCTAGTCACTCTTAAATCAGTGTTACTTGAAAATTCTACACCTTTGTTCCTGCAATATTTTAGCTTATCTAAGGAAAAAGCTTTTCTAGTATGGGATATTCATTATAATGTTCCTACTACTTTTAATTCCACAAAAGAGTTGAAGACTTAATTTATAAAAGCTGACTACAGAAGCTTTTCCTTGCACAGTTTATGTACAAATTTTCACTAGACTGTAAGTACCACTTACTTGTCCCTTAGTACAATATCTGTACTTGCTATTTCATTTTTACTTAAAAAATTGCCTGTTTAGGGCTTCATATTAATTTTAAATAACTTTTCAGTGTGACTTGACTACAAGTCGCAGTGAGCAAGAGAGACTGCAGCTGGAGAGGTTTGAGCTTTTAAATACAGCAAGTGAACTTCGTCTTCAACTACGTCAACTTCGTGAGGGCGCTGATGCCAAGGCACGCTCCTTGGAAACTACTCCTGTTGAGGGTATGGCTTATATTTTAAGGCTGGAGTTACTTTATAGCTTTTGCCCAGTTTATTGCTGACATATTCACATGTGACCAATGAGAGACTTGCAAGAAATCTGACATGGTGGCTGCAAATCAGTAGACATGAACTACTTAGTAATTTTTTTTTTTTTTTTTTTTCAACAAGTTGGCCGTCTCCCACCGAGGCAGGGTGACCCAAAAAAGAAAGAAAATCGCCAAAAAGAAAATGCTTTCATCATCATTCAACACTTTCACCACACTCGCACATTATCACTGTTTTAGCAGAGGTGCTCAGAATACAACAGTTTAGAAGCATATACGTATAAAGATACACAACATATCCCTCCAAACTGCCAATATCCCAAACCCCTCCTTTAAAGTGCAGGCATTGTACTTCCCATTTCCAGGACTCAAGTCCGACTATATGAAAATAACCGGTTTCCCTGAATCCCTTCACTAAATATTACCCTGCTCACACTCCAAAAATTCATCAGGCCCCCAAGTACCATTCGTCCCCATTCACTCCACAAACACGCTCACGCAGCTTGGAAGTCTAACCCCCTCCCCACAAAACCCCCTTTTTTACCCCTCTCCCCAAACCCTTTCGAGGACACCCCAACCCCTTTTCCTTCCCCTATAGATTTAATGCTTTCCATGTCTTCTAGTTTGATCCATTTTTTAAATGACCAAACCCTCAACAACCCCTCTTCTGCCCTCGACTAATACTTTTATTAACCCACACCTTTTGCAAATTTTCCACACTCCAAATTTTTCTGCTAAATTTAAAACCACACATTCCCCCAAAAAGGACATCTCCACTGCCTCCAACCGTCTCCCGCTGCTGCATTTACCCCCCAAACTCACACCAAAAAAGGGTTTTTTTGGTACTACTATACTTTCATCATTCCCTTCTTTGCCTCCATAGATAATGTTTTTTGACTCCACAAACCTCAACGCCCCACTCCCCTTTTTTTTTCCCTCATAAATTTCTATGATTAACCTATCCTTCAAAAACCCATCCCCGACACGTAAACTCCCAAGTAGTGTACGAAACATTCACTTCTTCCATATCCTCCTCCCCAATTTAATACCCAATTTTTCTTTATCTAAATCATTTGATCCCCTCTCCCCTTTATCTTTTCTATTTCACTTTCAACTTTTACCTTTACACACATTCCCAAATCATCCACTAACCGTTGCAATTTTTCTTTAGAATCTCCATAAGACATATCATAGCAAAAAGTAACTGTGTTAATTCCCTTTTTTAAATTTGTTCACCATAATTTAATCCCCCCCCTCTCCCCCAACACTCTAGCATTTATTCTTTTACAACCCCCCTATAAAATATTAAACAACCCTGGTGACATTACACATCCCTGTCTAAGACCTACTTTTACTGGGAAGTAGTCTCCCTCTCTTCTACACACCCTAACCTGAGCCTCACTATCCTCATAAAAGCTCTTTACAGCATTTAGTAACTTATCACCTATTCCATATACTTGCAACATCTGCCACATTGCTCCTCTATCCACTCTATCATATGCCTTTTCTAAATCCATAAATGCAATAAAAACTTCCCTACCTTTATCTAAATACTGTTCACATATATGCTTCAGTAGGTAGTAGGTTGGTAGACAGCAACCACCCAGGGAAGTACTACCGTCCTGCCAGATGACTGTGAAACAAAAACCTGTAACTGTTTTGCATGATGGTAGGATTGCTGGTTTCTTTTTCTGTCTCATAAACACGCTAAGATAACAGGGATATCTTGCTACTCCTACTTACACTTTGGTCACACTTCACAGACACGCACATGCATATATATATATACATACATCTAGGTTTTTCTCTTTTTTCTAAATAGCTCTTGTTCTTTTTTATTTCTTCTATTGTCCATGGGGAAGTGGAAAAGAATCTTTCCTCCTAAGCCATGCGTGTCGTATGAGGCGACTAAAATGCGGGAGCAATGGGCTAGTAACCCCTTCTCCTGTATACAATTACTAAAAAAGAGAAGAAGAAAACTTTATAAAACTGGGTTGCTTAAATGTGCGTGGATGTAGTGCGGATGACAAGAAACAGATGATTGCTGATGTTATGAATGAAAAGAAGTTGGATGTCCTGGCCCTAAGCGAAACAAAGCTGAAGGGGTAGGAGAGTTTCAGTGGGGGAAATAAAATGGGATTAAATCTGGAGTATTTTGAGAGAGTTAGAGAAAAGGGAAAGGGGGTAGCAGTAATGTTAAATGATCAGTTTGGAAGGAGAAAAGAGAATATGAATGTGTAAATTCAAGAATTATGTGGATTAAAGTAAAGGTTGGATGCGAGAAGTGGGTCATAATAAGCGTGTATGCACCTGGAGAAGAGAGGAATGCAGAGGAGAGAGAGAGATTTTGGGAGATGTTAAGTGAATGTATAGGAGCCTTTGAACCAAGTGAGAGAGTAATTGTGGTAGGGGACTTGAATGCTAAAGTAGGAGAAACTTTTAGAGAGGGTGTGGTAGGTAAGTTTGGGGTGCCAGGTGTAAATGATAATGGGAAGCCCTTTGATTGAACTTTGTATAGAAAGGGGTTTAGTTATAGGTAATACATATTTAAGAAAAAGAGGATAATAAGTATACACGATATGATGTAGGGCGAAATGACAGTAGTTTGTTGGATTATGTATTGGTAGATAAAAGACTGTTGAGTAGACTTCAGGATGTACATGTTTATAGAGGGGCCACAGATTATATCAGATCACTTTCTAGTTGTAGCTATACTGAGAGTAAAAGGTAGATGGGATACAAGGAGAATAGAAGCATCAGGGAAGAGAGAGGTGAAGGTTTATAAACTAAAAGAGAAGGCAGTTAGGGTAAGATATAAACAGCTATTGGGGGATAGAGGGGCTAATGAGAGCAATAGGCAATGGGGTCGAAGAGGTATGGGGTAGGTTTAAAAATGTAGTGTTAGAGTGTTCAGCAGAAGTTTGTGGTTACAGGAAAGTGGGTGCAGGAGGGAAGAGGAGCGATTGGTGGAATGATGATGTAAAGAGAGTAGTAAGGGAGAAAAGTTAGCATATGAGAAGTTTTTTACAAAGTAGAAGTGATGCAAGGAGGGAAGAGTATATGGAGAAAAAAGAGAGAAGTTAAGAGAGTGGTGAAGCAATGTAAAAAGAGAGCAAATGAGAGAGTGGGTGAGATGTTATCAACAAATTTTGTTGAAAATAAGAAAAAGTTTTGGAGTGAGATTAACAAGTTAAGAAAGCCTAGAGAACAAATGGATTTGTCAGTTAAAAATAGGAGAGGAGAGTTATTAAATGGAGAGTTAGAGGTATTGGAAGATGGAAGGAATATTTTGAGGAATTGTTAAAATGTTGATGAAGATAGGGAAGCTGTGATTTCGTGTATAGGGCAAGGAGGAATAACATCTTGTAGGAGTGAGGAAGAGCCAGTTGTGAGTGTGGGGAAGTTCGTGAGGCAGTAGGTAAAATGAAAGGGGGGTAAGGCAGCCGGATTGATGGGATAAAGATAGAAATGTTAAAGCAGGTGGGGATATAGTTTGGAGTGGTTGGTGCAATTATTTAATAAATGTATGGAAGAGGTAAGGTACCTAGGGATTGGCAGAGAGCATGCATAGTTCCTTTGTATAAAGGCAAAGGGGAAAAAGAAGAGTGCAAAAATTATAGGGGGATAAGTCTGTTGAGTGTACCTGGTAAAGTGTATGGTAGAGTTATAATTGAAAGAATTAAGAGTAAGACGGAGAATAGGATAGCAGATGAACAAGGAGGCTTTAGGAAAGGTAGGGGGTGTGTGGACCAGGTGTTTACAGTGAAACATATAAAGTGAAAAAGTATTTAGATAAGGCTAAGAGGTCTTTGTGGCATTTATGGATTTGGAAAAGGCGTATGACAGGGTGGATAGGGGGGCAATGTGGCAGATGTTGCAAGTGTATGGTGTAGGAGGTAGGTTACTGAAAGCAGTGAAGAGTTTTTACGAGGATAGTGAGGCTCAAGTTAGAGTATGTAGGAAAGAGGGAAATTTTTTCCCAGTAAAAGTAGGCCTTAGACAAGGATGTGTGATGTCACCGTGGTTGTTTAATATATTTATAGATGGGGTTGTAAGAGAAGTAAATGCGAGGGTCTTGGCAAGAGGCGTGGAGTTAAAAGATAAAGAATCACACACAAAGTTTGGGGTTGTCACAGCTGCTCTTTTCTGTGACATGGCCTTGGGGGATTCTGAAGAGAAGTTGCAGAGATTTACCACTAATGTAGTGAGAGCCACCTAGTGACATTGTACTTTAAGTGAAAGCCACCTACAGTTCTCATCATTAAATTACATTGGGTGGAAGGTACCCATTGTAATTCAGTGTCCAAATGCCCTCCCCTGGTAGGTTTATTGATGAGACCACAAAGTTACACTGACCTTGCAACTCGAAGTGGGACATCTCAGGATTTCCTTGGGCTACTGGCTTCATCTTAAGTTCCTTCTAGGCTTGTTTGGTGGATGCTTTTATGTCTGTGGTACCCCTGTGCTATGTGGTCTTTAGAAGATCTAACTGTATGTTGTATAAAACATTCATGGCACTGACAAAAATATATTTCTCTTTCCCCTAGAATTTATTCTTGAATTCGCTAAATTGTACAGTGCTTTACTTTTTAAACTGTTAACTGTGGCATACTCTGCTAAAATTTAAACTTTCTGGGGGATTTTATTTCCCCTTTTCCCTTATTTGGTTTGCAGCTTCAGCAGTTTTTGTAATTTTTGTTTTGTGTATAAAGTAAAATTTAGTACAGTGGACCCCCGCTTAACGATCACCTCCAAATGCGACCAATTATGTAAGTGTATTTATGTAAGTGCGTTTGTACGTGTATGTTTGGGGGTCTGAAATGGACTAATCTACTTCACAATATTCCTTATGGGAAAAAATTCGGTCAGTACTGGCACCTGAACATACTACTGGAATGAAAAAAGTTCGTTAACCGGGGGTCCACTGTATTAGTATGTCTGCCGATGCCTTTCACATTAGTAAAATTAATTTGTAATTTTTAAATATGATCAGTGTTTACTGAAGTTTTGAAGATTTTGCATTGTCAAGCAGCTGAATATTATAATTACAGAGGGAATAGGTGGGCTACTTACTGAAGCAGATGTAAAAAAATTACGCAGCCAGCTTAAAAAGGAACAAGATACTTCAGCCACTCTGTTACAGGAACTCCATGATACACGGACCCAGGTATAGTAAAGCAGTGACTCTTTACACCCATCTATAATACAGTAGTACCTTTGTTACATGTACCAGGTATAGTAAATCAATGACTCTTATACCTGTCTATAATACAGTAGTACCTCTGTGTTACATGTACCAGATATAGTAAAGTAGTAACTCCATTATGATACATAATAAGTAATTAAGAAAAATTTCATGGTTTTGGTTTTTTGTTAATGGTATAACTTGTGCTATGATATCGTAAGAAAAATTAAGAGAAAACACAGATTTTCAGTGAGCTTCTAACTGATAACAGTTTAAGCATTCATTGAAGAACCTGGCAAATGCCAATTGTTAAATAAATACCAATACATATATTTAGACTATACTGCACCATGTATAATCATGATGTATTTACTTTTCATTTTTTGTTCAGGTTGAAGGCTTAGAATCGGAGGTTCAGCGAGCTCAAGAGGAAGCAGCACTTCATCGTGATCGTTGCCGCAGCTTACAATCCAGTGTAATTCATGGCAAAGGTGCAGCTTTCAGCACTACACCTGATGCCCTTATTAAGGTTAAATAAATTGAGGATTTACAGAGACAAGAGTGTGTGAGTTCTGGGAGGCAATGCAACAAGGACATTAAGCTTAGGCCCATGTTAGTGTATCATTCTGACACCAGTGTCTATGAAGATCTGTAAACACAATCTTCTTGCAATGTGGTGTTATATGATTAACTACAGTATCAATATATTTCAGGGGTGATTTTTCTAATTTTTTTCACAGCTGTTGAAAAATACTTTCAACAGCATTGGTCACCACTACTTGTTATTTATTGTCACATTTCATCCTGTTACAGTGAATAACTATTCCAATCATGACAAGATTTGTTTGGCATTGTTGGAGTCTCATATGGAGGTCCTTTCTGTGGAGTTACTTTAGTTTGAAGAACGGTGAAATGATAGCGCTGAAATACCTACCACTGTGGTACAAGTCAAGTGACATAAAGACAATGAAACAGAAAATGAAGATGGGTACTGATTATTTTGGTTTTGCACTGAGGCCCTCTTCACTCTGTTGATGAGGACCTCAATATGAGACTGAAATATGCAACACTCATCTTTTCTTATGATGTGTTGTCTCCATGGTGGTTGGTCTGTGCACCTGACCAGCAGTTAGTACACTAATGGGCTTTAACCTACTAGTGTTAACTCCAAGGAAAATTTCAGGTTTTCAAGGATATTGCAACAGAGTTAGAGATCAGCAAAATTGAGTCTTGCCAGTATCACAACTTTAGCATCACTAGAGAGGTCTACAACACATTTCAATAATACAAGGTGATGTATGAGGAAAAATGGTTAATCAGAAGAATGAGAGAGAGAGGTAAAAGGAGGAAGACATTTCTGTTTAATTCTTAATTTCTAAAGTTTTCTCTTGTGAAATATGCTGGGATGGACAAGGGTTATTGGGGCTAGGATACCTTGCTCTATTGCACAGCAATTAAATTTTTTTAGGCATTGTAAAGAAGAAGAGGAGTATTATTCAGTAAGTCCTCTGGACATAACAAATGTCATTTCACACATCATACAAACATCATGAATGCTAAATAATACATAATTATTCTTACTTGTATTTGGTTTGGAGATTTTTTGCTACATTAAATATTCTAATATGAAATGCAAATCTCAGGATCCAGCGGATGCCTTGGAGAAGAAGCGTCTTCGAGACGAGGCAGCCATGCTTCGCGAAGAAGTAAGACATGTTGATGAATAAGACAGACATTGGTAGTGCATACCATCAGTAATATGATAAGACATTGTACATTGTTTAATGTATAAATTTGTAATGTAAGACATTGTACATTTTTAAATTGATAATATATGACATTGTACATGGTTTAATGTATAAATGAATTTATAATTAACGTATACAATTTATTACTTGGTAATATGACAGTAAGTATTCTTACTTCTTTGTTATTAATGCTGTTGAGCTCAAGAGTTTAATCAGACCTAGATTTGTTGTGTTGAAGGATGGCAGTGGCCCTAGGACTCTTTTTGTTGGGATGAAGGGATAGAATTTTCCTAGGGCTATTGTTGGGTTGCTAGGTTGTGATGACCCTAGGGCCATATAAGTTCAACTGCTTAAACTCAGTTTCACTAAAAGCTTAATTTTATTAAAATATGTCAGGTTATTTTTAAAAAAATTCTTATGTGTTCTTGGTGAGATTAGCTGTGTCCCATCCGCTTGTCTTATAAGATTGTTTCATTAATAAACAGGCACTTTCATCTTTTTATTTTTTTGAGGGGCTGAATAACCAAGTGATATATTACATGAAGTTGCTACAAACTACTGTGTTGCTGACTTTTATTTAGGTAGATACCTTGGAAGCTGCACTGGCTGCAGAAAGGCAGAAAACTAATGATGAGAGGACAGCTCTCACCAGGGCTCGCACAGAAATCAACCGTTTAAAGAAGGACCTACAGGAACTGAAAGATCGAGCTGAGAGAGACACACACAATGACCAATATTATCAAGTCAAGGTTGGTGGCTCACATCTGTTTGTCCATTCCACAGATAACCCACACATAGGAGAATGAGACATATGATGATGTTTTGGTCTTACTTAAACCATTAACTAATCACATGAAACGTCACCATAAGTTTCATTCTCCTATACGCAGGTTATTTGTGAACAGTTCCAGGAAAATCCAGGAAGGAAGCATTAGATTTGTTCTCCTTTTGGTAATTTACTTTTCTTCTCAGATTACCAAATCTGTTACAAGGTTCTTTACAGGGTAGTGGTAAAGTCACAAGGTGTTCACATGGTAGCCATATTAGTCACAACAAATGCAAGTTTGTGCAGAATGTATAAAGCCAAGCAATATCACTGAGACCACTGAATCTAGCACCAGTAAGCCAGTAGCTGCTGCTGCAGTAGCCCCAGCCTTAGGGCTTTGCACTGACTCTAACATTGGGCCAGCTTGTTATCTTATCACAAAGACAAGTGTCATGTGGTTAATATATACTGCATATACTTTAGGTTGATGATGATGTTGAATGATGATGAAAGTATTTTCTTTTTGGGGATTTTCTTTCTTTTTGGGTCACCCTGCCTCGGTGGGAGACAGCCGACTTGTTAAAAAAAAAAAAACATTAGGTTTATATTAATATTGTATACTAGAAATATAAAGATACTGTTTACATTATACATGTATTAATATGTACAACAGATGTATGTTGCTATCTAATATCCTCTTTTTTTATTCTCTTAGATAAAGTCTATTAGTGAAAAACATGATGAAGCCACAGCCAAGCTTATGTCATATGAAGAATTGTTAGCTGCCAAGAATGACGAGCTGTCCAAAATTAAGAAAGAGCTTGGCCAAACAAAAGCTGCTCTGGCTGAACGCACAAGTGAAAGTGAGACTATTGCAATACTCAGAGCTCAGGTAAAGTTAGATATGTTAGAGCACAATGTGTAGTGCAAATAATATACAGAGAATCTGGAGTTTGGGGATTAAGAAGAGGTGTAGGTTTTCCACAAGTATTGTTCAGTAAAGATATGAAATACAATATAGAAAGATAACAAAGATGAATGACAGATGGGTTTATGAAGGATGAGGTTAACCATAGAAATGATGAAGGAAAAGAGGTGAATGGTGCATTGAGGTATCTGTGGAGACAAAAACGTTATCCATGGAGGCAAAGAAGGGAATGTACGAGAGTATAGTGGTACCAACACTCTTATATGGGTGTGAAGCATGGGTTGTAAATGCTTCAGCGAGGAGGCGACTGGAGGCAGTGGAGATGTCCTGTCTAAGGGCAATGTGTGGTGTAAATATAATGCAGAGAATTCATAATGTGGAAATTAGGAGGAGGTGTGGAGTTACTAAAAGTATTAGTCAGAGGGCTGAAGAGGGGCTGTTGAGGTAGTTTGGTCATTTAGAGAGAATGGAACAAAGTAGAATGACTTGGAGAGCATATAAATCTGTAGGGAAAGGAATGCGGGGTTGAGGTCATCCCCAAAAAGGTTGGAGGGGGGGGTAATCGAGGTTTTGTGGGCAAGGGGCTTGGACTTCCAGCAAGAGTGCATGAGAGTGTTAGATAGGAGTGAAAGGAGATGAATCGTTTTTGGGACCTGACAAGCTGTTGGAGTGTGAGCAGGGTAATATTTTGTGAAGGGATTTAGGGAAACCAGTTAGCTGGACTTGAGTCCTGGAAATGGAAAGTGCAATGCCTGCACTTTAAAGGAAGG